>JANXJC010000001.1:16963051-16975309 GCA_027564655.1 Leptodon cayanensis
TGGAGCCGGCTGGCATTGGCTCTGTCGGACACAGGGGAAGCTTCCAGCAGCTTCTTACAGAAGCCACCCCTGTAACCTCCTTGCTACCAAAACCTTGCCACACAATCCCAGTACACAAGTTCATGAGTATTATGCACCCTAAAATAAAATAAAATCAAAATGAAGCTGCAGTTCCACCTTCTAGTAACAGCAGACTCTTAATAGTTGATTATCTTAAAGATCATATTTTGACATAATACAAGCTTATTGCTGACTTCAAGGCTTCTGAAATGCCAGGAACACTGGCAAGCACCAATGAATGAGAGAAGAAATAGAAGTTTCCTTTCTCTGGGAAACTACACCTCCATTTATGTGCTTTGTTGTTTACATAAGAATATTTTGGGGTTATTAAGAAAAGTGAACTGAACATCTGACAGGTATGTTTGGGGATCTGGTTCTCCGTCTCCACATTCTGTGGCGTACCATCTTCTGCAGGGCCAGCGTAAAGATTCCTAAGTGCCACCTTATGCCTTTTGGTCCATTTCTGGATCAAACCCAGGCCTTCTAATTGACATTGCATTAGCTTGCTACCTCAGGCAGAGCTAATGGCATCTGAGGTGATCAGTCATTCCCACTGTACTCTGTGAGTGGGAGTGAACACCTGAACTAGTAAATGCTTATCTCGTGCTCCTCTTCGGCACAGCACACACCAAATGGGAGCAGTTCTGTTTATAGCTAGGAAAATTACAGTCTCTGATATTGTTAGGAGATTATTTATGGCAAATTTGCTTCCACCTGTGATGTTAATTGTGAACATTTAGAGTCATCATTCAGCATGGCTACAAAGGATCACAAAGTAATGAGGTAGACAGACAATCGGGCATCCACATGGATACCTTTGCATTTCTCATCCACATATTCTTTGCTTAGAAGGACAGAACAAAAAATAAAAATTTTAGACTCAACTTATTGGTTTGAATATATTTTTGATTCAGAAGTACATGGTACCTTTAATGCTGCAAAGCCAAATATAAAGACAATCTTGCTAAATATTGCAAAATATTAAGTCTTCCTTGACTCATGGTTATCATTTGTACCCTAGTCATAAGTCATATGCTTTTATGAAATTCAAGTGCTGTATTTTTTCATTTCTAGTAATTTACCTTGGGCACAGACAGGTAGTTACTTGGAGTATATTTATTCTGGTTTTATCTTTAGTTTCAAATTTCAAAGAAAAACCTTAAAAATTATGTGTTGCTATGTTTGCTTTTGACAGTTTATAAATTTGTTGTTTCAATGGTTAGAGGAACTGCACGATGATTAAAGGTATTAGAGCAAACCTAGAAATACTTTTCTAATTGTATCACTTAAAACTGTGAGTACAGAGCTTTCATTTCCACAGACTACACGTTACCTAGACTATATGGCAATTCCACCACTTGTCATTTGTAAACAGTACAGCGATTGGGATACTATCCTTCCAGTGTCCAAAGTTATTTACCTGCGATTCAGCTATGGTGGTGAACATAACTCTTTCAGATAGGTTGAATCTCATTATAGATGACACAGGTAAACAAACCATTGTTTGGGCTTTTAGTTCTTTCCTTGTTAATATTATTTTTTTGTGTCAAAGACATTTTTTTTTCCTCAACTCTGCAATAAACGATTCCTACATTAGTCAGAGCATCAGCAGTGCATAGCCCCACACAGAAGAGAATGCAGGTCAGCCCTTTTGGAACTGCACAACTCACAGTCTTGAACACTGGTATAAAACATAACAACATAAATAAAGGAAGTAAGATTCAGTTTAATGAAAACACTTTAAAAAGAAGCCTTTCCACTTGACTCCTTAGAGACACATGGTTCTGTATCACAGTGAGATAGTCAATGATTAGGTTAGAAAGCTCAGCCACCAGGCTGGTTCACAAAGTGCACGTGCCACAGTCTGCCATTGTCACTGAAAAAGAGCCACTTAAGATTACATAAAAGCAATGCTCCTCACATAATTCCTCTCAGTTTTTTTCTTTGTAACAATGACTACCTCCACATACCTCAATTTCTGCACGTATATTTACAAATATGAGAGTTAGTTGCGCCACACAGAGAAAACCTGTGCCTCCACAGTTTCCCGTATAATGAAGTTCTTAAGACTACAAAAAAGGGAGCAGAAATCTACCCGAGGATTTGAAATTTGTGCAACAGGCTGGAGGGCAGCTGGGGGCGATCCACTACTCATCATTTACTTTACTGCGCCCTGGATCCTGGTGTAAGCAGAACATGCAATAATAAAGTGGACAACTAACTAAAGTATCAACTATGAAGTTGGAATACCAGAAAAAAAAGGGCTTTTTTCTGCTCATTAGTCTGGAAAAGCGCCCCCCTAATATACCTGAATTACAGCAGAGGAGGAATGTTTTCAAATCAAAGAATAAACAGTTCCATTTATCTCGAACTGTTTAATGTAACTCAAAGTATAACAACGTTGTACATTAGGAAAATACACATAGAAACTCTAGCCACCAGCATGACTAATATGATGTGCTGTAGCACTGAGGGCATTGTTGTATTATAAATATTCATTCAAATGTTAATTTATTATAGTTACATTGCACCTGCAGGAAAAAAAAATATTCAGAAAAGCTAAAGTGTTCTAATAAATAATGAAGGCAAACAACCTAAGCACTATGCAAATGTATCAGATGCATTAACTTTGTTACTTACTGATAAATACAAAGTGATGCGGAATATTCCTGTGTTTTAAAAATTAATTCTTAATGACCACCATAGTCACAGGGAAACTACATCTGCTTTTCTTTGCACTCATTCCAGTTTGTGATCCCCTTGTTGGAAAACATACACAGTACTGAATTTCTCCCCTTCATTGCTCTGCCCCTCCACATCATTCCTTTTTTCCTACAGAGTATTCTAATATTGTTCTATACTGATTATTCACTCCTGACTTGAAAAGGACATTTTGATTACCATATACTATTTTTATGGTCTAAGGTCAGTAATTAAAAACATCTTAAGGCCCACTCTAAAAGAGGTCATGGAGGTTATCCAGCAGTAACATTCTTACCATCTCTTAGATTCCCTGTTTGGCACAATTTCAGGACTCTCTAGCATGTCCTTCATCCACTTTGCTATTTTGTACTACAGTAGTTTTCTGTACGACACCAACCCTTCCTCCAGCAACAACTCAGTGTTCTCCTGAAAGCCCATGGGCACCAATCAGAACACTGAATTTGTGTTCAAATGGTCATTTATCAGTGCTTTCAAGGGCTCTGTTAAATCAGAACAGAAGCATAATTATTTCATTTTTACTTAAAAAAAAAAAAAACCCTAAGAACATACAAATAGAAATTGTGAGTATATGGTCTGTCAGAAGCAGTAAAATACAGGTGGGTTTTTGGGCCTTCGGGGGGTGGGAGGGTGGAGTTTCTGGGTTTGCAGCTGCCCAGTAAACCTGAAGAGAGTGCTTCAGTAAGCATTGGAGGGTTTGCAACAATGAGGCACTAAGAACAACGCCCTGTGCAAGCTCAGTCCAGAATTGCCACTGCAGGACAGAATATTGGAGCCACGGTGACATCTGGGGCTTCAAAGGTTTTACCTTCCTACCACCACTCTGGACATCCTGCCTCCTCTCAAACTGTGTCCTCTGGGAAGGCAATCTACAGAGCCAGCTCCAGAAAAAAAAGGTCTGTTATTTCCCCAAAGTAGACATCAGGCTACTTTAGCATAACTTCTCCAGAATATACTAGTTTCACATTTCATGCCATTTATGCCTTTATCATCATCTTATATATATATTTGCTTTGTCGATCAACAGATCTGTCTTGCCTGGATTACTTAGATTTAAATATGGACTATGATTTTTTTTTTATTTTCTACTCATCTGGATACCCAGTCAGACTTAAAACAACTTGTTCCTTGACCTGTGTTACTTCTTTCAATATTCTGAAAGGGATTTATGCAGTTTCCACAAAATACAAGCACCATGTTCTTCGAGCTTTCTTCTGCTATGAAGGTGATCTTTTCTATTTATATTCACATTTCCATTAGTAATGCTCTTCATTAGTAATGAAGTAGAATACACATTTACTTTAGGGCAAAACAAGCACTTTTATACTGGAAAAAAAAGTCCCATTTCTTCTAGCTCTTTGTGTTAAACTACTTTAAGACAGCTGCCAATTCTCTAAATATTCTGGTTTCCAAGATATATGTAATTGTTGATCTTAAAAGGATTCCTTTATGGCTTTCTTGAGAAGGCTTTGCTTTAAGACACTTCACCCTTCCCTGTATCTCAGTCTTATTATCGTATCAAATTATCAGCCCACAATATTTTGCAATAATACAGAAATATACATATAGTGCATATGCAGAACTTAGAATGAGAGCCTAGTGACTAAAAACAAAAATGCAGACTAATCTGACAGACATCATCAAGTGATTCTTTAAATAATTCCCAGCAAATGCCATAAAATCTGTCTTGTAGCATCCCTTTCTTACTAGAAAAAGGAATAATCATCAGTGAAGCCACTCAAGCCATGGCATCAGCTCAGTTCTGGTCTTTTCTTTTGTATGTATGTTGAGGCAGGTGTGCTGATTTTAAAGACAAAATTATTTACTTCTTTTTATTCTACTTAGATCTCCAAAATCAAGACAGCTAAACTTCATTAGTTGTTGATTACATTCCCATAGATTATACCAGTGCAAATATCATTAACTCAAGCGGTAAATCATATAGCGTCATTGATCTCAAACTTCTTTTTCTCATTCATAAGTATCCACTGAGAAGCAAAAGAATACCAAACTCCCAATAGCATCTAAAAGACAATGGAAGTCTTCCTGGAAAGCATGCTCCAACAGGAACATAATATAACTAGACAACTTCAAAACTGAAAGCTCAAGGTGGCCATGGTCCTTTTTAAATCCAAAGAAACTCATCCTTTTGAACACATGTACATCTATCATTTTAGGTATTCTAAACTTCTTTTTGATAAGAAATTTTTCATCTTAAAGCTATATGATTCTAGTGCTTTCTGTAAAATTTTATTTCCATTCAGATTAAAACATAAGATTATTTACAACCTCTGCAAACACATGCAATAAAAGCACCATCAAGCATTGGAAGCAGACTCACAAACAAGCTTAGCTATTATAGACTTGTGTCCCTTTTTCTGCCTTTGGGATCATTTTATTCTCTACCACAGTTAAGAAAGAACATTACTCTTTTCCCATCAGATACTCTGGTAGCTAGGAATGTCATGCCTTACATTTTCACTTAAAAATGTAACATGTGCCATGTCAACTGGCAAGCTATAAGCATTTACAGATTTCATTTAAATATTTTAACCATATACTTAAATAGCTATAGGTTTTCGGGTTGTTTTGAAAGTAAAGATTTACAGTAGGGGTTTTTTGTTTGTTTTGTTTGTTTGTTTGTTTTGTGGAGGAGAGAACACACCATAAAGAGGTAGCATTATGGATATTTGGAGTGTTGCTATTAAAATGTTCGATTAAATTGCATTACCAATAAAAATTATTAATAGAATTGATTCCCAAATCTTAGTCCATGTGGATACAATTGATCATAACTGAAGGCAGCAATTATTTACAATTTTTAAAAAGTGTACAAGTATTGCAGTTCTACCATATCATTCATTTGAACTACTTTGACTAAACGTTATTCCACTCCTCACTAAACAATGATGAACTTCTGCAAGGAAGGAAAAAAATTAGAAAAATCGGAAACATTGAGGTCTATGAAGTGCCTAAATTTGCATTCATTCTCAGGCTATGAACTCTTCAAGTAATGACAAAATAGCAAGTAATGGAGCAAAAAAGATTTGTGATTGGCTGCTTTTTGGATGAGAGTACTGTATCTTCAGTTGAAGATGAAAAAGACCATTGGAACCAAGTGGATTTCTTGCAATGTTACAAATCCTTTCCCAGGATCCTGCATGGGTTAAACATCTCTGCAGTCCTTTTCCAAAAGTATTATCCAATGTAACAAATATTGCCAAAACCAAAACAGATTAATGGACTTCAAGGGATATTTTCACACAGCAAAAATTCTTACTGAAAACTAAAATATATCATTATGCCTAGCAATATCATAGAAGAAGGTGAAAGAGCATTTAGGTCTTAAACCTTTGCCAATAATAAGTTAAATATAGAGAAAATCCTGTATGAGAAGGGGAATAGTATACATGTGGTTTTATAAATATACACACACATAATATGCATACACACACTCAGACACTATCAATGAGATCTGTGGACCTATAATTATAACTATTTCAAAATCTTGTTGAAATGAATATACATAATTAAGTTTAAGAAATTTCACCATCTCGAGCTTCTGTATTGTACATAAAAATAATAATGACCACTATTTCCTCATGGGACAATACAATACAAATTCAGTTAGACTAGTCACTCTTCTATTAACAGAAAACCAATGAATTGGAATCTTATGGCTAAATTATATCCCTAAGACTGGGGTTTTTTTCAACATTTTGCTGTAAGCATAGGAGTTTAAAGAGGCAAAAAGATAAATTATTATTTTGTCCCACTCGCAAACTTTTAGTATGAAAATACGTTCTGCTAAGAGAACATTGTTCACATTGGACTTGTAAGGCATAGCCACGTCTGGCAGCAGCTTTGAAGTCTTTTCAGATCGTGCTTTTAATACCAGTAAGCACTAAGAAAGCTGTTGCATCACAGTCACAATCATAAAAAAGGACAGGTCACTGGAAGTATGTGCTTTCCAGTAACTACATAACCAACCAAAATCCATGCTATAAACAGTGGGTAGGAAAGAATTATATGAAGAAATAGCTTTATATTATCCTTTTCTGCTTGAAAACTTTGTCCTGAATAAACCCAAGTGCTCTAGACACTTGTAAAGAGTTTCCACACATCCAGAACCCCAGTTGGAATAGTATTTATAATTCATACACCTGGAATAGCTAGTCAGATGTGTTGCATATGTGTACATCAACTGTGTCAAGCATTTGCAATATACCTGAAGCACTTGGGACGCACTGGACTCAATACACATTAACCCAGTCATGTCTAGCTCAGACATGCAGCAAGTTAAGATTTGGTAACCCTACCTTAAAAAATCTAGAAGCTTAGCCCTCTCTACCTCAGCAGTGCTTTGCACTAATGCAGTGCTGAATTGAGAAGGCCCTTCAACAGAAGTCAATGCAAAGTAAATGAGAGAACTTTGTTTGGAGTGAATGCAAAGCAAGCAAGGTTTTTGCATGTTACATACCTTTACGCATCTTTAAGTTAAGATCAGATATACGCTGGAACAGATCTCCACATTCTACCTTCTTCAGATCATTCTCTTATGGCATTCACACTGACCGTTCCATTTATCCCCCATTTTGACCGCATCTGCAGCCAGCATCAAAAAACACTTAGAAACTACCCATAGTATTTGAAAGTCTTTGCCTCTCTACCTGAGACCTCAATCATTTTTTATTTCTTCTGTCCATGGTCAACAGAATGATTTTAGTTTATTTAGTATTTAAATATAAGAACAGTAATAGGAGGAGAGCCACAGCACTCTATCAAAGTCATCTTCTCAGCAAGGATCTAATGGGACAAATAGACCATATTGATGGCCAAGCAAATGGCTGTAGTCAGGCAGGAATGGGCAAGTGAGAAGCCAACATGGAAATGGAGAAGTCTGGCCTGTCCTCCAAGGGGAGTGAACATCTCATTCTGTTTACAACCTTGACAGGCAAACACTCTGCACACACTGCCCATACTTCTGACAGCAGCTGGGTTGTATGTTCCACTAACTAATTTCACCACTTAACATGCCTGAAGGAAATCACATTACTGAGGACATGCCATGGGTTTTGATTTCAGCCTTATTTCTTTTATATCTTGCAGGTGTGAAAATTAAAAAATTTAAATTGCATTTTCATAGTCCCTTTCCCAGGATTTGGTGTGTGTATGGTCTGGAAAACAAAGCCCAGCTAATGTCTGCTTTTAAGCAGTGGGGCAATTTTCTGGCAAATCTGTGCAACAGCTCAGGCTATATTCTGTCATCTCCTCTCTTGCTTAGTGCTAACACAATTGCTGTGGTTTTGTTACCCAGTATTAGAAGAATTTTTCTCAAAGAGATGAGCATCTTTTTAGTCTTGAAAAGAAAAAAGGCTATAATCCAATTTTTCGTCAAGATATTGCCAGCCACAAGTTTCCTCGGTTTTAATCTCTCCAGCTAGAGCCAGGTGATGAAGCAGAAATATTACTAGGAAACGGTTACCATTGCTCGGGCTGTAAGAAAACACTGTTCCGCGCTGTCTGTGATCAGCTTTCTTCACAGGATCAAATAAAATAAATTGCACTACAGTATGTAACAAAGCAGCATCGGCCTCTCTGAAGAAAGGTGTCTTGCAAAGCTTAAAATTTGCTGCAGCTGCTGAGCTGCTCTAGCATTAGATGCCTAATCCTGGCAAAGGTTAAAGATTGTAAAAGAAACTAAAAGATGGTAAAACAGGTTTAGAAATATGAAGAGGTTATATTACTTTTTCCACTCATAAATTTATTCCAGTATTTGAATAGATTAACACAGACTGCAAGCTATTGTGTTGGCCCATAAGCAGGCAGAAGCTGAGGAAGTCATGTAAATTACCTGCCACTGAAAGTGAAAATTATTTAAGCCTTAAAAACCACTTCATATGATTTCAGAGAACACCACTGTCTCTACCATATGATAATGAGACTTAAGCTCCAGGAAGTTGCATTTTTTTCACAGAAGGTGCCATAGTAAATTATTATATCCCTTCACCTGGGCTGCCTTTATTGTAGAAATGAAGACTTCTATTTGGGACAAGGATTGTCAGTAATGTTGTTTTGTTCAATGCTATGTAAAATGTATTTGCCATTATCAGTTTTAAATAAGTAAATTCAAAAGGCCAACAGAAGCAAGTAAATTATTTTCAGTCTGTTGATCATTTAGAGATAAACTGGAAAACTGCCTGGATTCAACCTGATGGCAGATGTATTTATTTTCTATTTGCTTGTTCCAACACGGCAAAACAAGAGTATATGTGCTGCTTGCATTTTTGCCTGGGGGACAGGGGCTTTATATTGTAGTTAACGGACCATCTACAAACAGAAAATTAATTTGGCAAGAACTCACTGATGTTTTGGAAATCAGAGAACCATGGTCCATTCTGAAAGTAATTAATCCAGCCAACAGAGAAATCAAATTTCAGATGTTTGGGGCACGACAACTTTGGCATACAGAAAACAAGAGAAGCAAAGCCCTTTTGAAAAGAGTTTACCTGCAGAGGGACATGTTACATTTTGGAAACAGTGCACACAGAAGAGTAGTTAACATTTCCAGTAATGAAGCAATGTTGAAATGTTAGTGAAAAAATATGCACGTTGCCTGGTTTTCAACTACGCTATCCAGAAAAGTCACTTTTCTGAAACTGCCAATATGCTCATGTTTCCTGACAAAAATGAGGGGCATATTTCTTTGAAAGACCCAATTGATAAACTACTGGAATAACTCACTTCTCACATTCATAGTTGGGGATTTCTTTACTGTTTGTTTATGGTCACTGAGAGAAAAGGAAGCTTCTGATCAAGAGAAGTAGCACATTATGCTTCTCGGTATCGGTGGCCCCCGTGGAACCACAACTCTTGATGTTGAGATTTTAGGGCATTCGAAACCCTGGGTTCACAGCGCTGCAGAGAATTTCACTGGAGGTTTCTTACAAAAAGGGTGTGCGTGTTTTTCGCAAAAATGGATTTCAAAATCAGGCACCAGTTGTGCTGATTATACTTCCAGGTCAAGAAGCTGAATTTGTTAAAACAGTGACTGGACACTATTGGATAATGAGGTGAACAGCAGGAAGACTGATGGCTTTCTAGTCTGTTCAATGGTGGCACAGTGAAACTTCAGTCAAAATTATATTCTATAAAGTCTTCTGAGATTCGTTTTAAAAAATACATCTTGAACAGAACTATAAAAATAATTTTATCAAAAGGCATGTAATCAGTGTAAGCAAAACAATAGCCTATTAAACTTTCAGACACAGGAGGAACATGTGTGGATAGCCAACAGCCTGAATTCATCCTGCTTCAGTCAGGACCTTAAATTCTTGTCTGAGCAATAAACATAGAAAACAGTTTTAATATTCAAAAACCGTAAGGTCATAATTTTCTCCCATATTAGTGATCACACATTATCTCAACAATTCTGTCTTTGTGTTAGAATTTAATCTCTCTATATTGGCCCTTGAATTTGGCTGAAATTAGATGAAAACAGCACTTACTAAATCTACAGACTCATGTAAGAAAGTAATGAAAGGAGAAGCTTGGCACCTTTCTCATCCTGTGTTTCAACTTGAACAGTTTCTCCTGAGGGCTAGAAACAAATATGACAGTGAAGCTGATCGTATTTTTTTGGCCTATAAATTCTTCACTACTGGGAATGATACATCAGGCAATAAGGTCATAACTTCATCTTGCAGTGTCAAGCTTTGATAGGAAGAACATCTATTTATTGTAAATAGAGCAAAAATTTGGTTCTGCCTAGTATTTTTCGACCATAATTCTAGATGTTGCTATAATGGCTAAAGACATGGATCTATGCCTGTCTTTGTTCATGTTAGGACTTTCAATAAACATAGCACTTACTACTAAATGTAGTAATTTCTTACATCATTTTAATGCTCATGGTTGCGAAGAGTGCTTTAGTTTGAGAAGCTCAGGCATATCCTTTATCACCTAGTTATTTTCACCTAGTGAAAATAGTTATTGAAACATAAATGGGCAACTAATAAAGACATTTTAAGGGATTTTTTTTTAGTATCACACAATACTATAACTAGATATGGTCTCTGATCTCCCACAATTGATTTAAAATAATGTCAAAATATTAAGTTTTGCATTTTAGGAAACAGTTTTACTCTCCAGAGAGATACACTGGTTAAAAATAATGTGTTGATCAAGCAGAACACGAATTAGGAATTCAGTTATTCTTTGCTAGACAACTAAATATATTTTGATGCACCTAGCAAATTAGAAGTTTTTAAATTAATTTATATATAAAGACAAGAGTATTTTCCCTCTAGGTAGGTGCAGTGAGACACCATGAATTCATCAAGGGGCACTCTCTATGTGCTCCACACTCTATACGTTCTAGTATTCTCATTACCCTCCGAAGACATGCATATCTTCTCTCATTAAAAAGTAGCAGACATTTACATATAAGAATCTAACTTCTAACGAACAACTCATATCCAGCCAGCTGAAGAAAAGAGATCACAAAGAAACTTTAGAAATAACAACCATTAAGTCAACCTAACACTGATTGTCCTTTGCGCCACAAAATTCATTGTCACAGTTGGATATATGACCACTCAGAGTCAGTTTGACTCAGAGTCAACTGTTTAACAGGATGCTACAATCTACTAAGACATCAGTACTCAGAATTCAGGATGGTAAAAAAAAAAACCCAAACAAACACTTATGTTCTATCGCATGGATTGGCTAACAAATTTAAACTGTTAGGGCATGAATCGGCATAGGCACAGAGGCACACGTTTGGCTTCCACCGAAGCACAGGAAAACGCATTTGCAGAGAGCATTTTGTTCCCTACATAACATTGTATTCAGATGGCTTCTTTTTTATTTTTGCTAGAAAGTAATCATTCTCACCCCTAGTACTAAAACATAATAGAATGAAAAGTACATTTGTAAAATAAGTACACAGCATGTATCCTAACTGTATAAATTCAAAATAATAGTGCAATGAATCTGAGAAGATAGTGCAGTTTACGTGACTGAGATGTCTTCATTGTCTGAACTCCAAAGTGCCTGAAGAAAACTATGCTGGCATTAAATAAGGATGTATTGCTGTTACTGAGTTGCTAACCAACAATATGATGAAATCACAGTTTGTCCAATTCTGAAACTCATAAACAACCACTATTATAAATCAAAGAAAATCTACACATTTCATATATCCTGTTGTTGTAACTTACAGAAATAAATGAATATAGGCATTCTGCATATAGATGCTCAGATAAAGCTCTCACTCGACTGAAGGGGAATGCGTCTTCATGCACATAGATATATACAGAAATTTATTATTCAGAAAGTTTTGGGATGTAGAACCTAAACCACTAAGGTCCTAGTCCTAGAATCATAGAATCAGAGAATTATTTAGGTTGGAAAAGACCTTCAAGATCATCGAGTCCAACCATCACCCATGCCCACTAGACCATGGTACAGAGTACC
>JANXJC010000001.1:16989922-17019518 GCA_027564655.1 Leptodon cayanensis
ATATTCCTCTGAAATATGCTCTGAAGGCTACCTTTTGCCTCACTCTTACAAAATGCATTAATTGGCTTTTTCTTAACCTAAATGAAGATTCACATGTTTCTCAATACCTATGCAGTGGACAACACAAAGTTCTCATAGGAAAGTTCGCTTAAAAATATATCACTAAAAATTCTATAAGAATCAGATATGACTGTTGTATAGGAACACTTCATCTGGCTTGAAGAACCACATCTCTGAACTCCGCTGACTCTCCATCAATAGTGTTCTCAAACTGGCTGCACCCAACACAAAATAGGAATCAGTGGTTGATGTTCAGCACAAAAGGACTGCACAAGAAAATCCCAACATTTTGCACTAAGGTTTTTCTATTTAAAGGAATAATGGTTTGGCAAAAGCGTTTCATAAGAAGGTTAGAAGCAGATGCAAGTTTATAATTAGATCAAGAACAGACAAGTTTGCACAAATTCAGATGGTCCTAATGCAGAGCTGGACTGCATAGAGCTACATGAAAGTCAAAATTGATTAAGCTACATATATATGCACATTGCTAGACTAATCTAATCATCAGAAAATATGAAAAAAAAAATCATTTATCATCAGGAAATTTCAGTGAAGACATCTTTTCACTGCTCAACTGTAACAAAAACAACAGGTAAAACATTAGAAAGCCTAAGGAATACCTCAGACGTTACTGGAAATACTGCAAATCCTATTATAAAAGTCAATAGTGCTCATGTAACTCCTAGTACGTTCTGCTCAGACACACTTTTTCAAAAAGAGTAGCAAAAGGATTTAGAGATAAGCAAAACTAAAAGACCTGAGTGTTTACCAAAATGGAAAAAAAAAAAAAAAAGTAACTGCAAAACAGAGACATTCCAAAGTACTTCCAGAATGCTTGACTGAGGAATTTAAAAAAAAAAAAAAAAAAAAAAAAAAAAACCAACCCAAACCCCAAACAAACTAATATAAAACCCAACCTAAAAAACAACTTGTTTGTATAGTGTTCCTTTTTTTTCTTTACCAATTCCTTCTCACCATCAGCTTCTTGCTAAATATCAGTTAGTGTCATATAGCAAAACCTTGAACAGTTTAGGATTTTCATCTTTGGGTTCCTTTTTTGTTTTGTCTCTGAAACAGTCAAGTCACAAAAATAGACCTTCACGTTCCTTAAAAAGGACCACAGACTCATTCCACGGATGGAGAAGGCCTTTTGCAGTTACTACTATTTTCATCTGTATTGATTTCACTCCAAAACCCTTTAAAAACTGTATCACCTCTTAGTGCATAGACACAGCAACATTTCTCAGAGATTCCAGTGTGAAACTGAGGAATGAGTCCAAGAGAGTATTAAAGGAGCAGCTGAAGTTACCAGTGCTATCAAAATTCTTTTATAATTATTAAACTATTCTTAAATAGAATTTTAGATTATCCTTCTCCAACGAATCATCAGTTGGATTTTGTATTGGGTCTGGCTGAGACAGACTTAATTCTCCCCATAGCAGCCCTCGTAGTGCTGCTGTGCTCTGCATCAGTAGCTAGAAAGGCGTTGATAACACACCAGTGTTTTGGCTACTGCTGAGCAGTGCTGGCACAGCACCAAGGCTGTCGCTCCAACATTTTTGCCCCCGTCAACGGCAGGCTGGGGCTGGGCAAGATCTTGGGAGGGGACGTAACCAGGACAGCTGACCTAAACTAACCAAATGGATATTGCATACCATATGACGTCAGCTCAGATATAAAAACTAAGTAAAGAGAGACGGAAGGGGGGACATTTTGTCTTCCAGAGCAACCACTATGCGTACTGAAGCCCTGCTTCCCAGGAAGTGGCCAGACGTCGCCTGCTGATGAGAAGTAGAGAATAACGTTATTTGTTTTTCTTTGCTTTCGCACACGACCTTTGCTTTTCACTTTATTAAACTGTCCTTATCTTGACCCACGAGCCTTTTGGTATATTTTCTCCCCCTTGTCCAGCTGAGGAGGGGGAGTGATAGAGTGGCTTTGGTGGGCACCTGGCACCCAGCCAGGGTCAACCCACCACAGATTTAAACTTTTTTTTTTTACACAATTACTTAATAAGCAATTAAGAAAATCTCATAAATGTTATTGTAAAATTTTAGTCATATGTTCACAGGTTTCAAGAGTTAAGAGCAAGGTGATCCATGGCTACACTTTTTTTCCTTACTTTTCTCATTGGAAAATGCTCTCTAAAGCCATTCTAGAAGATTCCTAAAAAATTGTAAGATCGGTTTTATATGCTTTATATACACACTAACTAGTGTGTGCACTAGCCACAAAATGAGTTATAGTCAAACACTGGAACAAGTTTGCCCAGAGAGACTGTAAAATCTTGGTCTGCACAGATACTCAAAACCCAACTAAATGTAGTCCTGGCCACCCTGCTCTAGCTGACCCTGTCTGAGACAAAGTATTTGAACTAGGTGATCCCAAAATGTTCTTTCCAACCTCAATGATTCTTCAATTAGTGATTATCTTAACGAGGCAGGAGAAGACATTGTATTCTGACAGACATATTCTGATGTCAGATATGTTACCAAGTGTGAAACTTCATTAAAAAACATGAAGTGGACACTATGTAAATTTCAGTTACACTCTCTCCATTCTAAGAAAGTATTATCCTGCCTAAAATCTTGTATAATCAACAGTAGGAATGATCCTAAGTCTTATCTTCTAGTTAAAGCGTCAGTAGTTAAAGACCAGCAGTGAATCAAAGCTTAGATTTCTCATATGTGTGTTTATAGACACTAAATGCTATATATTAAGATATCTAATAGTCAACTTTTAGATCATAAAACTGTAAAAAATAATATTGACATCACTTTGAAATATTGGGTTTCCTTTTATTCAGTAAAATAATAGCTTATGTGTATAATTGCTTGTAGCCTTTCTTAAAGATAACCAGTTTTAATATTATTTAAGGATCAAGTACATCATTCTTCAAACTAGCATAGATCTTGAGAAGCCTTGTAAAAGTAATACTGCATTGACTCAGATTTCTGGATGGTAGACAAATAGTTTCTATTTGCTATCCACAGACTTTAGTGTTGAAGAAATACTGGATCAAAAAGTGGCTTGGGAATATGAGATTTTTGGTTCCTCCCTGAAAAAAAAGGACAGTGTTTTCCTCTTGTATATGATTCACAGCCAAAATAACATCCAGAAGCAGTGCACAAAATTGCAAAACAGAGTTGCAAGTCATCTCACACAGCATTGTTCTGCCCATTGGCAACATAGACATTTGTACATTCATCATAGAACATACAGAATACTTTAAACCACCATCCAAGCAGCAGAACTTTAAGTCACCACCATTCTTCTATAATTATTCATTAACTGTATATTTGCAGACATTCATATAGTACTTCCAAATAAAGCAAGAGGGATTACTACAATCCAAGCATAAAATGAATTTCTTATTCACAAAAATTGGTTTCCTAATACTCTTCTAGAAAGTAGATGTTTCTAATATTCTTTTCTATAATCATAAAAAAAAACCCAAAACCCAAACCACCACCAAACGAAAAGAAACCACCACCCCACACACACTCAGAACACAAAAACACAGAATCTGTCTATTCAGTAGATTAAAATCCAGAGTACTGAGCCTGTATGTACATATTCACCGCATCCTTCTTGTCCTCATTGTATCTCCTCCAAAAGCCTTGGGATAAGAGCTGGTAGAAGGATTAATATCCCAAATGTTTCCTTTTTAATGTGTTTTTCAAGCATTTTTGCTTGTGTATGCATATGTATACACACACACACAAGTTTCCATTTTGTTTCCATTATCACTCTAAAATATATTCCATACACTATATTCCAACAAAGTATCAAGTGTACAAAACAGCAGAAATAAATAGCAACATGTGAAATGGATGTATCTGTACTTATCTGAATCCCAATACTTGTTACCGATCTGCAAATATATAACAGAGGAGCAATCTTTACTCCTTGTTGATCACTGACTGCCTAAAAATTGCCATGGTAATGCTGAAGCCATAAAAAGCATCAGAGTTTGGATGTTTATGTGATAGAAGGCTGTCTGTTATGTGCAATGTATATTACTTGAAATCTCTGAATACCTAATTCCTGCCCCAACATAAGACTTGCTAAAGTAATCGGAAAATACAGTGCAGCCAAGCAACCTATTTCAGAACTACAGTGTATATTGTCTCATTCTCCTTCATGCGGAAAAAATAGATGAGAAGTAACATAATCTAATATTGCCAATAAGACCGATTGGTTCAAAAATATTAATAATAAAACCGCAGCATAATAGCTGCAGCTTTCAATGGATGAAGTGTTTCTCTAGTGACAAGAGCACCACCTATAGACTTAGAAAATCACCCTGTAATTGTGTTTGCCCTTAGAACACAGCAGCTTAGTTTCTAGTCTTTAAAACTGTGAAATGTTTCACTTGCCACAAAATAATACTTAAAAATAGTACAGTAAGTGTACAGAATTTATATCAGCTAAGGGTCTGGCCCTATTTCCTTAAAAATAGTTACATTTTTTCGAATATGAGATCCAGCAAAAAAAAAAAAAAGTTGATAAAGACTACAACATTTGTCTTGAAAGGGACTTTCAGCAACATTGCCTTTTAACAGTCCTTAAAAGACAAACAGATATGTAACAATTAATACGTACTAAGACAAAGGTATCTGTAGGAGTGGGTGTGGAAACAATAAAAATGCTGAATGCTATTAAGTTACCTTTAACAGCACTGTAACCTTTCTGTTTTGTTAGCTACACATCCTCTTACAACGCAGTAAGGAGCAGATAGTAAATCCATTATTTGCGTGGCAAGGGCTCAGTTGTTCCACTAGTTTCACTGAGGTCAGTGAGGCTGCACGGGTCACACAAGAGGTTCACAGTTTAGTCCTGAGGAACTCATTTCAAGATCTATGCAAACCTTGGCCTATATATACTGATAATTTGACAACATTGTAAAATAACAAAATGTTGACATGTTCTGCTAATATCACAGAGTCAATCAGTACAATTCAACTCACTTTTCTTAAAATATCAATCTTTTCACTTTATGAAAGCAAATAAAGAATTTTCTGTTTCTACAAAAACATCAAGATACTGAGTGGTTACAAAAGTTAATTTAAATTCAAGAAGGATGCTGAATTAAGGAGAAAAAAAAATCAAGCAAAGTGCTTTTTCAATAATTTAATGAGTAGACACACAAGAACAACATTGACTTGTTCCTAATCACTGCTAGTAATTTTCTACTTTGAAAAAAGCTTAAACTAAACCAGAACAGAGCACGCTTGCAAAAAAAGGTTTCTAGAAACAACCACAAAGAATAATTTTTCCGAAGACTTAGTCACAATTAACACTAGGCATAGACAAGCTCCAGTTTCATTTTGTGCCTATTTACATAGTGTGTAACATCTGTTGCAATACACTTCACATTTACATCTAAGCCACGTAACATAGAATGAAGTTTTCCCCTTCAGAGCTATTTGTTATGATATGATACAAGAGGCAAAACTCTCACATTTTCTGTCTTTTTCGTGTCAAAATAGTGTGACATTACCATCTCAGAAAGCCTGACGGCTTTCTTAGCTAGTAAGAAGAAACACATGTAAAATCCTCTAGTGTTTTTCCTTGTTCAAAAGAGCAAATTTACAAAAAAAAAAAAAAAAATCAGTCATCTGAGTAAACTTACTAAGAACAATCAGACTCCTTATGTGTAAATTTTAGGCCAAGAGATTTGCAAAAATGCAGAGATTAGCACTACAGTCACCAGGTCCTTATCTGAAGTGATTAAAAAAACGTTAGTATTTACCGGGCCTAAGTTTGACCTTGCAACGATGTAAATCCAGTTTCCCTGGTTTATTCCACTAGGATAAAAAGGTTCACAGTTTCTTGTACTCTGAATAAATTCCTTTAAATCATCAGTATCTAGTTCTGTTCATTCACCCCTGTTCAAGGCTGTACATGACAAAAAGAAGGGACCATACTTAGCTACAAAGCCCTCCTCAGAAGCCTGAGTTAGTGGGTCAATTAGCAACTAGCTGGCCAACAAAACCTAGGAAAACTGGCTGCCCTCCTAAAGGATCTAATAGTGAGATTTAATAGTAAGGAGGACAACCTGCTGTTGGGGAACCATGAGGAACATTTAGAAGAGAATCATCAAAAGAGTTTTCATCTTCACACAACCCTGTGAACAAAATTCAGCGGTTCTGCCACAAATAAAACTTCAAGGTCAGGATTGTCTTTCATCCATAAGCATCTCCAGCTGCTTTTGCAAATGCACAGGTGTTAAATCTTGGTCACTGCACTTTCTCTTTTTCCCTCATACATATTATTTTTATTATTTAATTTATAATAGTGCTGAAGAGTCACAAGTTGTAAAACATGACCCCGCTACGTGGGAATTGCAGAAAAGCAAAATAAAAGGCGAGTTGTCATGCGTGCAAATCGTTACCCATGGTCATATAATATTTTGTAGAAGACAGAAGACTTCGGACATTATAACCAGACCAAAAAATGAATACCAAGAAATATCATCTCTTGGCCCACTTGATAGTATCAGCACACCAGGCAGAAGTCCAAGTATTCCCAAGTTAAAAGTAATTTTTATAAGAGATGAAGGAGTAGCTTTGCAGATACTTTGCAAAGCTCCTCCACCTTTCGAGAAAGAAAGTTAATACCACTGGCAAATTTGAAAGGAGTAACAACCTTTGAGGTATGCGAAGACTCCTAATAGTATAGCAACTAGTGGTTTATGCACTAGAAAACAGAACAGATCTAAAATTGAAAAATTGGAAGTGGAATAGCAGGTGATGCAGACAAAAACAACAAGTTAGGAAAGTCACCCTTGCAGCAGCAATCTTGACAGAGATGAGCAGGAAAGTGTGAATTTGTCAAAGGTGGAACTATGGAGTTACAAAATGATGGGATTCTGACTGAGAGCATCAATTATGTGGATTGATAGGTTAGGGCATGTCATAGAGATGTTATGCAGAAGAAACGTGAAAGAGCTACAGATGGCCTGAAGGTGAAATGCTAGACAAGTTCTTGCCAAAAAGCTGGGATTCCTACACAGAATGGTAGTAAGTATCTTCACAGCTTGAATTAAGCTGTTGCATCACCTATGTGCACTGAGAAAATTTAGCGAATTCAAACAGTTGTTGTATAATACTGTATTAGACTCCCAACTGATCAAAAACAATTTATTATTCAATAGCAATTTAACTTTTCATTCTTTTTTTAACTTAAGGACATAACTATACTACTTAATCTAAGCACGGAAGAATTCACGATGAGAGACCACTGGAGAATTGAGATTGCAGATCTGATTAAGAAAACATTGGTTTTCTGATTTGTTCATATTAACTGGCAATAAACATGTAATAAATTTATGCAATCAACACTAAACTCGTGAAAATAACTGTCTGGCAGAAAGACTGACTGTCAAATGAGAGCTCAGTATAGAGAACTAAAAAGTAATGTCAGAAGCTAACAGTTTTAGAGCCTCCTACTACCAGAAAAGCCAGGGTGGAAAGGAAGGATTTTAATTATTTTATTCTTTTACAAACGTAGACATTTCTGATGACTAAAATCACCATGAGAGAGGCAAAAACCTTGCACTTTTACATTTAATTCCACCCCACCCCATTTATGTTGGGAATCGTTTCCTTAACTGTTGGGGAAAAAAAAAAAAAAAAAAAAAAAAAAAAAAAAACACCACACCACATTTTTCTAGCCCAAGCAGGAGAAACACATTTTTCCCTTAAGCCACGCTCACACTGAGGATAGCCATTAAATTTTCTTTTGATGGATTTTTCTCATCTATTTAATCCACCAAGCGTTAGTAGGGTAGTTGTAGGAAGTACATTTGCCAACAATCAAGTAGTGATTATCACAATTGTGACTTTTTGCTTTTGCCTGCCCAGGCAGAAAACAAAAAATATTGATTCTAGACCACTGTGCAGCAGGCTCCTGAAAAACACTGCGAGATACATGTGTGTGCACTTATATTCATAAGGATTTGAAAAAAGATGATGTAATTTCTTTTAATACAATGTCGTGGACATGATCTTACTTTACGCACAGTTGGAAACAAATCGCTAGCGATGTCAGAAGTCAGAAAGAGCACCTGATTCAATGTAGTTTCCAAATCAATGAAAAGCATTTCAAGCTTTCTAACTGTCAAGTTTTTTTCTTTATCACTTGTCACCATATTAAGCAGCTCTGTAGTTTAGGGACACCACAACTCTGGCTTTTCTCCTGCCTTTTGTGAAATTATACTTCATTGGTGTGAGAATGTCCCCTATTCTCTCTCAGTCCTAAATAGCCATTTTTAGAATCTAATAGATAGCTTCAGGTAGAAGCAGAAATTGGTGTGTGGATCTTGGCGTTAGTTTCATTTACCAAGTCAGCATATTTCTGAATACAGATGAAGCAAAATGGGATAATCCTTCTATTTTCTTCTTTCCCCAACTTGAAGTCCTTCCTAGGAAGCACTATATCTAAGAATCATCTGAAATTTTTTGCTGTGGGTTCAAACTATTTGATTTTACTGTGTTTCTATCATTTCAATATAAATGCTTCCAAGAGTCAGTGCTCTAGCTCCTGCTGTATACACAGTTACTGCTCAGGAGTCTGCATGTGACTACAGTTTGGCGATTATTCCAAATCACAGCTTTTTCCATAAAGAAGATGATTTATATGTGATTGCAAGCAATGGAAGGGAGCTACCGCGCAACAATTCCACTGGACTAAGCCTTCACTTGACCACTTAGCTAGGCTGCTACCGGGGAATTTATTTGCTGGATCCCCTATGTGCCCACAGGTCCTTGAGTCTCCAGCGAGCCCAGCTACTTCCCCCTGACTTTGGGTCATTCAAGCCCTTTCATGGGCTATAGGCTGGGCTAGCACCTGACTGCGACTGTTTTAACATACAGTCTGACAAATCCAGCTCTGCTTATCCAGCCCTGATTCCTCACTTTCTTCTTAGTCACTCTTTTTTCTCAGAATCTCAAAGGTTCAAACCATTTCATTTAAATACTTCATTATAATAGCCTCTAACCTTCAGAAGGGAAACAAATACATAGTATAAAAATGGACACATTCCTCTTGATAAACATACTACAATTATTTCAGAAAGTTTTATGCTTCCCTAAATCATACTGGGTTTTATGTCTTTTGAGTACTCTCATTGTTCAAAGTGTCCTTTCACTAGGATTCCTTGCAAAGAGTATTGTTCAAGTAGTTGTTAGGTGAATCTGACCTAGTTTAGTATTTGAAATTCTCTTCAAAAGTCTCTCCAGACTTGCAATTCAAGATCTCAAGCTTAAGAAAAAGAAATTTTGAAATTTATTGATAAAACTCTCTGAAGTTAAAAAAAAAAAACAAACCAAAAAAAAACCACCTCACAGCACCTTTTGAAGCTTTTGTTCTGTACTAGAACAAAAGCAAAAGTCTGCCAATACTCTGGTTTTGCAAAAAGTCTATACAAATCAAGTAGTTTTTCTGTTGAAGAAGCCTTCCTGGCTAAGCTTTGTGGTGATCCGTACGGCCCCATGGACTGTCTTCAATAGGAGGGGCATCAGCAGAAGCTGAAGAATTGTGCCAAGTTGTCCTAACCACAGTAAAACCACTCCACGGGCATTTTGACAAAGTCCCTAAGCTTTTCTTACAGAAGTGTTAAAATTTTGGACAGACATAATATCATTATGGGAAAGATATAATAACTAAGTGCTATAATATAATTTGGAACAATATATCAGACATACAAAAAAAAAAATCAATTTTACACTAGGCTGGCTGGGACATTTAACAAAGAATTCCTATGTACCACAATCCAGAGTGCCATAAAATTGAAGTAAAATTAAATAATGTCTCGGTGCTTCAAGTAACAAAGCAGTAGGTTTAGAATGATATTTGTCAGAAAAAGTAATCAGCAGTGGAATGTGAAATGCATAAAGACTATCTGAATTGAATTAATTTACAATTGAAAAAGGTATTTCCATCTTTGACGGCATGAACAAGTAACTAGTTTGAAATTTTTGTTCAAATAAACACATAATTATTTTTTCTTTGCTTCATTTAAATCAGAGAAAAGCTAAAAAAATAGGTAAAGTATTTCTAGAAGTTTGAAAACTTAATTATTCTAAAACATTTTTAGGCTTCATAGAAAAGTGAGAACAAAGCCAACAGAATTTCAACAGACTCTAAGGAGAAGTTTTCTTGCTGAGTGGGGTTTTTTTTGGTTGGGGCAGGTTTTTGGAGGTTTTTCTAAGCTTTTTTTTTAATTAAGTCAGTTCAGTACGGTTAGATCACATCAAACTGCTGGCCACAATGCATAAAGTTGTACTCAAACTAATCCCAAAATTAAATTCAATTAAGCTTTACCTTTTGAGGTCTGTTGCTAATAATTTTGAATACATAAACAGTAAAACTGTGTCAAACAAAGAAAAAAAATTTTTTATGATGACTATTGCAGCTGGATACATTTTAAATTACACCTCTGGCTTAAAGAGTATTTGCAAACCAAAAAAATCAGCTAGCAGGACTTTGAGCTGCAAAACAAAATACTGGCTGAAATGATTATTAAAATTCAGCACTGTACAAAAGCATTTTATCTGTGGTTGCAGAATAAATGCTTATCCAAACAGGATATTTTCCTCCTAATACTTGTAGACATTGTACAAAGGATTAGAATAAATTGGCAAAAACAGTGAATCTAGGCAAACTGACATTTGTAGGGGTGGATGTATTCTATGAACAGATAAGCACACTGCTTCCTCCCAGTCAACAGACCATTTCAGGACTCAGCCATTAAGGATGTAGAAAGTCACTGCTGTAACTAAAAAAGCTAGAGGAATGGCTTTCAATTTTAGCTAAATACTTTTTGAGCAGTATTCTTTCCCATGTGATTATTCGATCTCCACTGGAAACTACTCACTGGCAATAAGAAGAAACATGAGACTAGATAAACTCAGTTTTATTTATTTTCTTAATCTAACATCCTCAGAAAGACATTCAGCTTTTCCATTACTGCTGTCAATCTACCTATCTGGGGGAGCTGTAGATATTCTCCAATGAAAGCGTTTATTAAATATCTCAACATAAAAGCATGCAACACGTCACATCTGTCTAGCACTATATTACTAATATAATGCTTTGACATAACAGATTGAAGCACAAGTACTATATTAATAAAGTCTGTATCCCTGCTCTATATTGTCAGCAGGGAGACGCTACTACCTGTCTCAATAAAAATAGGACATTTTCTAATAGGATAAATAGAATGAATGTCTGTTTATTGTTGTAATTGTTTAAAAAAAAAAAAAAAAGTTCTTATCTAACAAGTTTACTTATCAAAAGCAATGATGATCTTGAAGGATACATAATTTCCATTTACCCACCAGATTTGTATCCATTAGACTTCAACTAAATTGACATACTTAAAGCTGCCCTTTGATATCCATAATTATTGTGGGCTACTGAAATAGCAGACATTTTATTGCACTAAGCTTGGTGTATAAAAAAAAGTCACCTGTTTGTCAGAAAAAATTAGGGCTAATTTATTAATTACCCCTATCTTTAAAGGCACAAGGAAATCTCAAGCTGGTAAAACTTGTTTGAGCTACCCTAAAAAAATACATACGATGATAGAATACCCTAATAAGAGTAGAGTTAAAAGAAAAAAGTGCACAGATAGTAATTTCACATGCGGTCTTATGCTTACTGAATGTCATATATTCATTCTGTGTTCTTAACTTGGGTAATAGTCCTTTTGCAAGTGCATCTCTTGGTTGGTGCCAACTCCTAAGTACACAGACTCTCAAATAACAAGGTAAGATCATGGTTTGCAAATGCATAAAAAAGTTAACTTACAACTAAACAAACAGTTAAGTAATTTTAAAATTCAATTAAATCATTGTAACTGTCCATTTCATCCTTTCTGCTGCCAGCTAGAAAAAAAATCTGGAACATGTATTTAAGCAGCATGAACTAAAGCCTCCGTGAACATTTGACTTGTCCTATGAATGTGCACAACCCCACACTGCGCTTACAGGTCAGAGCTAAATCCTCTTCCCTCCTGAAGTATATCTGAAAAAACATTTGACTGTCCTAAGAACATATAGAATTTATATGGGCATTGGCGGAGGCACCACTCCGTCCTACTTTGACTCCTTGCTAGAAGTGATTTCACATCAGGCTGCCAGGATCAGGTACACGTGAGCTCTGATTGGGAAAGACAGTTTTTAGAGGAGAAAACTTGCTGGCTTAAAAGCTCTGGCCTAAATATTCAGAGCTGTTTAAAAGACAGAAATTCACGCAAGTCAGCTGAATTACCACCTTCCATCATACAGACATTATACAAGAGGAAAGAATGAAGCTCACTAGTTTACTTCTGCTAGCTTTGTTGAGTTTTGTTATGACGGTCAGGTTTAGGAAAAGAAAGATGCTTGGACAATTTAAGAAAAAAAAACAAACTTTTGGAAGTAACAGCATTTACCTTATCTCTAATGCTTGTGGGGAACACAGAATACTACTGTTCACAAAGGGTAGAAAAAAAAACCCCTTTGTTTTGGGAACTTCAAAAGGGAGCATATGGACTAAAACTAACACAAGTTAGTGGCCTGAAGTCCTATCCAGAACAGTGACATTGTCTTGCAAAAGATATACAGAAATACTGTCACTTTGGACATTTAAAAATAAAACTGAGAAAGGAAAAAGAACACCAGTTTAGGAATTCAAGTATTTCTGAATATGGATAAAAGATTAAAGATTTCACTTCACCTCAGGAATTTGTGCAACTGATTGAACCTCCGTGACTCCCAGGGGTGTAAGACTAGAAACCCGCAGCTCAAGAGCAGACACTGTACAGGGATCCCTGTGCATGATAAGCATACACGTAACTCCAATGCAACAGAATTCAGGTGGAGTTATTAGATGCAGAAGTCATTTAAAATACATTTGCCTCTTGCAAGTGCCATGATCAGTAACATCCGAAGCAAAATGTATCAGAGGACAAAATACAATTGAATCCTCTCTCTCAGACACTCCAAACATTAGACTACACACCAGAAAAATTAATAAACTCAGACTCTGACCTGTTTCCTCAAAACACTGTGACATTTCAATTAAAAAAAAAAAAATAATGATTTATCTTTTAGTACCTTCTGTAGATCATTCTGAAACAGCCCTGGTCTCTGTCTGTAAGTGAAAAAAACCCAAACTGAGACCATGGAAAGAGGATAGCTTTTTCATTTAGTTCATCGAGGAAAGGAATTTTTTTGGAATTTCAAAAATTATCACCAACTCCTGAATGTCTGTGCAAAATCCCAGAGCATAACATCCAGTTACTTTGCCAAGTCATCTGGCTGCAAACCTCAACCTCCAACAAATGCAGTACAGCTCAGATATGATGACTTTTCTGTAACCATCTTCATAACATAATAGCTAATAAAGAACAAATTATGTTGTCTAGTGTTATAAAATGGATAAAAAAATACATGCAGTAACTGCTTTAGGCTTTTTTGGTTGCGGTGGTTTTGGTTTTTTTTTGTTTGTTTTTTTTTTTCTTTCTTTTTTCTTTTAAAAAAAACCTCCAAAGTATGCTGCATAAAATATTTAAAAAAAAAAAATCCTTGCAAGGTAGTTTTAATGAATCTTTCATGGTTCAATAAACTATTGTATTAGGCCATTCTCCTGATGAAGCAATGTTCAAATCTCATTATATTTATTCAGAAAGGAATAAGGTACTAGTGTTACTGGATTTCTTATAATTAGTTAAAAAGCAATTTGTTGGAATTGCCTTTGCTTATGCTCATAGGGTTTAAAAAAGAAAAAGAAAGGGTTGTGACAAGTAATATTGTGCTCTAAGTAAGTAAAACATAATGCATCACACACAATAACAATCCTCTGGCATCCTACAGCTGGGATGTGCTTTATGCTTCAGGGTAAGACAGCCTCTTTCTACTACAACCTTCCCCTTCCTGTCATCTCCACTTTTCAAAACAGCAGACCTGAGATTAAGCTTTAATGGCTGAATGCTCTGAAGAAAAACCACCAGGCAGTCCCTATAGCCGATGCATAATTAATAGAAAGTAAATCAGTTGCTTTGTAGAGGGGATAAAGTAAAAGCCCAGTCAAAATAACCAGCCTCATCATGACATTCTGTTTCCAACGGAAATTAATTTGGGGAGCTGCAGGAGTTTGAAATAAACATGTGAGTGCTAAAAAGAACTATTGCCATCATCTCAGCATGAAGAGAAAGATTGAAAGGTACTTTCAGAATAAGGGTTACAGTCTCAGGAGTACTCTGGGTATGGACAATATTTTTTCCCTGTGATCATCAGGGGAAAAAAGAGCAGAATAAATAGTACCACAGGTCTTCACAGCTAGAACATCTGCGACTAAGAGATTGGCAGAAATTTATAGTCTTAGATGACCATATGAATCTAACCATAATTGGCAGACGAGGCTGTAGTGACATAGTTGTATTGATTTTCACTGGGACCAGGGCTTCTCAAGCTCTAAGTACTAAGTTGTGTTAAAAGAGCATGCAATTTCTGAAGCATTCACTGAGAAAAATATTCTCACATTTTATAACCTATACCTGTTTTTTCATACAAGTCCAAAAGCAGCCTGAACCAAGTTGATATAAAAGGAATCTCTTGAAGGTTAAATACACAGAAACTCATAAAGTCCCTGCTCCAAGAATAGCTGGAGTCTGGAAAAGCATTAAGAAATATCAAATATGCTTATCCTGCTCCTGCATAGAAATCTGCTTGTGATCGTTGCTAGAAATGGGCTCACTGAACCCAGTACAGATCTCTTAAGTTCTTGTTTCACACAAGATATGATCTATGTAATTGCAACTCCACATAGGTAGGTGATAAAGCAGCATATCAATAGCACACTAAATACCATTTTATAAAAATCCAGCTTTTGATTAAACACACTAAAGGCACTTAAAAAGTGTTTGAGTGAAGCACGAATTATATTATCCAAAGTAAACAGCACGAACACACAATTGGTGGGTGCCGAAACCAGCTCAGATTATAAAAACCTCTCCTCCTCTCCCCACATTCAAGGTGTTTCTCTAGACTCAAGACTATTCCAGCAGAACTTCCTAAAGACTTCATTCCATCCTTATACGTGCCAGCTTTTTTCATTCCCTCTAAAGTATGTTTTCCAAAAAATATTTCCCAGTAGAAGCTCCAAACAAAAGCAACTCCAAAAGATTTCACAGACATACTTTATTAAAAAATAATTGGCTTGCTAAGGAATTCGTAAGCCTGTAACACATAACTACGAACCTCTTTCAGCTATGATCAAAACATATGTATTCATAAATCTTAAAAGTTACAGAAGTTTCTTATACACTAGATAAAAGCTTTTAAAAAAAATAAATCAAGCTCTCGTAGGATGGGTAGGTGCATCTTCATTTCCATGGTTTTATTTCTTGCTTTGGGGAACACTGCCTTTTTATTGTAGTTCTGAGAGAGATTCAGGAAATACACTCATACAGATACTGAAACGGTGAGACAGAGCTACACAGAGGGAGCTGCCTCCTCTGTGTCCTGGATTTCTACATTTGATTCACACTTTCCTAAGCACTTTTAAAGAAAAGAGTTTATGTTGAATACTTTTCCGCACTTCTTGATAAAACCACTGCTAAATTCAGATATGAAGTAGAAATTATGCAACTAACCTGGAACTATATCTGAAAGAAACAAGGGCGCAAAACTGGGGAAGGGTGAAAAGCCTCATACAAAAGCAGTCATGCTTTTGCAATGCACAAATGAAGGCAGTCACAAATATTTTCAGGAAGACTGAATGTAGAAAGCAAGTACTTGGAGATGGCAGAAATTTTGATTCTCTCGCTTTTCTCTTATTCTCACCCATGCTCAGCAGCCTCCTGACACCACATTAGTCTTAAAATGGAACTATAGCTTCTCAGAGAGAAACCATTCTAGGGAGACTATTGTGCACTATTTCATACTACTTTTTCAAGAGAGTCTGTAAAAAGTAGTGTCAGTTATCTACTATATTACACTAACTCACTGAAATTATTATTAATAAAAAAAAATTATGAACAAAACCTACTCCAAACCTCATGTGATCTATATAACTATGATTTATTTTTTTAACTGATCCAAATATTCATCACAGGTTAATCTCTCCCACTCCAACCTCCCCCAAAACTTCCAGAAAGATTGTCTGAATTTGAATACATTAGAAATTTTTAACTGAAACACGTGAAAATTTCCTGTCCAACTTAATGAGATTTGTGAGTTTCAGACATGATTCAGCACACGATGAGATATGTATGATTTCTTTCTTAGCAGATTCTAGAAACATGGCTACTTTAAATTAGCCTTAGCCTTCACACTCACTGAGCAAGTGTCCTCTTCTAACTGGTATAAGCCTCATTTTATTTTAATCAAAGTAATAGCAGCTACAGTGGGCTGAATCCCTGCAGAGCAGTACTCACAAGCACAGCAGCTGCCCACTGCTCATGTAACCTGGGCTGGAATGTGCTGTACACGGCACTTCACCATCTTCACTTGGAGCTTGTTTCAATTCAGGAGTATGTCAAACTTAACCAGCTGCCATCAGTTCTCTCCTAACGTTTTGGATGGTTTGCGGCTTCTGCAAACACAGTCCAACTCCACTGCCACTAAAGCAAATGGGATTCCAGCCACTGACACCAGCAGGAACAGAAACAAGTCAATAGGACGTTAAATTCAAATCTAACCAAAATACCAGCTACATTGTTTAGAACAGAGGTCTATAACATAAGGCCCATGAACAGCTACAACTGCTTTGACAGTATTATTTGTTAGCTTTGATTATAACAGTACTCAGTTGCGTGAAAGAGCTCCAATGCCCCAGAAACAGCCAATGACACTGAAATCTTAAATCACCCCAGCCTTTTTCAACGTCCACTTCTGTTTTAACTACACATTTTGATAGCTAGTTCAGATACTGTCATGTAAGGCATCTCCTCCTACTGCTCAGCATGACTGCGGTAACATTTGGCAAAAGATTAGCAGTTTACCTCTTCGTCTTTGTTACTGAAAGATCAGTTTGTGAACTCACCCTGTCCTTGCTATCATCTTAGCCTTTTTCTTTTGATAGTGTTGTGCAAATTTAGCACCTTCATAGTATGATTTTTTTCATACTATGTGAGTGTGCTGGGGTTTATTACTATATATGTTTGTTCGATCATCTGAGTCTCCCTATGTCTTTTCTTACAGCTATTTTATTAGTGTCCCTTTCTAGTCATCTAAATACATGAGTCTAATTAAACTTTTTCATTTGAAAAAGCTGTGAATTGTGATTTCACAGCTCTTCCACGTTTCACATATTGAGAAGTCCAAAAATGGTACTTTACTATCATAACAAAGTATGTACTTTCTGCATTTATCAAAATAGACATTCATGGATGACTTCTGTACCATCTAACATTGACCATAAGCTCAGAATCCATAATTAAGACTTTTACATGCCTCTCTAGGGTTTGCCATAGAAGAAAGGTGCTCACATGTGCATATGTAACATATGCTTATTAGACATGTACATCACTTCCAAACAAATCCAAAACAATCAAGAAATAATATACAGAAAGAAATTGTGGATGAATACAGAAAGTCCTTCAAGTCTGTCTTTGGGGAACTTTTTCTGGAGAGGACAAAAAAACCCAAACCAACCAAACAAACAAAAAATCAACAAAAAAAAGCATTTCTGAGGAATCCTGGATTTGGGTAGCAGTACCTCACCTCTTCCTCAAGGAAAGAAAGCATAAGAGAGCTCTCCTTCAGTACACCCTGAGAAGTCACTTGTGATTGCGTCATCCTCAAACAGGAGATTAGAACTTGGGGAAAAAAAAAAAATTCAGAATAGGGCAACCAGTTTAACTACAGCTATTGAACAGCTTCCATAAAAGAAAGGGTTAAGCACACAAGCGCACTCCGGTTTGGAGATGACTGGATGAGAAAAGGACAGCTATGAATTCAGGAACTTCACAGAGAAGATGAACAGGAAGTGATTGTTCACTGTCTTTTATACAAGAATATGGAAGAATCAAACTAAACTAGCAGGCAGCAGATTTCGAATGAACCAAGGTTCTTCACAATGTGCAATGGGGAGACCTTCTGACAATCTTACATCCCAGATGCACAGCTATGGACAGTGGCAGAGATAAGATACTAAACTAGAAATATCTTTAACTTGATTTGGTGCCTCCTTACAGCTTCATTGTGTTCAGAAACAGACACACCATATAGGTAAAAATCCATCAGCAGAAAGCCACACATCACACCATGGAACAACTAACTTGATCTTAACCTGTTTTAGCTCTTTTGCAATGACCTGAACAAAAGTATTCCAGTATGGGGCGGGGGCGTGTCCTGACATACTGAAGCCTTCTTTAAATTAAATTTATTCCCCAATCTTTTTAATAGAGGGGTTTTTAATAATTATTTCTAGCATTGCTTTTTAACAAAGGGTTTTTTTAATTTTAATTTCTAGCTTTGCTTAAAAAACAAAACAAAACAAAACAAAAAAAAAACCCAAAAAACCCCAAACAAAACCCAACACCCATGACAGTTAAGGTCCACTTAAGATTGAAATAAAAGTGTTTCAACAATCTTCTCAAAAATCACTGCAGCAAGGTACTCTTCAAATGAAACGGAGTCTAGCAAAAGTTACTTCAGCTTTCAGAATTGATTTGATCGTGAATGTGAATAAGTATTCGTATATCTATAGATAATTTTATGTAGAAAATTATCCAATCGTAAAATTCAACATTTGATCTTAAAATGACTGAGAAATCCTGCTCTAGGCTGATAACTTCTCTAACTGTTAGTAAGTGTTGGTCTGCTGCACAGATTTTGCGTGGACTACAACAACAGCAAATCGCAACCCTTAGGGAGAACAGCCTCCGAGAGACTACTGGTTTTCTTCACATGTAGTTCACTTGCCCCTAAAGCCAAACACTGCACTGTAACTATGCTGAATAACTAGTACAAGAATTGTTTGATATATATGGGTGCTTGACATCATGACATATATGCATTACATTTCCAAGCTGCTACAATTAAACAGGACTATTTCTGCAAATTTGCTCGATAGCCAAAATTTGCTCAGTGATTTACCCCCATCAACAAAAGCAATAATTTTAACTGTTCTTTGGCAGTGTCGTTCAACATATTTCTGCTAGTGATTCAAAACACTTACAACCCTGCCATTCACCCAGGTAATGCAGTGATTAGGCAATTTTCCAGCAAACAGTTCTTAAGACTGCTTCATAAAAATTGCATTTGGAAAAAGCTTTATGTCTTGTTCATGAATTTGATAAAATATTGCAATAACTACTTAGGGATATGTATGCAGTCCACCAAGTGAGTTAAATTCTGTTTCCACAAACACTATCACTGCTTTTGCAGTTTAAAATACTATAAACTAGTTCTTGTGTATGTACAAGATGCAATTAATTTGGGTGCTGCTTTTTATATACACACACACACTTACAACATTCTAAAAACATGCAATGAAAGAGGTGAAAATATCCAGAAAATAGTCAACAAAAGACAATTTCCCAAGTAGAAACCTAGTGGCATTATCTTATTTAGAAACTGCCCAGACCAAAAAAAAAAAAAAAAGTCTGGAGATGCAGGGAAGAAACACTCTTGTTAATGACGAAAACTCTGAATCAGAATCTATATCTTCTTTTGAAGTTCTACCCAAGGTAACACCCTTAAGCTAAATCCAAAACTTCCAGAAATAAGCAGAAGCAGTCCAACTGAGATTAAAAATAAGATCAGTCAAAAAAATCCTAAATCTTAAGCATAGTAATTCTTAATCTCAGTGCATCAGTTTATTATCTGCAAATGAGGAAAAGTGTTTAGCTTCTCTTAAAAGCATCCTATAAAAGACAATATTCAACTGCAACCTTTACTGTTTAAAAGTGTTTTTGTCAAAACAAAACTCAAACAATATGATTCTTCTTTATGATAATAGCTGATACGTATTAGCAATAACCTCTTGCTCTCTCCTATTTTTATTTCCTCAAAAAAGCAACAGAACACAAAACTCAAAGCAACCTCGTACGTGTTCAGCCTCAATTTTTTATCTGTTTTGGAAAAGGCTTTAAAACTGCTTCATTGAAGACTCTTTAAAAAAATCTAAATGCATCTAGTTTAATAGAGTAATAAGCTGCATAAGTTACAATTATGTAAGATATTTTAAATTGGAAAAAATGCTTTAAATTAATGTACAAAGATGTAACATCCAGACAATGTCAAATGAAAAGAAATTGTGATGATAAAGTAGTATTGAAAGCATTAGTACAAACTGCATGACAAGTTAAAATATAAAAAACTAATTTTGTTGCTTTTGTTTTGAATAAAGTTTTAATAGTTAGGATACGTAAACCAATGCCATCTTTGTAAAAAAAGTCAATCTCTTTCATAAATGGATCCAACTAGCCCTAGCAAAAGTGGCAAAAAAGTAAATGTTTTGAAATGGTCTATGCATATGTACTAGTCCATCTGCACTACATTATATGGATCTTGTATGCCATAATATTTTACATGCTTATAAATTGCCTGTAAATTCAGCACTTAGCAATCCAATTTCCTAAAATAAATTAACATCACAACATTATTCAACCTCCATTTTCTATGGAAGGGTAAATACAAAGCAGTTTGCAGCTCACTGTAGATTTAAATATTCCAAATGATGATAGTCTGCAAGACAATTACAGTCTTTCCTATGTCAAAAATTAACAGAGGAGTGGAGTCTATTTCAAATTAATTGCTCTAAACATCTAATAAAGTGTTTATGTTAAGTAAATTATAACATACACATAGTTACACAAACTATTGCATGACAAGGTAACTGTCTGAAACAGCTGGCAGTTTCACAGCTAAATACTACTTCAACTCATTTGGCTGAATGAGAGCATCCCAGCCCTTCTACCATTACAGCTAAGGTCTACCATTATCATGAGAATTCCAGATGGGCAATGCCAACAATCTTATTAACCATCTTAACACGTAGGAAGGAATATATTATGAACTTGCTGTTCTTACCCTCTTTCAATTCATGGAAGTTTTGCATGTTTAAAAAAATAGAACTAACTTTTCCATGACATCATTCAGCTTCAGTATTGATGCTTTTCATTAACACAACTACCACGTACATGGATGTATGACTCCTTTCACAGAAGCAATTCCTAATTTTTTTCTTTTTTACTCTGTTTCCTCAGATTATTACTCTAAAATTCTTTTTCATTTTTTATGCCATTTCCATGGCTTAATTCTTCAGTACTGTTAAGTGAGGTGCCCCTCTCAATTCCATGAAGCTACACTGAGTTACAGCAGCTGACAATCTATTCATTGCCCAGTATTTACAGCTTCTCCCTTCCCCCATTGATGATGAGGTCTTTAAAATACAAGATTTTAATTCATTAAAAACTGAAGTTAATTTCACTGAAATATAACCAATGGGTAAAAAGCTGAGTCCAGCTCACTAGAGGAGTTTGGCAATTACTTCGGGAGCATTAAAATACAACCCAAGTTTCGTTTTCTGTTTGGCTGCTTTTAAAAGCTAAGAAATCTGGAAAATCATGCATCTGGTTGGGGATTCTTACTATGCACCTTGCAAGGCCACTGTAACTACAGAGGAGTGGCCTTGTATTCAACAACCTAATCCTGCCAAAGCAGAAAAGCATTCTTGCATTTATTCAATAACATTGAGATTTGGCCTCTGGAGTATAACTGAATGACAAGACCATGAAAATACAAAATTAACAACTGCATCAAAGAAAGTGGTAAATACAACCCAAATCTTTACTATGTCCTTGGTAAGATCACAGACAATGAGACAATAAAAGAGGAACATGTTATACAGTAGAGATGCAGCTCATTCTCCTGATAACAGGGCACCTGCTGATTGCAACAGGCTTCAGTTTAGATTTGGAGGCATGCTTTTTACACCATTTTGATTAGACAAGGTCTAACATCCTACTTCAAATGAAAAATGGCAACCAAGTAGGGTAAACAAAGTCTATAGGTAGAAATTAAAATTTTCTATACCTGCTTATAGTTTACTTTCAGATATCCTTCAAAATGATAGGGAACAGCACCAATGAAAGACATGCTTGCATCAACAGAGCACAAGTGGACTATCCTAGTTGGTGGATACAATCCACTAACGCTCAGATCACACATGAGGTTTAAAAACATCGTGTTTAAAATTCAGCCCACAGAAGCTCTTCCACCAGAGCTTCATCCAGTTTGGGGAATACACCTTCTGTTTATATCATTAATTTCTTAGTTTTCCAACTGAGTTGCCAAATGGCAGTTAGTGCAGCATCACTAAATAAATGGACCTGTATCACAAATCAGCTTGACTGAAAGAGCTTACAAATTTAACCATCAGAAACTCTAAATGAAAAGCTAGGGTTAGTTTTCTGAGCAGTCTGTTTGTGGTACTCACACTTGAAATTACTCATAGGAAATGTCTACTTCTTTATGCTCTAGCGTCCAAATTTACTTACATATATTTGAATAGATACACAGCAAAAGGATAACACAACTTCACAGAATTAATCACAAAAAAAAACAACCTGACACAGAACACTCAGACTTCAGAGGGGACTTTGACATTAGTCACCACCTTCAGCTGTTCGGTTTTACTCCAAGGCTCTTTAATCTTTATCCTTGGCCTTTTCCTCCAGCTTTCTGTCACCAACTGTGATATAGAGCCATAGTAACAAAATCAAATAATCAGATGTGCTACACTTGTTTTCAAAGACGGGATAAATCTATACTTAGCCTTCCTAAAAAGACCAGAGTAATTAAAACCAGACAATGCAATACAGTTGTTATAAATTAAGTGCCTGCAGCCATGGGTGTTTCTTGGCAGTAGTTAACATGGAAGAGGAAATAACAACCTAACCTCCTGGTCTATACTATGAGACTGCTTGTAATAAATCACATTTTTACAGTGTTATATTCAACAGAATAGATCAATATTCAATAGATAGATACTTAAGTCATAGACACACCACCAAATACTTCTTGTTGGTCAACATTCCACAAACACAGTGCAAAAACCCTAAAGCAACCATATAAGAGAGAAAACAAGGACTTAATAGGAGGTTAACATTAAAGATTAAGTCTTCAAAACAATGCAAACTGATTTTAAAGTGAGGTTAGTTTTCTAAACGTTAACAGCATAAAATTGAAGAATTAAATTAATTTACTGTCAGTTGAACATTGCTAATGTAAATTATAGACAACTGTATCAGGTCATTCTTGACTAAATTAAATGCTACCTATCATTAAGACATTACTAAAGGCTTTTAATAATTCTGTTGTTAAAGGCAATAAATTTTAAATTAAACTATGTGTATTCAGTCAGTGTCCTAACCCATAATGAGGCAAAAATGTCTTAAGGTAATAGTAGGGATTTATGCCTCCAAAACTTGTGATGTAAAATGTAAACAAGTTGGAATTTGAAAAGCAAATTAAGCTTTACTACATTTTGCCTACAAAGCACTTCCTTCCTTTTTGATTTATTTCTGGTCACCACTTGTTAGATTGAAGCTTGCTGAAAGTATTAACTCCTTCTGAGACTCACCAGCATTTTCAGCCTGATTTAAAATCCGCTGAAGACAATGAAAATAACTTCTGTAAGCTTCAGTGAGGCCTTCTAGGATCTGTAAGTGCTTGGCACCTACAAGCAGCAGGACTGAAAGGGCTTTGATTAACTTTCATGATGCTCAGCACATGATTTGGCAATCAAACATCTTCTAAAAAAGATCAGAGATGAACGCTTATCTCTCTTCAGTATAGCAGTCTCTGCTCTGAGAAAACTTGCTGCACAATAGGAATAGGAAAAGCTATAAAATAAGGAACAATATATATGGCTGTAAGATATGGAAAAGTTAAAAAGAAAAAAATCTTAAGTTGTATTTATGTATGTGAAAATACATATGCCTACAACAGACACAGACACAGATACTCATATATATATAAAAAAAAAAAAAGCCTACAACTTCTCAAAACTCTCACTGGGGAATGCCAGGCAATATATTCATTTCAGCCAAACTGGTACTTAAGTTTTCTCTTGACTGTAGGCATTCTGGGTCACACCCATTTCTTCCACAATTTTTCCTGTCATGGAAGTGAAAGTGACATTGACATTTGTACTTTGGCAAAGTTACTGTTATCCTTCTTGTTGACAGAATTACTTTATCACAGATGATATTCAGTCTTTATTTTTTAAGTGGTTGTCAATAATAGTGTCTATGCTGTGTAGAGATATCCATCACACTAGAACAGAACAATCCTTAAAAGAAACTTCCTTTCTAAACCCTTGAAAAGATATTCTGAATACACTCAGTAGAATTGGAAAGTGTCATCTATTAGCAGTAAGAATTTACCTCCACGTTTTAGTCACAGTACATCATTTCACCTCTTACCCAGAAGGATTTAAGAATTGAAAAGTCTGCTCTTTTCCAACTCTATTAGTCGTTGACCATGTAATTTCCATCTCCTGGGTTGGCCATTGACAGTGTTTCAACACAAAGTATGTTAAGCAATCATCGACCCATCTGACTGTTGAATGCTGTAATTAAATATTAGCAGGAATTAGACACAAGTAACTTTGCCTAGGGGCAGGGAACTTTCCTTACCATATTCCCCTTCCACCCCCATGTTTTAAGCATGTAAGTATTTCTTTTGACAGGCCTGAGTTTGCTTCCATCATGAATCAGACATACAGCAAATTCCCTTCAGCTGCATCCTACAGCAAAGGTTGCACAGCTCTCCTTCTTGCTTTTGGGGAAGGAGGAAGTTGGTAAAGCACAAATGTTGTTCCTAATGATGCAGAGACACACTGTGCACAATCACTGTATGTACATATTATTCTTATGAACAGCTCTAAATTCCGATGAAATCCTGGAGCTCAAAACCCAGTTCACTAATAATTGTTATGGATTATGCAATATTTGCTTGAGAATCTATGTATCATTGCCTTCTGCAGGAGAAACTGTCAGATGTTTTATGTGTTCATCAGTTTGCAATTTTCAGATTTTCCAGTAGCTTATCTGGAAAACGGACATAAGCCACTAATATTCACAGATTGCTCAAAATATTTGTCAAGCAATTCTTTCAGTATGATTTTGTACCGAAGGACATAAGCCGTCTGGGATAGATACTGTACAGAGCAGTGATAATTTCACCACTGAACTGACACTTAAAGAGTACAATAGCTTTCACAGTGCAGACTTTATGTTCTTTCTCTATTATTTTGTTAGAAGAAACGTCCAATCTATCCAAACCAACTACAGAAATCCTTTTCAAAGATTGCATTTCTCCCCAGCGTTAATGTTAGGATCAGATCAACTGTAAAGTTATTGGTATTCTTATCTGAAACTTTTCAACTGAAAATGACCCTTAATTTTTTTGTTGTTGTTGTTAAAGACGATTGCAACAAATTTGATATACATCACAAGGTTGGCAAGTACCCTCCAATATCATTCTGATGAAACCTGTGCCAAATAAATACCGCCCTCCTTTGTCCTTCTGACTTGCTTTCTTTGCTCATCAGTTGTAGGAGAAAAAGAAATCGCCCTTTTTTTCTCTGCTTGCTAAAGAATATACCTATACGTACCTGCCAGTAAACATGGGTTTGGTAACAGAAATACTCTATAAAATGTTCCTACTATGTATTACAAGGAAAATAACATCTTTTAACAGTCTCTCAAACATTATCTTAACCAGTTCAGGAGGTAGTTTAGAGACAATAGCAGTTAAATCACTCTACACACTCAAATGTCATCTTTTTGTTCCTCAGTGCATCCCTAAGCTGCAGATTGCTGCAGACTAGGAGAACATAGTGGAGAAAAGTCACTAAAAATCTTTATCTTATACTGTTTACTATTTACATCCTACTAGCAAGTGCAACTCTTTCTGTGTTCCCAAATATGTTCATTTTAGTAGATATAGCGCCTGGATCTTGGCTTTAGCTACTCATGTCTCCTTTTTTTTTTCTTTATTGAAAAAAAATTCGTTTGCTAAATATGGACACATAAATACCTGAAATACGTGAAGATAAACAAGAAAGCCAATTTATGCTTGGAGAGGTATCATAGAAAATTCTTTTCTTCCCCGACCCCCTTCCTTTTTTAAAAAACCTAGATCCCAGGAAGACAACAGAAATTCACTTCAGGAAATATTTCAATACACATTCAATAAAATTACATTCCAGAGGCTCTGTGTCTATTTCTGCAATCTCATATGTGAAGACCTTGACAGGAAAGAACACAGTAAGAAGTATTTGAGATTCTGCTTTTAGCAATTCATTCATTAAAGGGAATCATTTAACTGCTATTTTCTACAGCTTCATAATACAATAAAGTTTACATCACATGCTGATATTATTTAGACTCAAGAGGACTATTTCAGTAACAAAATTGTGTAATGATCTCAATTTAGTCCCTTGAAATTCACATAAAAAAATATTTAAATCCATAGGCAAAATATTTTAAATGCAAGAACTATGACATAAACGTTGAGAAAAGCGTACAACAAAATCTAAGAAAAGGAGAAAGGGTCCATAGCTAGCCATGCACATATACAATATTTTTCTTTCTTTTTCTTAGTTTAACTGTACAACTTAATCTTCATGCCAGTTTTGTGTTTATTCAGGACAATACTGTGCATAAGTGCTCTTGAAAATTAGGTGCCATAGCAAACAAATCTAAGTGAAATAAAGCAAAAAACAGAATAATTGATAATATTAAAAGAAAATAGACTGGAAAAATTTATTCAGAAATCCCTAACATGATTGCTATTGGTAAGTGGGAAATTAGCAGCTCTGTTTTTAAGGAACTGTTTAATATTTTAGTAATGGATATATCGGGAATGCAGAGACAAAAATGGGGCAGTGGGGAATAATGAAAACACCTCTGTCTCAATAATGTTGGAAGGTGGAAGTCAGTGAGTAAAACAACAAAAAAACCACAAAAACAACAGCAAAAATCCAAGAACCAATATTAACATTTTATATATTAATAATAGATATTTGTTTTCGTTGAGAATGTAAGTGTACCATTAGGCAATGGCTTAATTTAATCCAGACAGAAATCAATAATACTAGTTTTTAATAAACTTTTAAATAATAGTTGAACTAGTAAACACTGAACCTGTCTGAGCACAAATGAGCAAGGCATGAACAATACAACATTATTCTAGTTATGAATTATTATGAAGATGAAGACCTCTGACAAACCCTGAGCAAGTGGAGGGCGTGGTTCTGAGACGTAGGCATCACTGGGATTAATAGCAGACTAAGTCTAAACCACAAAGATCATAGAGCTTTGCTCACCAGATGATCAGGTAAACCCTAAAGAATCCAATTTCTGAATTTATGCATAGATTCACAGAAAATAAAACTCCCACAGACATTGTCCTTTTAAAAAATGTATATATAAAAATATATGGAAAAACCCATATAGAAACCCACATATGCAATCACCATCATATCAATGTTGGTCTGGATATACCATCAACATGTAATTTTAGAATACATCCAAGCTACACTCAAAACGAGCATGAAGAAGTTAAAAAAACCTGCCAAGTTTCTGGCATTCCTAGAACATTAGAGGACTGAACTGTTTTCTAACCTAAGAGTATCTACTGTTTGAAAATAGAGCACGACATTCCTCCGAGCTCAAACGTGTTTATATTTACTTTCCACAGAACTGCAAACGTTGAAAGCACATTTATTCCCCCAAACGTGAAATAGTTCTTACCTTGAACAATCTGTTCAGTGTGTTGCTTTTCAAATCAGTATATGCTAATATTTTTTGACAGACCACTAAATAACATAGAGAAGTCAGTGAGTCAGCAATACAGAACTGTTATTGCCTCCGACACCTGACTCCAACAGAGGCGTACTTTACAATTTAATCAAGAGTAACTAACCCGCACTTCTATTTGCTACAGCTGACATTCAGCAGTGCCAGCCAGATACGTCATTTTCGTACAGTTTAGAGATATAACTATGGCACCACATCCAAAAGAATATTAGCAGCATTATGACACAGAATTTGTCCAGCTAGAGGAACATAAATGGCAAGATACTAACCATATCAATTAGAAAACTTAAATTGCAGTGGAAAAAGTAATAATTGAAGCTACAAAATCCAGGAGCTTTGTAGACAAAGATTGGTTTCACACAGCTATCTTGAAAAGCTATCCTGCTACCTGATTATAGGCCTTGTGAGGCACTTCACCTGTCAGAAAGATGTACAGTGATGAGACTGTGTAACAGAAGAGCCTTCTGCTTAGAAGTACCTTCAGCACTGAATTCATTTAGATTGTACAAACAAATTGGTGGTTTTGATTTCAAAAAATCTACTATGAAGATACTTTTTCAGTATTTCAATCACTAAAATAAAGAACTGAAATGTATCCTATAAGTAGTTAGAAATGTATTCTGAACTGTTTTTAAGTCTAAACAACACACAAAGAAAGCATTCTCCAACAGGCAATGCGTTCCTGCAACTTTGTGGCTCTTTGGTTGTCTGATCAGCTGGTTATTTCCCAAAACAGTACAAATGATTCAGAATTACCCCCGCAGACCCCTGTGCTACCAGGCATGCAGGAAGACGGATCTACAAGGTGATGTGCAAGTGTGACATCAGGCAAACGTTACTATGCTGCTCCTTGGATGACCTTATCCCTGGAAAGAGAACAGTCATAATTCATTCCTGTATCCCTGCACCCAATCTAGCACCTCAGTTACTGCTTTTTTTCCCCTATTACCTGGGGTATCCCGCAGATCATTGCACTAGACAATTGAAAGCCAACGCATTTGAAAGAAATAGAGCATGCCTCTGCAACGTTTTTAATGGACTTATGGGGAAAAATTATTGGCAACTTTATTAACATGTTACATTCCATTGCCCCCAGGCCGTTTTATTAATTTACGCATCATTCAGCCTGCATAAAATGGGGAGCCAATATAGCTTCTAGTACAATTAAAGGAAGAAGTAGACATCCCCAGCAGGAAACTCCCACGACTCTGGTTAGCAACCTAAAATCAGACTGTTAAGACTACTATGCACAGATACCTCCTGTTACAGAAAGGAAAAAGACTTGCCAAAAATGCTGATGGGATTGGAATATGCAGCACCAAGTTGCATTCAGAGGAGGTCCTCCCCACAAACTATGCACAATATCAGAGCTGGATTCAGACCCTAGGTGCCACTACTGTAATTTTAAACATTCAACCTGACTTTTATCATATAGATGACACATTTCTGGCTGAAGACATAGATTAATCAAAAGAGAGAAAACATATCATATTGTATTTGTATCTAATGCCTGACTGACATGGTTAGTGACACAAAGGTTATCAAGGAGGAAAGGACATTAACTTAGTTTTTCTCTTTTCATTGCAGAAAATTGATTAACAGTTCATTACAAATTAGAAACATCTCACTGTCCTGGTTTCAGCTGGGATAGAGTTAATTGTCTTCCTAGCAGCTGGTACAGTGCTATGTTTTGAGTTCAGTATG
>JANXJC010000001.1:17019618-17043765 GCA_027564655.1 Leptodon cayanensis
TTCTTATCTCACCCACGAGTTTTACTTCTTTTCCCGATTTTCTCCCCCATCCCACTGGGGGGATGGGGAATGAGTGAGCGGCTGCGTGGTGCTTAGTTGCTGGCTGGGGTTAAACCACAACACTCACCTATTCGAAAGCATGCTGAATATTGTCTCTTCTTTATCGAAGCATCTGGCTTTCTCTACCACTGACACCTACAAAAAGCCATCTTTGTACCACCATAGCAAGCAACATCACAGGCTCCAAGCAACAGGCGCTATGGATTTGGAGCAATATGCTTAGACAATCAAAAACAAAGTGTTTAAGTTAAACAGGTGCTAGTGACAGTTAAATGATGATAGCTACCATTAAATAAGAAGTTGTTCCACAGTCATTTACAATCCTATAGTGGCTCACAGAGAGAATTAACAGAACAAGAGAATAAAGATATCATAGGTCTGTCTGATTTACTGGAGTTTTCAGTAAGGTTCTTAAGAAAATTGTTTTGTGCACAAGAACACAGAGCAGCTTAAGTCAAGATAAAAGGAAAACCTGACAGAATATTTCCTTTTCAAAGGCAGGCAGCTATATGTGGCAAGTGGAACATGAGTCTGGGTATAATACTGAAATCATATTAACTGTTGGATGCAGAAAACCTTTCTGGAGGTGCAGCTTTCATATTTTCCCCTCTACGTTCTTACTTACGATCCTTACAGTTTGTCACCTTCAATAGTAAGTAATTAATCAGATACTGCAATAGGGAAGAACTGAAGACTTGAAAAGCCATTGGGAAGTCTAAACATTTAGAAAAGGTCAACAAGAAAGACCATACACTATGTATTCAGCACATATATTTACAAAATACACACAAATAAAACTAATAAATTATCAAATAAAATACCAATAAATTATTGATTTTAATATTCAAAATCTACCTTTTTGGCACATGAAAGGGATGCATTCATTGTGCTTTAGAATTTTCACATAATTTTTTTTTTTTACTCAAATATCCTTTCAATGTTTAAGCTTAAAACCAAATAAAGATTAGAAGGAAAATAGACATTATTTAGACAGTACATGGAATAGTGTAATTAAAGGGAAATCGCTGCAGATAGGAAACAGACTGTACTTGGTCCCAGTAGCTACAAGTCACCTATACCCAAATCTAAAATCACTGGTGCAATTTAAAAAGTACAGGTGATTTCACCAAATTTCAAAAAACCTGTTATCAGAAACACAAAATAAATTTCTGACACTCAACTATTCTGTCAACATTAGTCTAAGGAACCAAAACCGATACCCGCGGGCGGCATAGTAGCTGAGAGGACGCTTCTTACAGCTAGCAAACATATGCAGTCAAACCAGAACATTATATTGACCAGAACCAATGGACACCCTGAAAATTTTGTTCAAATGCTTTTGTATGGAAAAGCAGAAAATCTGTTGAATTTTGCTCTGGTAATGGTTGTATGCAGGAAATGTCACTGTACTCTGGAAAATAAAGTTCTATCACATGACAGTCATTTGACATTCTTTGAGAGAGACATTGAGAAGCAACTTAATTAAAATTATATGTATTCAATATATTAATATCCACATTATTTTTTATTTCATCAACACACACTTTTGCATTCATATCTTCCAGTACTAATAAGTAAACAAGGAACCAGTATACCTCTCATTCAACACCACTTTCTTCTGAGCTGTAAAAGAAAAGCTGTCACCATAACAAAGTACTGAAATGCCTTCTGACATACCAGAGCTGTTACAAGCCTATTTTAAAGGACAACTGAAACTATGACATATTATGTAAGTATGAAAGCATCACCTCACTCCAACACAGAAGACAAATATCTATCCTGGAACTACAGAAGTTCTCTTCAATGCTTTAAGCGGGATTAAAACACACTTCAAAAGTTTTTTGGAAATAAATTTTAAGTATTTGTGAACTATTGTTTAGTATGCTGAAATTACAGCTTTTTAAATTGCTCCCAATTTTCTCAGTTACAAAACTCTACTTTTCTGATTAAATAGAAAACAGTTATTGCATCTTGATTTGGCTTTTTTACACTGTTTAGTTTTTATCTCAACTCTTCATATTTTATTTTAAAGCTCCATAATACTGAATATAAACAGCTCTAATCTTTTAAATGAGTCATCATGTTATTTTTAAGTTAATTCTGTGTTTTTCCAGTTCTCTATGACATTTTCCTGTAGGCTATGGAATACTGAATGTTCTAGCACCAGATAAGTACAGCGGTAATTGAATATTAGTTTATATGCTTGTGGGCAGGGTGCTTAGGAACATGAAAAAATATTTTATCTATGAGCAAAAGAATGAAAAATATTTTATCATTGTGTAAAAGCTAGTAAAACAATCTTAAACTGGCTACTAAAGCACAAGGATTTTTTTTTTAAGTGAAGTTATTTAAGCTTGATTTCACTCATCTCAAATACTTCCCTACCAGTGTATATGCTCCAGTTTTTCAAACCAGTGCAATAAGAGGACAATTCACAGACACTTCACTTCAGGATAGGTGTAGAAAAATTGATCAAGTCCTAAATTTAGTCCTCAGTCCTATAAGAAGGTTCATTTCGGAAAAGCTGGTGCTCAGTTGAAGCCTGTGACAGCTAACTAAGCTCCTCAAACTTATTTACTAGTATGATTTTTGAAGTACTAATCTCACATTAGATTGACAATTTGGCACTGTGTTCCAAGATTTAATTCTATATTCAAAAGCTTTTAGTAATAAACTACACATTACTTTCCCCTTCTAAAACATTGGTAACTAATTAATGCTCACAGTTTGGATTCAGCCAGCAGGGAAATGAACACAGCTAAATGCAATCTTTCAAATTAACAGCCTATCTCTACAAAGTATAAAATTATTCTTTAAACAGAAATACTGTTTTATTACTACTGGGATCTTAGGTTCATTATGTTCTCATAATGCTCTCAAATATATCTATTAATCTGCATAATCACAAATGGCAATAATTAATTTCCAACAGATGCATTAAGTTGCTTATTCATTCTTGATTTCAGCAACAAGTTTCATGGCAGACATTTATATTTCAAAGAATATTTCCAATACATAATGAAAAACTGTCTTATTCCTAACATCATGAGTGTAGTTCCTTATATAAGTAGCTAATATAACTTAAAAAAATTAAAGTGAATTAGTACCTCTCCCAAGTCCTGAAGCCCACAAAACTCAGAACTTTTCCACTGAATTAAAACAAAACCCCTAGCTTTTTTTTTTTTTTAAATCTACAAGCAACTGAGTCTTAAAATTCTCTAAACCTGGAGTTTTAAGTCTTCAGAGATGCTTTTTTCCAAAATGTCCAGGGTATTTCCCAACCTGCACATACACCAGAGTGTCCTTTAAAGGTGAAGTAAAGGTGAAGCACCCTTTACATTAACAGCAAGAGACATGATTATGAATTCTGATGTGTTAGCATAACAATAAATGAAATCCTGCTATTCTTACAAGGAGCTTTTATAGTCTAGTTCACAACTGGGAAAAGATGATAGGTTTTGTTTGGGGTTTTTTTGGGGGGTGGGGGTGGTTGTTTTTTTCCAATCCTGAATTCAGTTTAGCTAAGCCAAAGTTAGAAACAGCTGCAGGGAAACATGAAAAGCTAGGCAATCCCTGAGGTCTGCCTTATGCGAACTGCAAAACACTTTGTGTCCAAATTCTATTTAAACACATTATTCCCTGACTTCGTCCTCAAACCAAGGACAAATACCAGGAGTACAGTAGCCTTTCTTATAACTTACTCCTCCCTTGCTCCTCTCCCCACCTTTACAAATATATATTTATATATGTATTACATATTAAAACATATGTTTACATTTATACAGGAGTTGAAGCACAATGACGCTTAGATGTAAGGTGCTTTGATACATACCCATGAAATCCATGCATGTATAAACAGTTTTGAATATAATATTTAAGGGGGAAGTTAGTGGACAAGGGAAGTATTTTCACACCAACTGTACCCAAATGAAACTCAGGTCATTTGTGTCCTAGACTCAATTCACTTTTGCCAGCTTTAATAGGGCCACTTATGTGGTCAAATACTTCCAGTCAGGGATTATTAACAAACCATCAGTAAATGATAATATTGCAGAGACAGAGAATTTGGCAGAAAACACAATATAAGCTATTCCCCAGCTCAACCCTGGAGAGGGTGCAGAAGGCAGGCAGATAGCAGAATAATTAGTTTTAGTCCATACATGTATCCAATTAATCAAAAGACCAAGCCATACACTGTCTAGTGGACAAAAATCAAAATTACATGTTACTAGCGTGAGGAAAAGGTGAATAGTAAGTTGGAAAAGGATCACACCTGATAGCTCTTTTGCCTGAACTGTTTCCATCATTCTAAATAACCCAGACAAATAATTTCTGTCTTCCCATTTTTTATGCTTTACTTTCTGTGCTGAGAAAAGCCCCTGGAGTTTTATGTGATGTTTTTTTCTAGAGGTGAACTGAATTAGTTCCTTTTATTGGCGATGATTCCATTATGTGAACTGTTGTTGGGAGTTAACCAAGATCTTGCAATGAGAATATTTCTTCTATGTAATCTACTTGCCTAGTTATTATTTCAGCATATCAGTTTGCATTGAGGAGAAAAAAGGAAATATGATACATTGAAACAATGAACCAAATAACAGGAGGAGGAAAGAAGTTAGAGCTGAAAAAGGAATATGTATTTATTGACTGCAAAGGATTAAGCAGGGATTATTTTCCTTCTCCCCCACTTCCATTTCAGTTCATGATTTCTAAAAATAGTTAACTAACTATTGGGTGCTGTGTCCTTATGAGGGGGATACATTAGTCCTTCAGTTAATCCTTACCATCGCCCACAAATAGTTTAATGAACTGACAAAACAATAAACTTTCTAGAGCATCTTCCATAACACAGACTTCAGAAATGGCTTATAAATATTAAAAACGTTTACATTTACATTGATAGCTGGGAAGAATAAATCACGTAATACACTTAGTGTTAGTACAGAGGTTCATAAGCAGATTCTTTGCCTCTTGCATCAACATTGACACAAAGCAGTATTGTTTGTGACTGATCTAAGCAGAATATGGTGAAAATCCAGGTGTTTCTTTCAAAACAAAGTACCAGTATTGTGTGATGCTCCCTATTGTTGTCCACCCTGATCCCAAAGGCTATTTTTCTGCATTCTGCTCTTATGAAACATATAAAATTAAAAAAGTTCAACCATGAACAAAGTTTAAAGCCATATATATAGATGTCCTTCTAGTTTTCTTCCGTGTAGTGTACATAACTTATGCTATTTATTAAATTCAGTCCCAAATTTTGAAGGATTTTTGTATTAGCTGTTGCTTCCACCTCAATTTTACAGTTCCTCATGTGTGTTTTTTCCCTTTAAGTAAACACAGCTATGTATTTACAATGTCTACATATTGAATATCTAAATATTTAATTTTCCTCATCTCTCTATTTAGCAGCCTTTCTGAATAACATCCTTGTCTTTTACTCTAGGGCCATAGTATACATTTTATATTGGGTTTTTTGCATATTAAATGTAATTATATCATTATATATATTTAGGACTATTATTATTTTGCTACAGAAAACATGGCATGTCAGCAAAGCCATGCATTACATATTTAAAAGTGCTCTAAATTAACAATGATTTACTAGCAACTTTACGCTCTTTCTTAAAAAGATAGATATTTTATATATTCAAAAACCACTCCTCTTCCTTTTCCTTCTTCCTTAGCCTTTACATGGGCACAGATGTAGCTATACCAAGTGATGACATGGTACTGGCAGAGGTTTATTTCAAACCTCTCATAAAGCAGTCAGCTCCAGCTCTCCCAGAAAATCATTCTGTTCGATGCAAAATACGCCAAGGTCAGAGACATGATGACACTTCCACTACAATAAATAAATCATTACTCTTATTAGGCTTCGTTTTAGAGGAGACAAAAATCATACATTATCCAGCATATTCTTTGTACACTTTACCAAGAGGCCTTCCAAGTTGTCAGTCATGGTACAACACAGCTCCAATACTGCCCTCCAGGGACATTACAGAAGGTAAATTGTTTAATAATTTATCTGCTGCTGTTGATATGAGGCACTTGAGCACATTGAGTCTTTTTATTACTCTTTATTGTTGAGAAGCTTTTATCTGTTCTCAAACTGGAAGAACTGTATTGCAAAGTCTTTATCTGCCATCACCCATATGATTAAGTTATCTCAACATGATTACCTCATTCTCTTGAAGATCATCTTGAACATAAGCTGAACAAGTGCCTGCAATTTAAAAACTGAACTGTCAAAGACACAGACAGACCAATAAGTAGATGGCTATTTGGTTAGTTTTGGTAGTGATAAGAAACTCCTCTTGCCTACAGTGAGCTCAGGAACACACTCCTTAAATTAATGACCTGGCAGGGGACCACAAAACTCCTGGAATATTCTTTTTAAGCTTTAGTCTCAGCAGAGGAATGCGCTAGGGAATAACTGCAGGGCATCATCCACCCACATTAATAAGTACAACAGGCTACAAATGCATACAGATTATAGTTGCTATAAACAGTAGACATGAATTTCCTATAAGTTTCGTATGAGATCCTCAAGTCTTATCTTCCCTGCAAGCTACAAAATGCCTTTTCAAATGAGTTGACAGAATGATGTGCGAGAGTCGCTTATCATTCAGCTGAGTTGGGAACTCCCCAATTCTGACTTCTTTCCAATTGTATTAAAAGGGCTGATTGTTTCCTGTATTTATAGGTTATTGTTGATTAGCATTATCATTTTTGTTATCAAAGTAAAATTTCTTCATATCTACATGTAACTAGCCATAAGACCTATGAGGCTTTAATCAGTTAGCAATTTTGTAAGTATAACTTTTCCTTTATTGAAAGCCCAGTAGGCCTTTTCAAGGTGCTAGCCTTTACAAACCAGAAAAAGCATTGAATTGCATCGGCAGTTACTCAAGTTAAAAGCATTAACAGATGATGATAACATTCAGTTCCACAGCTAGTGTGTCATCCACTACCAACTCTTAAAATCCATTTCTCATAAGGGAGTGATGTGCACAATTTCTGTTTTAGTTCTAGTGAGTAAAAATTTAAATGCTTGAATATTCTAAACTCAGTCAAAAAAAGGGAGATTGGAGCATCAGCTAAACAATTCATTTTAAATCACCTATTTGTGAAATATTACATAATGAAGATGAATTAGTAGAAGAGTTGTCATACCTTACTTGAAGGTTTAAAATTCTTTTTCTCAATTGAAAGTTTTGGGGGTTTTTGTTTGGTTGGTTTTGGGTTGGGGTTCTGTTTTTGGTTTGGGGTTTTTTTTGTGTGTGTTTGTTTTTCGGTCCCCCCTCCAAGATTCAATACTAGTATCTGTAAATACTGGGATCAAGTAACATAAAATAGGGAGATTCCTATTCAGGAATTCAGAATACATTTACTGCTAGATACTACTTACATCAAACTGAGCCCAGCTGCCTGCAGCACTGATGCACAGCACAGGTTGGAAAACCCCTGGTCTGCATAGCAGAACCATATTGTACTGTGTGGCAATATAGCTATTAACACTAATGAGTGTTCATTTGACTAAAACTGTTTCAACTCTTAGTTTAGGAAACATCTTTCAGAAGTATTTCAGACTGCATCAAGCACTGTGAAAAAAGTCACCTTGCTCTGCATCATGTTTATTCTCCTGATAAGCATCAGCAGAAGCAGCTGAACTCCCCCTTTTGGGAGAGGGGCAAATAACACACAATCTTCATGCACAAAGTTGAAAACAAGCCTGTTCTGTCTCCATCTCTAAGTTCTCTTGTAAAAGTGCTCTCGAGTCTCACTGCCTTGACCTCAGAGACTGAGAACCATTGAGGACCAAAGGCATCAGTGCTGACTTTATGACCTCAGCTCCACAGTATTGTATACTCATCGCTCACATAGGATATCAACGAATGAATGTTATCTAGTAAAAGTTTTGTTTTCAAGTTGAAAACTAGTGATTTGTTAGTCTTCTAAGCGCTCTTTACATTAATCTGATTCTCTAATAAAATACATGTGTATCTATATGAATAACAAAATATACAATAGACTTGCTCAGTTGCAAAACTGTTCTGATGTTAACAGTCGATTAAGAAACTGAAGCTCTTTGCCTGTGTTCATGATGGTTCAGGTCAGCTGCAACCATTCTACACTGAGACTAACATCCTGCAAAAGTTTTAAGGAAAGTAAAAAAACCAGGAAGGCAGATGCCCTAAGTTTTCAGTTTCATACCTAGTGGCCAAAATATCCAGCTTCTTATACATTTTGCAACTTTCACTAAGTAACTTCAGTCACAAAATATATTTTAGACTCCTGAGAGTTTGGGGAATTGAAAGGTACCCAAACTGAAGATGAAAAGAAATAAATCAATTTTGAGCATGGTGCCTACTAGAGGCAGTATCAAAAAAAGAGCATCTGACTTCCTGAATATTGACCTTGAACTTGGCAGTAATTGCTCTTTTTAAAACCATTTTCTTGATGCTGTCACAGAATATGTCAATAAACCTAGACTTAGCATTCTTATGCCAAAAAAAGGGAGGTTACTGTACATTCTCTACCTGGTTTGCAACTAACTGTGACTGTACCGTAAAAAAGCAGCATTAAAGTTTCTTGTCCTAAGTATATTAACGGTAGATTGTTTTCAGCTTCTTACAAATAAAAATTAATCAGTTTTTATTAAATAATTTGGTTTTAACTCATGTATTCATACACCATCAAATAAATGGCTTATTACCAGAACACAGAATTTTTCAGAACTGTGATGGTGGCACTTAACTAAATGCCATTCTAGTTACTGCACAAATAACTCAGACACTTAAGATATTCATGTCTGCCTTGATCTTACACTTTATGAATAATAAGCATACCACTATGTTCAGCAATGCAGAACTTCACTGACTCATTTCAAATTCAGTGTCTTTAATCTGAGTGTTCCTCTGCCCTAATGTTATGTACAAAAGGAGACAAATATCTGTTTAAGTAAACAAATGGGAACAAATTAGGCTTATGATCCCATCTACGGAAGATAAGATCATCATTAGGTGTCGGTTATATAAGCAGAATTAGAAGTGGCTTATTTTATCAGATTTGAACGTTCATTTCCAAAGTTTTCATAAAAATTTATCATTATAGCACAGTTAGATACCAAATTTAAGTACACACTGGACTGATAACATCTTTTAAATGGAAAAGCAGATATTTAATAACTGATGTAATAAGAACCTCTAGTTGGAGAAACAGTAAACCTACTGCATGTGTTCTCTCCAATATTCCAGTTGCTACTTATCTGTCTATACCATGTCTGTCTTTGCCCAAATAGGAATATGATTTGAATTCAAGTCAGTGTCAGAACGTATTCATGAATATGAGAAAGAGGATCTGTTGTCTGGTTCATTGTTGTCATTTGAACCATTACAAAAACTGACCTTCATATTTACCTCACTTCTTTAAAAATGTAGACTGCTGATAAGCTGTTTCTTCTAGAAAACCATAAGGTTTCCTTGTGTTCTTAAACACTGCAGACCCTGTAATAATAAAGCTTTGCTATGGTAGACTTCGAAGAAGGAGTTGTCCTCCTCACCCAAGTATAATGGATAGATTTACCATGCACAATAACTCCCAAGGCAGGACGGTATGCATCCAAAGATATGACTCCTGACTTGAAAAGAGTGAAGTAGCTTTTATGCCAATCATACAATTGAGCGTTACAAAGATACTATGGGACCCACGGGAAATAATATCTGTTTAGTACTACATACTTCCATTATCAATGCTTCCTAAGGAGAAGAGTTATGCAAAAAACCCTTGACTCAAGGCCCTCAGGAATAGAATATTTCTATTAGAATAATCTTAACTTTTAAGTGAAGGAAACTGAAAAACAGCACTGTACTTCTGAAATCACTTGACATGCAGTCTAACAGACATGGAAGAGTGTTTACTAGCAAAGATTGTATCTGTTAGCTAGATCAAAGGGGAATAAAAACAAAACCCAAAAGCATCAGTCCAAAGTAAAAGGACAAACACCAAATTAATGCTAGTCTGTGTCAGACTGAGCATTTTAATGTCTTGGAGAATACATCACCAGCCTTCTGTTCATCACTTTTGCTCTTTACTACTAGCAAAAACATGTAAAATTGAGTTATAGGTAGGTGACAACATTCACTTAAGAGCAATGCTCCTTCCAAGGAGAACTTGTGTCAACTGTATCACTAAGCCACAGTGTGATTGGCTTGCAAACAGTCTGAGTAAATGAACTATGAAATCCACTTGTGCTACTGGTAACATGGCAAAGATCTAGAATACGACCAATAGAAAAGGAGCTATTTCATTTCCTTGGTTTATCCCCTTCCTTCCCGTGCATAATCTTCCTTGGTTTAGGGTCTTTCCAACCTTCAATCCTTCGTGAAAATAGTTATAATACACTGCATCATCAAGGTTTCTCAATCCATTTTCAGTTCCAACCTCAGACATGAACAACCCGTTCTTTTCCATAGCTTTCACCTGCCCAACTTATGTCCTCTAGCAGAAAACTCCAGCTTTCTCTGTTTCTTCTCCCTAGAAAATTCTGCTGCTATGTTAAATAGGAAGACCATGTATTTCAGTGTGTAGAATGGTCATGGAGCTACTGACCAATGCTTAAAAAGTCATTAAAAGCAACACCATCAAAATTGAAACAATTCAAGACTTCAAAATTTGTACCTCTATTTCCCAGCCTCCTAACTTCCCATTACAAGTGTTTCGCTTTTGAATTGCATTTTAAAATCATTCAATATGAGAGAAAATAGTTTTGTTCACACTTTTCAACAAATAAGAACTTTAATGTATAGCATATGACTTCAATTTAAATTTTAAAGACTGTATCCTCTATATAAACAAACAAAAGAATCTATGAGATACCTTCCCTCCTGCATTCAAGAAAAGATTTCAGGACAGTCAACTTCTGAATGTTATCTGATATTTTAAGAACTGAGGTTTTTCACTATAAATTAGTGTAACTGCTCAGCCCCTAGCTTTGCTGCGAAATAAATACTCCTGCCTATTAAGATCATTTCACCACTATTGGCCCACAACTTTTGCTTCTCAGACTGTTAGATTTTAGTACATTTGAAGTGTAACTTTTGAAAACACAAGTCAGTATGGATGTGTTTAAATTACTCAAAAACATTCAAGAAGTTGCCAAAGTTCACACTCCTTAAACGTCACCTAAAGCATTAATTAAAATTCCTTTCCAGAGAGGCTAAAGAAACACTGTTATACAATGGCACCTACCCCTACTTGCTAAATAGGGGATGAATTTCAACAGCTACAATCTGAAGTTTGCAGTGAATTTATACAACAATCTCTATTGCTAAAATAGTGAAGGTAAAATGTATAAAGATCACAAACAAATTGATGACATTCAGACTAGATTAGCTGGATTGAAAACTGGCTGAACTGCTGGGTTCAAAGGATTGCTATCAGTAGCACAAAGTCCAGTTAGTGGTGTACCCAAGGGATCAATACTGGGGCCAATATTGTTCATCTTCACTGAAGACCTCGATGATGGGATCAAGTACAACTTAGCCAGTTTGGAGATTCCAAACTACAAAGAGTGGTTGATAGATCAGATGGTTGTGATTTCAAAGCCACCTTTACAGGCTGGAGAAATGGGCAGACAGGAACCTTGTGAACTTCTGCATACAGAAATACAAAGCATTGTACCTGAGAAAGAACAACCCTATGCATCAGCACATGATCATCAAGTCCCGAACCTCAGAGATATTAAAAACCCAACACTGGGTCAAACAACCTGCTCCAGCTGACCTGCTCAAAGCAGGGTGGTTGGACTGAACAATCTCCAGAGATGCCTCCTAACCACAACCACTCTGATTATACAATCATCTTTATGCTTTTGGACAGAGACTGTGGGCAAGAGTACATTTTTTCATTATAGGCCAATTGGATATAAAACATGGATTTTATGTCTTTCACTGAAGTCCAACAAGAATCAGACTAACTGGTTGTCACATTTTTTATGATACAGCAGATCTTAAAAATTAGCAACCTGATCAAACACTTATTAAAGTATGTTTTGTGCCAGTGAGGCTTTTTCTCTTCTGCATGCGTTGCAGAGAACGTAAATATGAAAGCATTCTACTGTCTGACCATTTTTTCAGGGCTAAGTATACTCTGTAAGAACTTTTTTGTGAGAGTAGAGTTGCACCTGTCCTTTCTGTTACTTGCTCCCAGGGCCCTCGGGGAGTTTCTTCACTTAGAAATCCTGAGGCATATCATTCCATCAAGGTCTGTCTGCATCTCTGCCTCCTGAAAGGGTCACACAGCTTCTTGTTGCTCCATCAAGTCACCTGCATACAAGCCACTAGCTGCAAAAAGGAAGAGCAACCTTCTTCCTCACATAGGAAAAAATTATTTAAAAATTTAAAAAATAAATTAAATCAAATCATTCTTAAAAAAAAAATTTAAAAACAAGAAAGATACTTTTATTAAAGGAACACCCGTTGCTTTATGTGGCTGCCAATATCCATCTAGTGGCAATGACTGACAACTGCCCAAGATACAGATATGAATCTGTTCTCCTTCATAACCTAGAATTTTACTCATTTTGACTTGTTGGATTTAGCAGTGTGTTCTCAGCTCAAACTCCATCTGTGCCATATTTGTAAGTTATCTTTTCTCCCCTCTCAATTTTTTCCTCACAGCTCTAATCACAGATGACCTCTTCTACATTTTCTACCTAAAAAAGCTCATGCAATTTATAATCATTTTAACTGTTCTGAAAAGCTAGGATGCTCTGTTGTAATTATGTCTGAGAGTAAACTGTAGGCAGAGCAATGGCTGAACTGATGTAACTTCCCTTAAAAACATACTTAGGAAAAACATACAGACTTCTCATCCATTAAATGTGCATATAGATGCGACAGAAGAGAGACTCACGAGATGGGGCAATGAAATTTCTGTAAGAATTGCACATTCTGACTAAATTCCATGTACTGATAAAGGTTGCAACCTAAACTTATACACTATGTCAACCTGTAAGTGAATTGATGGCTTAAACAATTTGAAATTTTTCATGTTTGCTATGGTCTGTTTCCAAAATGCAGACTTTAAAGTCAGCAGTGACTTTGGATAACTGTAAGCTTGAAAAACTGACTGCCTCTGTCTTACCCCTGTATTTCTCAGCCATTTCATTTCCCTTCCCAATACTGCTGCTTTTTACGTCCGTCGTGTTCAAAATAATGGGGACTATCCCGTGGGTGAGACACACAAGCATGGGATTGATAATCATCTGAGTGTATTTTCATAATTGTAATAGTTATTCAAATTGTTACAAATTGAGAAGTGTTTGAAACCAACATGGGTGAAAAAGCAATTTTGTGCCACTGCACCAAACAAACAAGACTATACCTTCCCTTTGCTTATTTCTGCTGCACTGTGTGCATGCGAATCTTTGAATTCAGGCAACTTATGTGTCTGACAAACAACAAACTTAGACTGCTACTCAAGGCTGTGTTTCCCTGGAGGAGGCAGTTTGATGCAATTTGCCAAAAGCCAAAAGAGTGCTTTAATAGACAATTTACTTCAAATTACTGCAGCCATTGCAGAATAAAGGACCAGAGCAAAGGATTAAAAATGGTTTTACTCAATTTAATTCTTAATGATTAATGAATGAAATATAACCTCTGTTATTTCCCCCTTTTATTCAAAAGCAATAAAAGTAGTTAAAAAAAAAACCTTTTTCGTTTCTGTGGTTTGCTACATCTAATATTCAGCTGAGGCACAACTGCTTGGGGAAATTTCAATAGGTGTTGTTAATAAAGTACACACACACATTTAGTAGCTACTGCTTCAATCTTAGAAGTAAAGCCAGACACTTTCACTTCAGTCATAGCCCCAAAAATAATCACTGAAAAATTCCTAAAACTCCACAGAATTTGTAAAACAACCAAACGAAAACCACAACAAACAAACAAAACCACACCAAGACCCTAATTTGGTCCCAGCAGAGCTCTTAGACTGTCATTGCAAATAGTCTCACATGTAATACTTCACTATCATACAATATTAAAAGTACCACTGGAGCATACAAAATACAGATAAAATTAATTACGTAGTATGAATAGATATACTACACAAAGCAAGTTCAGCTCATTAGTTTTGAAGACCTTTCTTTATGTCTGTATTTTTTCTTTGTTGAAATGTTGAGAATAAAAATATCACTGTAACTATTTAATATCAGAAGTAGTGAAGTTCACATTGAAGCATTCCATTACACTATAGGGAATATTTTATTGTTCAATGTAGCAAAGGAAGCAAATATAGCTAAACACCACACCTCTTCAAAGATATGGATAACCAATGTACTTGAAAAACATTCCACACATACCCCATGCAATCCCAGCTTTCAACCCCCTAATTTTAATTACCTATTTGAATGTTTAGGCATATTTATCTGCAGACATAGGAAAGAATTCACAACACCTTGATATTCTCTTCAAAGGTTCCAAGTACAGCTTTCACTCTTTCTACTTGTAGTAAGTGCAAGTGCAAATCATTTAGTTCCTTGAATTTTGTCTTCACCTGATCAAATACCTGCCTAGCATTTCATAGAGAATATTTCCATAGAGTCATTTGTTGCATGTGGAGAATGATCGGGCACAGAACTAATTCTCATTTTATCCACAAATTTATTCCCAGAAGTTCCCAATATTGCTGTGCAGCAAGTAGAATGCACATGGTAGTGTAGCTAAAAAGAAATGAGCTGTGAGACTAGCGTATCATTCTTGTTGACCAGTGTCACTTCTCTATCAAACAGAAGAGCTTTCAAGCATGTTTATGAATTTATTTGAAGAAAGGCTTTTCCATTATGCTTATTGCTGAATTCCCACCAGGAGATCTATCTTAAAAACCCCAAACTAATACACCTGGTTGTGTTCAGCAGGCAAATCACCTTTTAGATGCATTAAGTAGAGCAAAACATTATAAACCCACAATTTACAACCATTATACAACCAGAGCAAAACATTATAAAACCACAATTACACAAAATATAAAGATGTAATTTGGCCCCAGGCATACAGGCAATTGTTGCCCAAGTTAGTGCAATCTCTCAAGCTCCGTGCTCTGGCCATCTGTTCAAAGCACTGGATTTAAGTCTTAAAATTTGTGATGGCCATGCAGTTGAAAAAGTGGCCAAATAACATTGTTGCTTTAAGTGGAAAGTGACCTTCAATGTTTAATTAAATGCTAAAAAAATAAAAAGCACCACAGTAAATAGATTCTGTCCTGTGAGGATGACTTCAGGTAACATACTCAAGCAGAATTTTACTGGCATCTGTGGAAGTAGACTTGTCCAGCTGCATCTAACTAAATAACAGCAACTAGCAACACATATATATCAAATTTACACCAGATCAAAACTTCCCCCTACCTTTTTTAGTTTTATATAAATGCAGACTTGTTGGTCTAAAAGCATCTCTATACACGTTTACCCAAAACATAAAATACACTAAATGCAAGATACCTAAAGTGACAGAAGGCATCAAGTGATATAAGCACTCCTTCAGAATCCACTTGCAGTTATAGAGATATTTGCTCTACTATTTCATAAATTAGTTTCCAGGTTATTAAACATCTTTAATGTTATAGCAAAGCTAAAATTCGTTTAATAGTTCAACTTCCATTTCAACGTATTCATAGTTTTGATCCATTGGTAGAATAATAAAAACATTGTGCTTGAAGGTTAGAAAAAATAATTATTTCACCATCTTGCACTACTTCTAGAAATTAAAGGCATTTGCAAGGCACAATAATCTGATTACACACTAAAAAGATAGACCTTGGGATTCAGCAAGTCTTTCTCCAAAAGTTTTGCATTTTAGGAGATTTGTTGTACTGAATTATAGAAGAGTAAGTTGGACCAATTGTACTCATTGCAAACTCTGATGAAAAACTGACGAGCATTGATGTACAGTACCTTGAAATTAAGTTCTTGGTAAGATCACAGTATACTGTACAATCTCATTACACCTTGGAAGAGCAGTACATACTTGGGGAATATCAGTGTTACAGATGCTCTTTATAACACAGCTCAATTGTCTCATGACATAACCAGGGTGAAGACTCAGAATCTTCCCTATAAATGTGTAACAATTTATTTGTAACAGCTGTACCTTCCCCATTTTCAGGGGTTTTTCCTACTTATTATCAGCTGCTCACTTTTTAGTCCTGTTTCTTAAGGAAACACCACCTATTTCCTCATGCTATCTGTCCATCTGTCCCCCCTATTAAATGCTGAATTTGCTGGTCAATTCCAAAATTTGTCACATGCATGGAAGTTTTAGGGACATGAAATCCTCCAAGTCTTGTGAAAAACAGATCCGTGGAAAGGGCAAAGGCCTTACAGTTTCCCAGCCATCAGTAAACCCACAGCTCAGAGTATCCTCATAGCTTATGGGAGCAAGGAGACTTAGGATACAGTTGTCAGAATTCAAGCGTCGTTTCTTTACTCTTTGAAGTTTCTGTTTTCCCACTGAGTTTATTCATTTCACCTTTTCAGCATTAGTGCTACAAGAAAACTGACTGGTGCAGCATTTCTGGTACAGCAGGAATTAGACGAAAACAAAGAATCTCATCAGAAACCATGATCACATGAGATCTTCAGAAAAGTCTCTTCATTAAGTCAACCTATTGATACCTTCAGATACACTTTAAATAAGCATCCCAACTTCTATATGCTCACAGAAAGCACTTTTTTCCAAATTAATAGTCATCCTCTACAAGTTCTCACCAAGTACAATCCAAGACACCAGGATATCTTCCATTTCAATCCTCCACCACGAGAAAAAACAAAACAAATAAACTTCTAAGACGACAGAGTCAGGAATATATACACTTTCTAGAGAATCAGGAAGGTATCACTAACTGCACTGCCTGTTAATAGGAGGAAAAAAATAAATTATGTTTCTTATATTTCATAAATACAGAAATTCATCTGGACCAATGAACTCCCATATTTTGACCTTTTACTTCTACAATATTGTGGGTTTGTTTCCGAAACTTAAAAAACAAATATTCCAATATCACTTGCTTGTGTTGCAGAACTGAATGATTCACTTGGACCCATGCAGTCAAATTAAGATTGTACAAAAATGTATAACTATTAACTGAATCACATTCAAAGGCTTGGAGAAACAGGTCTGATGCTTTGATTTTGACAGTAAATACATATACATATTAATACATATATGTATTTACACACACACTCAACTGCCATATGGTTTATCCACAAAATATTAAGTGTTTTTTCTACAAAATTTAAACTCCTTAAGTTTGTTATCCTCTCATCCTGTCACAACAATCATCAAATCCAAAATTTCCTACATCGCATTCACTCTTACTAGTTAAACTATATGCCTGTTTGCCCAGTGTCACCTTTAACAGAACCTTTTAACAGCTAGTAAGTAAATCCAAAAATCTGTTTAAGACAGTCTGTAGACTGAGTGGAAAACAATTGATCAAAACTGATAAAAACAGTTGATCAATGACAGTGTAGGAAGCACAGTAGTTTTCTTGCACTTCCAATAGTAAATCACTATATAACTTTTTCTTTTTTAAACTTATCTGGTTTAACAAATGGCTACAAATTAAATCAAAACCATATGGTAGAGGCTAAAGGGTATAGCACAACATGAATTTTATTATACAAAACCATATGCTGCACTTAATGTCCGTGATGACTTTCTATTTCGCCACAGATGATGACTATAAATTAGCACTACAGAGGCAAGAGCTCTATTAAATTCTACAATCAAATGATCTTGAACATAGTAATATAGTATCTCCCTGTATCACATAATACCAGAAGATACTGTATTATCTGTGTTATGGATCACTTCTGTACTATTATGGATAGTAATTTTTAAAATTTCCGGTTATTCAAGTAGCAGTTTTGCAATACCTAAAGCAACACTTAATAAACCATTTAAAGACTAGGGCTCCTTGGAGCTCTCTGCCTAGGTTCTATAGTATTTATTATAAAATACTGTCTCAGGTAAAATTTTCTATCATTCAATTCAGCTGGAATCTATCCTTTTTTTAAAACAGATTTTTAACAGTGAGACAGAAGTAGACAATATCAAAACTTTGAGATTACTGTTCCTGACTACAAAATGAAATCCAAAACAAAATTCTTACAACGGATACTACTTTAACTGCACCACTGTTTCCAACACTATTATTGGGAATCTGTCTCTGCCATTGCAAATAACTACCTCAAAGGAAGCACAACTAATATCATACTGAAAACCAGCCATTGCATATTTATCTGCTTCACTGTTCTTGTCCCTCAGTGATTTGTGTGAACATGGGTTCACAATAGTGAAAACACTAAAGTTCTGATCTAGAAAAGGTCCCCCATCACCATTGTCCGCACATCTGCCTCCCCCCCCCCAAGTAAACACTAATTCTTTTAGTCTTTTTGTGTGGAATAAAGTTTTTAATTACATGGCATCTTTAACCAAGATGTTCAATATCGCAGTCCAGCCAACTTCCAGCATTCTCAGCTCTATCAACTACCTAGTTTCAGTGCCAAGATAAACAAAGACGCTCTCTTATCAGTTGCATTGGTTTGTAATTGCACTTCCACTAGCGCAACCTAGATGAATTTTGAAAGCAAAGATGTAATTCTTTTACTACAGCTTATTAAAAAAAATAAATTTAGAGATAAAGTATACACAACTTCTGAAGGGCTTTCCTAGGGAAATTGGGTAACTGAATAGGCAGATGCCTTCACAATTTCAAAACATTCAATTTAATTTTCAGTGTCCTCAGATGACAGAAAAAAAAAAAATAAGCTTTGTTTGAAAAGAAAGAGTTTTTCTTGCTGCTTTAAGGAACTACATTTGTATCAGACATACATTGAGAGTTTTATATTTTTAACAAGTTCTCATAAAATATGAAGCAACTGTTAGATAAATTCATTGTTCAGTTGGAAATCCAGAAGTTGTTACTGGCTTCCCAGCTCTGCATTCATTCAGAACCTACTACTACATCCCTAGCCTGTACCTTATGCTACCTGCTTTACTCTTTGCCTCCCAAATAGCTTCCATGAATCAGACATTAGCGAGAGGGATGCAATGAATAGGCTTGTACAACATAAGGCAATAAATGTGAACACTACTGAATCCAACAAGAACACAAATATCAGAAATGGGCTCACTGTTGTACTTGCATATCTGTTGTACTTTTATATACCTAATCTTGTAACAAGACATAAGCTAACTACATGGTTTGGGTTTTGTTGGGTTTTTTTGGTTAGTTTTGTGGTGTGTTTTTTTTTTCTTTTTATTCAACGGGTAACAGACATTACTGGAAGTAATAACAAGAGAATTGGGAAAGGGAACATGGCATATTTATTCATGTTGTCTATAGAAGGCTGAGCTGGGTAGGTGTGGCATCTTGGAGTATTAGAAGCATGTTTACAGTTTAGACATTAGCTAGACATAAAAGAAATTAGAAAAAATAAGTGTACAGCTATGTTTTCTAGTATTTATCACTCACTATGAATTGCAATTTCACTCTTAAATAGTGTTTTACAACCAATCACAAAATAAATTCTTTGGTTTTAATAAGATTTTTTGACTCTTCCTGTATTCATCCAAACTAGAATCTTCTGTAAGGCTGTGGGGTGAGAAAAAGGAATTTAACTAGAGCAGGCCTTTATCAAGCAATACGGCAATGGGAAGGAGAAAAAGGAAAACTAGTTTTGACTGGAACACCAAAAGTAGAGATGAAGAAGCTTAGCTCTCATAATATTTTTTTTTCTGCTTTATTCATTGTCCTATCAGAATCTTACAATTTAGGAAATTGCAGAAAGCCCTCAATGTTATTTATGAAGTTCACAACACACATTTGTATCATCTTAAGCATGATTCAGTGGGTTTTAATTATGGTAGATATTTTTTAACATTGTTAATTCATCCAGGCATAAAACCGAACACTGCCAATTTTTTCCCATGCCACCAATCTAACTGTCCCCTCCTCTTGGAAAAATCCAGCTTTTAGGACCCCTCACCATAAGATCTTGGGTGAACATCCCCATCTTTGTTCTGGAAGGATTCTCACAGCAAATTTTTGACAGCTTTTAGATATCAGTACTGCAGTGTTATTCACTGACGGTATATTCTCTTTCAGAATTTCTCTTATTTTGACAGCTCCCAACCAGTCACAAAAGAGCTGTTCCTTACCCAGACCTGTGCTATTCTTCCACCACTCAGCACACCCTTTGTTTTTAATAAGGGGAACTGGGTAACAGAAGATGAAGGAAATGCAGCTGAGCAGTCAGTCCTTAGATACACACTTTGCTTTGCAATAGAGATATATGAGAAAAAGGGGAAAAACTAGTTCCAGATTCACAGTTTAGTTAAAAAGAAGTGAAACCTCCCATTCTCTTCTACCATGTCTGTGCTTCTATTTTCAAAGGACAAATCTAAACATATGCAAGCCTTATGTCACCCTTTATTGATGTATTATTTGTAATTCTGCTGTCGTCATAAGGCTTCAGTAGTGAAAAGACTCAGTTTATGTAAAAAAAAAATAATCTGTATTAATTTGGAGAATACATACATATCTTCCATTTCTCCTCAAAACAAGCTTAACTTCTGGTAAAAGAGAAGGGTGAGTACAACTACAGCAAAAGAACAGGAAAGCCAGAAATGCATCCACATCATCAAATTACTGCATATGATTTTATTTTTTTTTTTTTACATAATGGGAAATAATTATAGTAATTATATTTGATAAATATCCCCCAAAGGAATGGGTTTTTTAAAAAAATATTATTAATTTTGTGTAAAACCTCCATCAATGTCTTTCTATCACATTTGTGTCACTGTAATTAAAAAAACCCAAACAGATACCATCTCACTTCTGCACATACAACCTAAGAGCAAGAGCAGTTCATGCAGATTATGTGACTGCACCTGTGAACATGACATAGAACATAATTAACACACAGCCCACATTAATTTGGCTTTGTTTTCCACAGCATCTCCCAGAGGGTATTTCTTAGGGGGACTGCTATAGTTCTGCAGCCTGTCTAAAAGGGAAATTCAGTGGAATACTCTCATTAATGCTCCTTTAATGAAATATTAAATCTGCTGTGGCAGAATGTATATGAAGTTAGCCAGCTTAGAAGCAGTCTACAAAAAAAAAGTAAACGCATAAGTAATGAGAACATCAATTCTCCTCTCTTTCCTGGGAGATGAGCAAGATGAATATCAAAGAAGTGAAAATACATCTAGTTACTTAAATTAGATGATGTTCAAAATATGTTCCTATAGTGAGCGATTCAGGTAAAGTGCTGGTTGTTTTATTTATCTCACGATTTTTTTCCAAATGGAATGGTGAATTATTTCCTCTAAAGTTTCTAGCAAGGTCTTCTACTACTCTGAGGCATATCATATTTTTTTAAGAATTCTCTTGTTTCTATATTTCTGGCTTTATTCCATACAAAATCCATTTTCTCTGTTAATTCACTGTCCTGGTTTCAGCTGGGATAGAGTTAATTTTCTTCCTAGTAGCTGGCACAGTGCTATGTTTTGGGTTCAGTATGAGAAGAATGTTGATAACACACTGATTTTTTCAGTTGTTGCTAAGCAGCATTTAGACTAAGTCAAGGGTTTTTCAGCTTCTCAAGCCCAGCCAGCGAGAAAGCTGGAGGGGCACAGGACACAGCCAGGGCAGCTGACCCAAACTGGCCAACGGGGTATTCCATACCATGGGACATCACGGCTAATATATAAACTGGGGGAAGTTGGCCTGGGAGGGGGAGAATTTCTTCCTTTCTGTTCTGTTAAGTTGTTTTTATCTCAACCCATGAGTTTTGCCACCCACCCCCAGCAATTTTCTCCCTCATCCCACTAGGTGGGGGGAAGTGGGTGAGCAGCTGTGTGGTGCTTAGTTGCTGCCTGGGGTTAAACCACAACATTTACTATGTCTGAAAAATTCACAGTGTTAGAGCTAATAAAATATTTGATAATTAATCAAATGGGTGATCATCTCCAGCTTTTGGTTTTCTTTTTATGATTGGCCTATACATAGGGTGAAGTTCTCTAAAATACGTTCTTGTTTCTATGAATAAAAATTGTTCAATAGCAAGTAGCAGCAAGTATTTGGAACTTGCAGTTTTGGAACAGTTATGCTTCGGAACAAAAACTCTTAGGCACCTGTTGTGAGATATAATACATAAACACATTTACAATAAATTTCCTGATGCAAATGTTAGTGATAAAACCAAAATATTTCTCATTTATTTCATACACAGTATCGTCTTCACACCTACTAAACAAAACTTTAAGAAAAATAAATACTGAAGAATAAGGAGTATAAACTAAATTTGAGCAGCACAGGTCAAGTGAAATACCTAATGTCCCCTGTGTAATCTAATTGATGCACTCTATCTTCTCCTACAGCTTACTGTCCATTGGTAGTTGTAGTTGGCAGCGAGTTGTCCGTTATCCAACTCACCTACTAAACTTGCAGAAACATAACTGTTACCATTCCACTTTAACACAGTGAGACTGCATATACATTTGTTAAATTAAAACCTAGAATTCTGATGGTCTCAGTTTGCTGTCAGCAAATTAATTCAAAAAGGTGATGTACAAACATTTTTCAAGATAACTTTCAAGAACCCCTGAATGACTAGATATCCTTAACTATGGAATTCATGTCTCATTTACTCCTAACATGATGAAGATCTCCAAGATGTGCCAAGTTATAACATAAGTTAAATTAGCAGAAACAGTTTAGACTTCTGTATATTTTGGTTAGTATAATGATTTATTTCACATGGACCATGGCCATAAAAATAGCACTACTCCACTGATGCACTAGAAATCAATGTCTTTAGTATCCATCCCAAGTATTGAAACAACATCATTCTCAGAAATTACTCCAACACCACATTAGAGTAATAGAATCTATGGCCACTATTTAACTTAAACAGTTTAAGATATTGAATTTGACCTGTCTTGTCATAGGTCATATTAATTTGTTCCGAACTCAGATGTTCCCCCATACCCCATCTAATTTGTGGTATTAAGTCAGCTAAGTTTTGGTTACACTAAAGCATGCTGTGGATGAGACTGAATGACCTAATCAAAAGAAAAGCAGTATTTAAGTAAGGTTGACATACTGAAAATAAAGGTGCAGTAGATCTGATAACATAGTTTTGTCTATTATGACAAATCCACAATCCTGTCATAACTCACACTATATCATCTGAAATTATTTGCAGCTATTTCAAGTCATTTATTGATGTATTTAAACATTGTTAATCCTTGCATGTTAAATATCTTTGGCTACTTCTCTACAATGCTTAGCAATTTAATTACATTAGACAAATGAAACTGTTTTAAAGTAATGCCTTACAAAGTTGCCTAACAACAGGGGATTTCCTCCCCACAACCCCCTCAAATCAGCTTCTGCTTGCTGCCAGGAAATTCATCCAAGATCTTTCAGACTGTCCCACAATAACCAGCTGGCTGCAAAGCACAAAACTGATGAGCTTCAGCAGAGACCTCCACTAAGGATGCACCTCTTTGTTAAAACTGGCACATGAAACAGCACTTGCAAGCAGTAGAATTCATGATGTTCTCTCAAAAGGTGCAGCAAGGGTAAGGAAAAAAGATATTTAGTATTATTATAGTTGTGGTTTAACCCAAGCCAGCAACTAAGCACCACACAGCCACTCACTAACTCCCCCCCATCCAGTGGGATGGGGGTAGAAACAGAAGGAAAAAAAAAAACAAAAAAAAAACCAAACCACTCATGGGTTGATATAAGCACAGTTTAATAGAACAGAGAAGAAGAAACTAATAGTGATAATTATAACACTAATAAAATGGCAGTAGTAATAATAAAAGAATTGGAATATACAATTGATGCACAATGCAATTGCTCACCACTCGCTGACCGATGCTGGGCATGAGAAGCTGAAAAGTCCTTGATTTTAGACTAAACAGTCCTTAGCAACAACTGAAAACATCAGTGTGTTATCAACATTCTTCTCATACTGAACTCAAAACACAGCACCATACCAGC
>JANXJC010000001.1:17044314-17098565 GCA_027564655.1 Leptodon cayanensis
CATTCTTCTCATACTGAACTCAAAACACAGCACCGTACCAGCTACTAGGAAGACAATTAACTCTATCCCAGCTGAAAACAGGACATCCAAATATCAAAAAGCATGAGTTTTGTAACACTTTCTGCAATGCAACCCTCTTTCCCCACATTTGGTTGTCCCACTGCAGTTCCCATTTGACTGGTCTCACAGCCCTGCTACCAGTGACAGGAAAGAGCTTCTCTGCTTGCAAAACAAATGTTTTTGCAGCCCTTAGACATCCTCTGAGGAATTCCCTCAGGTTTCAGCTTGTTCTCATTAGATAATAGATGAGGGCATCTTTGCAATTAATGTGCAGGCTAACAAAATAAAATCCATTACATCATTCGGTGATAATGTAATACAGTTATTCAATTGTGATGGTACATTGGTTGCCCTGTTAACAGTTCGCAAGCCACAGACTGTAAAATTCCCACTAATTAAAAATTTTTCAAAGCCACACTAATATCCAGAAAATATGGACTCCAGCAGCACTCACAAAACAGAACTCAAATCATCTCCCTTTTACTATCAGATGCTCACTTTACCAAGAGCTATAGATAAAATTGATAGAAATATCAAAAAGATACAGGGTGCTTAACATCGTACCTGCTGGATGGTCTCACATGCATTAAGTTAATACAAAATCAGGATCAAGGCCAATTAATTGTGGGGCTTTTAACTTTGATTTGTGGATCTTAAATCTGCCTTTATGTGAACAGGTTTGCTTTTAGCGTATTAAAAATATCCCAGTGTATGTTGTTATGACTAGAAAATACTCCAACAAACTACTCTGGCATAAGGATTGCACAACACAGCTCAGCTTATCACTGGGGACACACTACCCATTGGCCACTAACTTTGCCATGCTTTCAGAGCCTGGGGGTGAAACTTTCCAATACAAATGAGTTCGTTGATTTACTTTTTGAAAAGCAAAAATTGTGCAAAGATGTACATTTAAGCTAGATTTGTTACACCAATAAAATAACAGTACAACATGACCACCCATTCAAAGAGACTTTGAAGAGACTGAGGGTAGCGAACTAAAGTTGAGTGGGCAGAAATACACAGAAAAGGAGGAAATTGTGCAACTGTGAGGCTATGAAGGTTATTTATTCAATAATTCTTCAGCTTTAAAATAACTGCTATGCACAGTCTAAAATATTGCCCATTTTTATTATACTACATCTGAATAGAAAGTTGTATTTTAAGTAGGTAGTTAGAAGAAAAAGAAAAGCAGCTCTGCCTTTAATAGTTTTTCGCAGCTAATTACTCTGTATTAGATCATCACAATCATTGTTGTCTTCCATATTGTAGAATTACTTCCTCCAACAGATAGAACATGGTAGCTAGCATATTATTCCACAATCAACACTATCAACCAACATTTAAGAAATTATAGAACAAAACACTTGAGCAGACACTTAAAATTTTCATCATTATTTGGTAGTAGATAATTAACTTTAACACTGTCACAAAAGCATTATGAAAATTCATTATGAAGTGTAACTGACAGATTGCATGGAGTATCTCTGGCAATTAGACCCTTATTTGTCCTTATAAACATAAGGTCTTCTCTTTCATGTGGCCCACAGAGAGCAATTTTCCAAGAATTATTTTCCTGCAAGAGCAGCCAAAACAAAGACACCTGGAAACCTTGACACGTTTTGGTTGCATGACACTGGTACAAGTGCAATATGATTCGTGTGGAAAAACATATATATATAAAAACACAAATGTAAAAATACATTAAAAAGTAGTTGGACAAAATGAATAAAGAAAAGGTGAGATGAAAACCTAATGAAAAGTTAGAAGTTCCAAATTAACAAAAACTCAAAAGCCTGAAACTCCCCCCCAAAAGGCCTTTTGGAGCACAGCCAGAAGGGAAGACAGAGGGACCATAACCAGCAAATGGATGGCAGACATTAACGATAGTCTTACTGCTCATAGGAATACAGTTTCACAGTAGAATACATAGACACAAAGGGAAGTCTTACTGCAAATCACAACCACTAACTAACTTTTAAAATATCAAGTTTCTATTAGATCAGGAAACCAGACTTCAAACACACTCCATGTCCAGTTTTGTTGCATGTTGGATACACTCCCCAGACCACAGAAGCAGTGTTGCCGAACTCAAATAATGTAGACACCAACCGCCTACCTCAGGAACAAATGTCTGAAGTACTACATAATTTCTATATGTGCATTAATTACGTGTGGGTTTGAAGTATTTTTATTGTTTGGGTTGTTTTGTTTTGTTGTTTGGTTTTTTTACAGTTCTTAGTTTCAAGTTTATTTCACAGTACTCTTAACAGATATTGATTGATTTTCAAGTCATTTAAAGACTATAGACTTGAGGTGTGGGAACAGAGAGCTAAATATAAGATTAGATACTACTTCCCTCCTTCTATGAAGGATAAGTTTTTAAGCAAACAAGCACTTAACTAATCATGAAAATAAGCTTTCATTGTACTCATCTCTATTATGGCATTCACTTTACCTTAATTTTAGAAAAAAAACTTTTCATAAAGAGTCCTTAACTTTGGCAAACAATTTTACTATAAGTATTCAGAATACCGGCTACAACACCCCTACATAATCAATGTTTCTGAATGAAAGGAGATGAAATTGTGTGCACATATGTACGTCTACGTGCTCGAGATTCAATGCTGCATTGCAAAGCAGCTCGCTTTTCTGAGGCTGATGCACAGCTTGGTATTTTGCATATTAAAAAAAAGCCAAAATACTAACATAAAATTGCTTTGATGCTAGGCAACCGGGTTACCTCTAAACAAATCAGGATCTTGACCACAGTAACCTGACAACACCTAATGCAGCAGCTGCACAAGTCAGCAGCATGAGAGGAACAAAAATGAGCCTAGTATGTGAAGGACGCATACTGAGTTAGGGAGATAAATCTGTTGCTATGTATTAGACAAGTTCTCTACTGTTAAGCCTTTTCTTTCCTTGCTTCCTACACAGAGACTATGACATTTGAGGAATACTAACAATTATTGAACAATACAGAATGCTTTCAAATGTATTTTCAGCTTTAAGAAATAGAAAGACTAAGAAGGAACAGAAATACAGTACAATTTACTGTTAAAATTGGAAAATTATGGTGAACTGAAGGTAAGATGCTTTCACAAAAGTGTTCTAGCTGCTTCTATTTTAATAGTATTTAAAAATACATTATATGTCCATTGCCAGTGTCACTGGGCACATCATACAAGAAACATTTCAGAAAACTGCTCACAGCAATGATCATATCTCAAAGTAAAGCATTTGCCCTAACACTGAAAAAAACACTTTTCAAAAAGAACATATGAAGGGCATTTCATTTCCCTCTCCCACTCACCCCTCTTTTTTGAGCCAAAAGAGTTTACTACTATTTTTAGTTCACTTCACCAGGTTATCACCATTGCCAGGAGCTGTTTTCAGAGGAACAGCTAATTTTATTTAGCTAAAGCAAACTCCTGGTACTAGTGACATACATAGAAAAACCCTAACTGATTTTGGTCAGATCAAAGGGATAAGTGATGAGCTTTGATATTCCAGCCTGCCTATTATTTCCAGCCTCTTTCCCTCAACTTTAGATTTTTTTTTTTTGTGAGTTTGTGACACTGCTACATACAGTGCCATGCTGCCTCCCTAGTACCACGTTTTATCCAGAAAATACTTGAGAAATGCCATTGCAAATGTCCAAGAACCATTTTAAGAAAAAAAAGGGGACTGCATTAAGCAAATTCTCCTCCTTCCTCAATATTACTAAATTCAGTTTTATCATTTCATCTTAATTGAATAGAACACTAAGATAATACGCCAAGCAAATTCCTTTAGAAGAATGTTTATACAAGCAATGAAATTCATATACTAAGGATGGTTCTATTCCTAGCTAACAATTAGTAATGCCAATAGTGAAATCAATATCTAATTTTATAACAAAGCACAACCACATACACTGGGGGGACAGTGTGGAAATACAGCTTTCTGGCCTCTTCAGAACACTGTCAAATCTACGGAAACATCTGCAATGGACAGAAATAGGAACACAAAGAAGTTTCACTTTTCTAGTTCCTGTAATTCTTCACTATGTACCTGATGCAAAGTATAGCACTGTCTACAAGTACAGTAACCAATATCATTCACCATTTGGGATTCTCAGAGCCAGAGAAGATTAGCACAGTTAAATGCATCTGACAACATAAGCCTCCCAGATCCTACAAAGACTAAAGAAATCAACATTACTGGAAAAAACATTTAACCCCCTAGAACTTTCCCATGACTCCCAATACGCTTTGTGCAAGGCTCTTCCCAACGAGCCAGCATCCACATGCCAGTTTTCACACAGGTCACTGAGTAAGCAGCACTAGCAGTAATCACTGTATTTTATAGTTCAGTTAGTTGCATGTGATCTTATCACCTACAACAAGATAGGTAACTTATAAAATGCGTGAAGCTGAAGGTAGCATAGGAGCTAAGTTTAAAAGTGAAAAAGTAAGAAGAACAAATGTAGAGGGCTCATACTTGATTAACAATGAAAATACTCTTGCAAAATTTATATTATACAAGGTACCCAGGTTGTTATTACAAAGATAAGGTTTTCTATGATAACCTAATTTCAGTAATTACCACACGGTTACATGAAGTGGTTTTGGTGGGAATAAAGAGTATTTCCAGTATGTTTATTTAAAATATGTCGTCCAACCATTAGAAGACTGATTTGGGAAGGTGTTCTGCTAACCTATATTCATATGTTATTTAAGATTTGATCTCTTGTATCACCCCAAATGGTAATTCTCCCTAAATTCTTTCCATTTCTTTGCCCTTCATGTCTTATTTCTTAAGGCATGCATTACAATTTTCTCCTCTAGGAAGGGAAATCTTCAGGTAAATCAGATAACAGCATGGCAAGACAAACAAGCCAAGCACATGTTGTGTAATCCTAGTGTATAGCAAAACAGTCTGAGTCTTTACAGCATAATGCAATATCATATAGCACAACTGGTCTCAGAGAACTTCTACCAGCAGCGCGGCCATATTAATATGATGCTTTACCCTAATTATCCCTGCTGAGATTGTTAACATGACTGTGACACTTAGGAAACTAATCTGAGAGGGGTCAACGAAGACAGCTCAATCTTTATGAAGCAACATTTTGCATCACGCAACAAATAAGGGAATGAAATTGAATTCTTCAGTAGCACATTCAGCAGACTTAATCATTGAGTACTTGAGGTTTAATACACCTGGACTTCTAATCTATGTTATCTTTTATAAAACAGAGCCTCGTTTGTAGTTTTCTAGACTTAGACACAGCAAGCGTATAACACGTGCTGCCAGCGCAGGTATGTGGCACACACTGATCCTTTGAAAAGGAGCAGAAAAATAATTCCTGTATCTACTTTGTACGATGTCCACACACAGAATGAACACAAACATTTTGCTTTGACATTACCATACCTTCATTTCTCCCCCACTCACTTACTCTACTGAACAAATATTCAGATCTTACTCATACATGTGCAACATCTAAGGAACACAGCTCATTGAAATTCTAATCCGTTGCTATATTAAGAGATGTTGCAACCCACAAATATCTAACAAAGGTGTCATACTTGCATAAAATTACTGCCAATAATTGTCCTTGATCTGGCAAAAAAGAAGTGAGTGCAGAATCAAAAGGAGAGAATGCTGAACCAATCAGACTATTACCACTAAGCTTTTCTTACAGTTTTGTTCATATTTTACAGTAGGCCTCAATGCTCAGTGCTGTTTAATATTTGACAGTGGTGTACTAAATTGAAGGGATAAGTGGCATAAATACCCCCTTTAGAAGGGGGCAAGTAAACAAAACTTGAATTACACAGAAAAAAAATAATTTAAAACCACCTCTTTTTTCACTTTTATACTGGTTCCCAAGCTCCTTGTCCTTTGCTACTTACTCAAATTCTCCATGTTCCCACCACTTTCTAACAGGCATTCACCTTAGAAGAATACATTTGTACCAAATATTTCAGAATATCCAAGAAAAAACAAAAAGTTTATTCCAGTTTCAAGTGCAGTAGAAACAACAAGTCCTGAAAATATATTTGATGACACAGTGAAATAGAGGTCAGTAGGTCTGATAACTTACTGGGTTTTTTTCAGTTTAACTTTTAATGCAAGCACCTGGCAAGAACGAACACTCACACACTTACTTGAAAAACTACCTGATGGTAAAGCTCCAACAATTTTATAGTAGTAATACATGACTATCCTTAAAATAGCAACTGTAAAGATACATAGGAAACTTAAGGAAAAAAATTCACCTCCTTTACAGAGAACTTACAGAAAAGTTTTACAAAATTCTGCCAGATAAAAAATGAGTTAAGGTACCTAGAGAGAGAGTGTCTTTATAGATATCAATATATATACATACACCTAGAGAATATACTTTGAAACTTTAGATGCAAAAGATTATGTATGAGATAAGACCAGGACCAGCTCAGATTTTGTTTCTAAAAAAAAAAAAAAAAATTCACCTGCATTTGATCTGAGGCTTTATCTAGACTAATATTTTAGACAAGATGCACATTAATCTGACTTCTTATGGATGAAGCTAAAATAGAAAATAAACCTCAGGAATGCATCAAATGCACTCCAGCTTCAAACAGCCCATCAACTAATAGGATGAACCAAGAGCTGATCTGCAGTGTAAAACAGAACACACACAAAAAAAAAATAGTGGCATTCATGTTGCCCTTGTGTCTTAAAGGAAGACTGACAAAAGTTTGGCTGAATATTAGGTTCTCCAACTGAGTTTTGGAAGGCTTGAGGGGTATTTTTATGTTGGGTGTTTTTGTTGTTGTTGGGTTTTTTGTTTTGTTTGTTTGCTTAACTTACATATTCCAAATCTGGGAGCTAGGGAAGAGATGAAGTTTGTGGGAGGCTTGATTTTTTGTTTTTCATCTGTAATTAAAGACAATAGTTGTTCTCCAAACAAACAAAAAAAAACCCTCTACCAATACCAATGAATGAACAGATCATGGCCTAATGTGAACTGTAATAGCAAAGATATCTAATAAACAGCTTTATGTGCTCATTGCAATAAAGTGAAGAAGCAGATAAGTGTATTAGCAATGGTGCACAGTGCCCTACTTCTACTATTTTATACTCAAAGATCATCTTCAGATCAGAAGAGGCCTGAAAACTCAACACCCCAACTGTCAGACAGAAGATTACGAAATACCAGTAGCTTGCTCCAGTCCTCCCTGAAGGATCTACATACTGCCAAGATACCAACTTAAGCCCGATCCAGAGGAGGCTAATTTATTTTTGTGTATTGACAGAACACTAGCAAGAATTGGCTAGCTTACAAGAAATCTCCCAAGGACATTCTTATTTCATGCCAAGGACACACTGAGAAGATGGTTTACATATTGGTCTCGTATACATTCAAAGCAGACAGACATGAGGCAGGTCCTATACAAAATTCACACAGCTGTATCAGCATAAAATGGTTGCTGAGCTGACAAGTGCAGCCAAAATTAGATGTAATGACATGACAAGAATACTTGCACAGCTTTAGCTACGCTACAAAGAAAGCAATGCAGCTGAACCCACTGGAGAGTTACCTGCAAGTAACTACTCCATTTAAGCGTTGTACACCCCTTTTTCAAAACAGCTTCCCCACATGATCAAGCATTAAGTTCAATTATCTCACTTCACTGGCTACTTTCCTCATTCATTAAGTAAACAAAAAGAAACAAGGGGAGAAGTGTTTGGGTGACTTCCTAGAGACATTGCCAATTGCACTTACCCTGTAAAAGCCCTAGACAAGAAAGGTTTGTTTATACTCTGTTTTGAAATTTAGTTATGGATAGAGAAAAAGGTAAAAAACTTCATGTTGTACTGTACTCAGATTTCTAGAAGTATCCTCTGTTCTCAGGGTGAGGGGAACAGGTGTAAAGTGTAAAGCAATGATGCACAGCCCCAGTCCAGCTTACTCTGGGTAGCTCCACACATCCAGCTACATTTTTCAAAGGAGATTATTGCTAGAGAATAAAAAAATAACTCACAAACACCACTGACTAACCACACTGTTCTCAGACATTTTCAGTATCCATCCACAGAAAACTGCTCTGCCACTTGGCTCTTCCCAATTGCTATAAAAGCCAGCAACACAGAACCGGGACTGAAACTTGTTAAATAAAAGCAACTGCACTTGCATATATTCACGTTTAATCCATACCATTAACACCCAGGAATTATTATACAGGAAATCCAGTGGAACACAGGTCTATTTGTTTTAAAAATTATACATTCTATTTTGTTTAGCAACATTACTAAAAAACTGTTCTAGCCATCCACCAGATCAGGGGTTCCTCTTCTAAAGGAAGAATCTTTCTGGTACTCAGTCCTCTCTCTTCCAAGAGCTTCTCAAGACTTTACTTAAGAAAGCTCTGCAGGATTTAATCCTTATCATTCCTCCAACACAAAGGTTACAAGAAAACAAGATCCAGTGTTTCCAACATTCCCATAGGTACTGTCATGCGAGTATGACAAAATGTATCTCTTCTCTGCAGCCTTCTCATTTAGGATCGTTTGTTTAGTAAAACTTTCTTTGGAGGAGCAGTCTCACATCAGTACTAGATTTAAAATATTTTAAGTGAATTTATATATCATGGTGTTGTAGTTACTTGTACAGCAGGGATTTCAGATGAGACCAAAGCAAACTAAATGCACCCAGACTGATGTTTTGTAACTGACATCATTCACTGATTATTCACATGATCCACAACCCTAACATCAGGCTGCACCTGATGCTCCCACCCACCCAGAGGAAACCACCCAAGCCAGTTTCTCTCACAAGCTCATTTGGTACCATTTTAATACATATTTATATATGCACACGCACGCACACAAAATAGCAAGTGTAGTCACATCACAACCACAAAACACACTATTAGGGGTTTACTGAAGCTTCCTCAGTCTTTGATGACTGGAGAAATAGTAACAAAAGAGGGGAAGGGGGGGCAGCATGGAGGGGAGGCACATTTATTCTGCACAGCATTCAAATTCATAATGACAGCATGGAGTTTGCCACTTATTCCTAATTCTAATCTACTCATATTGTGGCTAAAGATCTTAAAAGGATTTGGAAGTTACAAGTCAGTTAATAAAAGTCCACAAAAGAAATCATAGCAAGTAATCTATAAGTTGAATTTCATACATGTTTATGATGTTCTCTTGAGATACATCATTTCAAATGGCCCTTTATTAGTGGAACAGACCTCAGTCCAGACTCCATGCTTATTTCTTGCTGTAAGTTACAGCTGGGTAAACAGACAAAGTTGTAACAGTTCACTTGAAATAACCAATTTCACTTCAATTGTGGCTGCAATCTTTCAGAACTGAACAAAAAGCATACATAGTCGAGCTTCAGAAGACATAAATACTTACATAAAGCAACATGTTCTACTACAGGAGTGTGTTTATTATGAGATAGTAAACTATCTCCAGTACCTAAGAGATGTGCTATTCAGAATTGGAACCATGTCACTAATTTTAAATGAATATGCAAGAACAACAACCAAAAATCCCACATTAACATACCATATGTGTCCTGGCTGTATAAGCACTGCATTGCCCCTTAAACCCATATTTAGAATGAAAATTATGTTTGCTTAAAATTTCTTGTTTCTACAAATATTCCTGCTTGTTCTCATTTGCTGTAACACTCACAGGTTGTAAACACAAGTGGGGTGTGACTCTTCCCCAAGCAAGTTTATTCATATATTTGCAAAATTGACTTCAGTAACTTTTTTTTGCCTATTCACATACTTTACAGCCTGCCATGATGAAATGCTGAATAATTAAGAAAGGCTCCAATGAATTAACAAGATCCAGCATGATTTGTAAAAGTTCTTTCAAAAAATAACCTACACAAATATCTATTGATGCATTGAGTACTATTTTAATCCCCTTCAAAAAGGCCAGATTTTTTTTTTTTTTTTTTTTTAAGCCTTAAGAAATTATCTTTGCAAAACACAAGAATTGGTTTCTGCTATCAAGGTATGAACTCAGCTCCCACTTTTCATTAGTGCTTGGATGAACTCAAATGCATGTTGTCCATATACATCTGCCAAAGCATTCAAATCTTTGCAGTTTACCACCTTGACTCTTTATTCATTAATTCCTTGCCTTGTGGCAACAGGACCACACACAAATAGCAATAGCAGTTCAGAAAGCCCTTAGGAGTAGCTAATAACTAACCGTAGAGCCCTGGCAAATCTCAGCCCAAGCATTTAGAAAGTGTCCTCAAGTACACTGTTCTAGAGAGAATTACTAAAATGCAAGAAATTTCCTCTGACACCAATTAACACTCACTAGTGGGCAATAATACAGCTATGACCTATAAAAAAAATAATCAAGGAATCATCTGAAATCAAAATTTTTACCCTCTCCATCTCTTCTGCTGACTAAATTATAAAAAAAGCAAGGCATTTAAATTGCTGTGATGTACCAAAACCAATGAAGATGCACAAGATCCTGTGTTTTATTACTGTAATTTCCTCATGCAGCAAGGGGAGGACAAATTGGAAAAAGTAAGCTCTTTGACATAGTATGAATTCATGCTCAGAGGAAAATCAGTCAGTCTGAGACTGAATTCAAGTTATAATGAACTTGTACCCTTGTTTTTCCACAGCCCTATTACATACTTGTTCCCACCATTTGCAAAACATTTTCTCCATCACTTCCTTCCTTCCTTGAAATAACAGTCCTTTTGTTCAGGCTGCATTTCCACTTTCTGCAAGTTAAACACTTCCAAAATAACTTTGAATATGCAAGCAGTTACAGTTGTTGAAAACTGGAGCTAGGAGGAAAACATAAATTAAACAAATTTGTTTAAGCCCAGTGTGTTTATGAAAATCTTTCCCTTGGCTTTCCACAGCTCCATCTGCATGCAGATCTCTGTAGACTCACACACAGATTTTAACTTGACATTATCTAATGTATCTTGGGAAAATCCCTGCACAGCAAATTGAGTTTTTAAAAAAGACATTGCATTCAATAAGGAACTAATACATTGTTTTTACTTGAATTGCAGCAGAAGAACATTAAGGATAATAAACTCATTTCAAATTTATATGCTTTCACCTACATTTGAATACATGTTTTACATTTACATGCTACAATGTTATTTTGGGTTTTTTTCCTGGTTTCTAGTTTTTATGCTTAAACAAACAACTCCAGTATATTTGGTGAGTGAGGGGGAAACAGGAAAAAACCTCCATACACATAGTGCACACAACAACCTGTGTCTTATTACATTTTAGTAGAGGTCATTGCCTTCATTGAAAATAACAACATCAAACCTAGTTAAAAATGAGCACATATGACTTCTACTTAAAATTTAGTTTCAATCCAGTTGCTTGCCACTTTAATTCAGCCCTTGCTCCCACTTTGTAATATGCAAATATTTCTCATCTGAGCCCCTATGGCCAATCCAGAGTTTGAAAATAATCAAACAGAACACTGTGCAATTTAAGGTCCTGACAACAAGTACAGAAATGTTGTTTTATGCTTGAGGGAACTGTGCACAGACCATCTGCTGCCTTTGTGATTCCCCTGATGCCTGTCAAAGTGAGCATGTATGAAAAGGCAAGGAATGGAAACAGAGGTATTATTGTGTAGTTTGGCACAAGAACCTGAGAAACCCCAGCACCTCTGCTAGACATCATTTTGATAATCAGATCCATGTCGAGTTTGTAAGCTCACCTACTGGCACAAGATCCCTTTGGGAACAACCCCACTGTGTATTTTTTTATTATTATAGTAGCGTTATAAATTACATGCAGAGTGATTTAGGCTAATATGATCAAATAGCACTGAATCATGGAAAATGATAGAAAACAGTGAAAAATATAGTAACTGGAATTATAGTAGGCTTGTTTTGGCTTTGATTTTTTTTATGTTTAGAGAAGGTCTGTGTAAGGATGAGCTTAATCTGCTTTATGACATTATGACTTGCCCCTTTTCCTTCTTTCCCTCAAGGAAAGAAAATGACACTGTTTACAGAATCCAAGAACTGTGTTCTCAAATTTCCTCAGAGATCTCCCATGGTTTATCCAAGAGAAACAGATAAGTGAAATATACATCAAAACATAGAAAGAAAATAAATTCCTTCAGGACTGTATTTCACATGAAAGATAAGTAAAATAGATTCCTTTAAAGCATCCACACTTTTCAACACATTGTATTATTACTTCTACATGAAACACAGTTGAGCCCGACATGTTTAGAAGAAACCTTCTGTTTAGAAGAAAGATGCCAATACTCCCCTGTGCACACATGCTACGATAAGGATTTTAAAGCTTTTGCCTATTTTATTATTTGGTTTGGGGATTTTAACCAGTGATCCAATACTAGGCTAACTGGCATTTATCTAGAACACATGCCATATTTAGATCAGACTGTCATGGAGACAACCAAGACACATGCTGGAGTCAAAAACCCTCTCCTTTTCTCATATTTTCCATCTTCTGTCCAAAGCAATGATAGCTATATTAAAAGGAAGAGAATGATTTTTCATTTACCTCTTCTTGATTTTACAGGGACAATAATTTTTTTTCCAAGATACTTTTGGAAAAAATAAAAATCACTTACCATTAACATTTTCCCTAATATATGACAATAAAGCAGATACGATGAAACAGGAAGAGATCTGGTTTGAACTATTCAGATTTGGAGATGAAGGGTTACAGGAAGTGGAATACAGCTATTAAAGAAAAATACACCCTCCTAGCCTATTTTATACACACCAGGACAAGAGTAAAATTGAAGTTCTTGTCTCTTCTGTAACAGATGTGAATACGCATGATCCAGTTGCCACAATAAGGTTCCCCCTGGCCCCAAAATGAAAACTCTGGACAGAAGTAAACAAGAAGGGAAAAAGAGCAGACAGACAACCTAATTTCTGATACACTTCAGAGGAGCCTCCAGGGCACCTTTGTTAAATGGCTGCTAGAGAATCCCAGACTAAATTAGTAATCCACTTTTCTTATAAAGACACCTGTGTTGAATTCCTAAGGTATGAGAGAAAATTCACTTCAGAAACTCTCCCACATGTCATAGTTACATGGAAATATCTAAAAGTGAAATCCCTCTTGGTAACTGCCTCTGACAGGTGTATTTATGCATCCAACATGTTCTAAGCAACAGGTTGCTACTGATCTCTCACTTGATCATGCCATTCCTGCTTCAGAATGACAGACTCCATGCTGTTTCTTCACTTTCAATTTTATTGTAAATATCACATAGGTGACAGTGAAATTTATGATCCAGAATGAAACAAAATATTTTCAGAACTATTATAAATACAATTTCCTCAAGCTTAAACCACGAGGACTTTCAATACAGTAGTTCTGGAAATTTTTTCCTGAACCTTCTAGCAGCTGTAAAACTTTGGTGAATAAGATACTTCAGTTAGGGAGAAAACCAACAACAGTAACACAGTCAAACCTAGCATTTAACTGCCAATCCCACACGTGACTTACGGACTGCGGTGTTGTCAAATCCCCATCTTATAACAGTCTATGTTTTCCTTTGCACTGAAACCAAACCTTCTCCACAGCCTCAACACATTCATTGCCTATGGCCAGCCTGTTGTGAGAGTCAATGATGTAACCAGAGCTGGGAGGTTTGTGTTTGTTTGTTTGTGTTTTTGATTTTGAAAACAAAAGAGCTTCTTGTAACAGCAATTCTCATTAGCACATAAACTTTATTACGTATTACAGAATTTTGCCCCATCTTATATTCTGGCCATCAAGGCCATCTAGTTCTTCAAACACAATCATCTAGTCCTCCATGCTACCAAAGCCTCCCAATTTTATATCATAACACTTCATTCATAATGAAGAACAGTCTCAAGACAAACTCTGAGCATCTGCATTAACAGACTAATGCTTCCCTTCTCAGTACAGCTTCTTGCTCTCCCCTTTAAGTAGTTCCTTGTCCAGTTCATCAACCACCACTTCAACACCTTATTGAGCATTTTCCCCATAGAATTTTACAAAAAACTGTTTACGAAGTTCAGATAACCAGATTACCTGCATCTAAACCAACAAATTATTTTATCAAGTAAAAGGACAAGATACATCTCGCATGAAGCGCTTCGGAAAAACACCTCTCATCCATTTGCTGTTTGCTGCCAAATCTGTCAATACTTTTTCCTTCCAAATGTGCTCTAAAAAGTCATCCATCCTCTTAAGGTGAGACTAAGTCTCTTGCACTCCCTCCCCCCCCCTTTTTTTTTTTCCTTTTTCATATCCTTTTATTCCTCTTAGAATGTAGTCATGGTATTTGCCAATAGATTTTACAAGTCCCTACAGGTTTGGTTCATAAGTAAGGAGAAGCAGAGGTAGATGCAAACATTTCTCTTAATTGTATTTAATTCCGTTTTAGACAGATCACTTATTTGGTTAGTTTAATCTCTCTTTACTTCAGGTCACCTCCTACACATTTATGGACACTCACATACTCCTTTGCTTCTTCCCTTTCTCTTCCCTCTTTTCCCGCATACAGAACACCCCCCCACACACAAGTACACTTCTGCACATATCAGATAAGAAATTAAGATGTCCTGGAGTAAAACAGCTCCTTGCAGTCCTAATTTGGCCCCTTCCAAGTAAAAATATTATGATACATAGGAATACTAAAGTGGTTTTGATATTCAGCGTCCCGATTTCCAAGAAACCTCACCGCTACAGGAGAAGCATTATCTTTCTAGTAGTAGAATGAAATAATGTAACCCTCGAAACTTACAGCTTGAAAAGTATCCTGTGCTCCTTGACTACTTCATGACTTGAAGAACATTCTATACTCTGTGTGCAGAGTGGAATCCCAATACCTCTTTCTTTGGTATACATTGTGACAATCACTATAATTCCAAATTCCAGTATTTGAAGTTTTGTCCAATTTTACAATGGCCATCCTAAACCAGTTATATGAAACTTTTTTTCTTCAGAGACTGAATAAAAATATTATTCTCACAAGGTTTTTTAATAAGAACTTTTGAACCAAACTTATTGCTCTCATTATATTTGCATGAGAAATAAATCATCACAACTCTGACCTGTTGAGTTTGCTGCACAAAACTGGCTTTCCATAAGTATATCATAGATGACATAACAGAAATAACTCTGCTTACTCACATGCATTTTAGAGAGCCATGCTTGTTATTTCTTTCTTTCTTTTTAAAGAAGTCATGCAAGTTTCATAAGCAAGTTACTTCAGCCTGCAAAGTCACCCCTGAAGAAAACATTGCAAAATAAGGGACATACTACAATTAAATGCTAAGAAGCATCTGCCCTAAAACAAAAATGAAAAACACCTGTTAGAAAGGATAGACAGGAGTCAGAAAAAAGTAAACTTGTAGCCAAACCTGGTTGCTTAAATAATTAATTTTGTTTCAATACAAAAATGAAAAATCTATTTCTGTGTTGCAAATTGTCTTTGTCTAATTATTTATCCAGATATGCAAACAACTGAAGTACTGCAAGCCAAATCCCTTCGGCCTGCTCCTTTACCCCTGGAGATCTTTTCTTGAAATGACATTCTGATTTAAGATTTCTCAATTCCTGTTGACAACTCCCATTTCTTCAGAATATCATTAAGCACAACAATGAAGCAAAACCTGCGAAACAGAACGTATTACCACATCCAGAATATTACTTTGAATCGATTGAAAACACTGATAGTAAATCTTGCAAAAAACTCAAATTAATCTGTAACAAAAAGTATGATTTCGTAGTGGACATTTAAGGCATATAGAGCAGTTTTATATAGTAAGTCTCTACAGGCCCGGAAACTATGATGTTTTTCAAATACAGTCCTTCATCAAAGGATAAATCCTGAAGTTGACAAACATGGTTTGGACAGAACTCTAAATGCCAAGTCTGTCATTTGTTTTACTAACAGGTAAGCACAATCATCTGAAAAATATTAGGACAATCCTGAAAACATAGGAGAAAGCTATACAACCTTAAATTGTTCCCTTTAAGGAAAATTGTGGGACTGCAAATTTCCACTAGTACAAGAGAAACTTCTTGTATTTGCACTTTGAATTCTAAAAATGCACACAAAGAGAGAAATATCAGAATCCCTAAAGATGTATTTGCTTCTAGATCCAAAACCAAAAAGAAATAAAAAGTCAAGAAGGAAATTTTGAACTTACAGTGAAAGCCAGAGTCTACAAACAGTGGGAAGGTGCTAATTCAGTTTAATTTTCTCAGCAGTTCTGAAGTATTGCTACATTGTCCTCTGCTTCCAGAGCAAATGTGGAAGGGAGCCATAAAGGGAGCTAGAAAAATCCTGCTATTAGGACATCACCTAAAGCTTTAGTCAGACTTATTTTAAGCAGTGAAGACATGCAAACACGCAGAACAGAAATCTTGAATAGTTGGGGGTGTGTTGTCCACATGGCTTTGTGGTAGGTATCACATCTTGGAACAATTTCTGTTCTAGTCAACGCACACAAAGGCAAAAAGGATGACAAAACAGGATAGATCAAGACAAAGAGAATTACATGACCTGAGGATATTTACCTCTCTGCCTATCTCTTGGCTTATTTCAGGTGGTTCCACTTCCCTGTACAGATGCTGTGGATCACAATGAGCTTTTTCTTTTGGGCTAAATATTCAACTCTATAGTATCTGTCTACATGTTTGTTTTAAACCTGTCATTCTATCCTGTTTTCTTTGATCCCCAGCTCATACAGCCAGACTGTCCCAAGTTCATATGATCTAGTGAAACACAGATATAGCTATACCTTTATCTATCTATATACACGTATATCTAGGAAGCAGCCTTACAGGAAAAGATCCAGCTGGAGACCAAGTTGACCATCACTTGCACTGTCATAAGAAAGGCACAAAACAAGCTGGAACACAGACAATTCTGACTAGATATTAGAATTTATTATTATTATTATTTTTAAACACCATGAGAAAGGTTAAGTACAGGCTGCCCAGAGAGATTGTGGCAAGTGTTCAAGACTGAACTGGACAAGGGCCTGAGCAACCTGATCTCACGGGACTTGCTTTGACCAGGGCACTATGGGTCTCTCCCAACCTCAGTTGCTATCAACCTCCAACGCTATCAGCCCTTTATGACCTTGGAGATGGCTACCTTTGCAGAATTTCTTCTAGTTCAGTTTTATTCACTGCCATCCTGAGAGGAGGTGCAGGACAGATTTATTTGAGCTTACATTCCACTGTCCACCCTACAAACAGCTGTAAAGCCTTTTTTAAAGATTAGAACTGCTATGACCATTTTTATTCTGTTCACCCTTCCTAGATCTTTGGTGATCGTTTTCAGTATTAGTTTCTACAGTGACTGTAATGGGGCTAAAAAATACCAATTCAAGTCACAGCACTGGCCTTTTAAACAACTTGGCCACCCAAAACTCGTTTTTATGGAATTTAACTTAGTAATCCTCCTCTACCATTATTTTTGGGGGTTTTTTTGAACCATACCTGTACATCCCTAGCAGTGTCCACATACTTTTTCATCACTGTGTGCTGATTTCTCTTTACAATTGTAGTTTTCTCTTCACAATTGTAGTTTTCTCTTCATTTGTTCACATTTACTCTCAGATTCATGTCTTTCTGCTTAAGTGGTAGTCTGGAAAAAGCATTACCTTAAAGCAGACATTGTTCAACTGTTCTTTAGTAGTCATAACAACAAAAAAGAGGTTTTGAATATCAAATAAACATCATAAATACAATAAACAGGCCTTCAACCATTTTTAGTTGCAGTTTAGCAGAGCTAGGAAAATTGTGCTTTTGCAAGCAAAGCCTAAAGCTAGAAGCTTTGAAGTGTTTCAGACACATAAGAATAAAGCACAAGCAAAAAAAAAAAATAAGTGTAAAAAACCCCTACATTATGACAAACACTCTTTACATAGACACCACTGCACATTAATGGGGGAAAATAAAGTCGACAAGATTAAGAGAACACTGTTAAGACCGAAAAATAATGAGTTCCTTATACATGATTTGTTTTAGTTCTAATTTTAGTTCTAGTATGTAGTTTTTCAGTTCTATGATAGTGTGTTACTTCATTCCTGAGTACCCAAAACCATAAACCAAATAATGTAAGAAAAACAAAATAACAATTGTTTTTTGAAAACCCAGTAGAAAGTATTTTAATGATTTTCACAACTAAACAAAACATTTCACATTATTCATTCCCACTCCACCTTTTCTAATTTCCTAGTGAAACCAAAGGTAATTCATCTAACCTCAGAAGAGAGGGGTTATCACCTAGCATCAGACTTAATGTATTATATCACATCTATAATGATTATTCAAAGCTACAGAGATCAATATCAAGGCACAAGTGTCTAATCCAGAGGGTATTAAAATATCCTGTTACAGTGTATCTGAAGGATTACATCTGAGTTTCAATGGAGATCAATACAAAAGTAGAGAAAAGGGAAAATTCTCAGCCAACAGAAGCTGCAAATAAAACCTTCTCTAGGTAGCTTCAACTTTCCACTTTCTGTGGAAACTATTTTATTTAAAATTTATATTTGCATCCGAAGACACAGGTTTGTGGCACAGAAGAAAGCCCTTTCATAACCATCTACCACCTTACTTAAGGGACTCATTCTTTTAAGATGTTATGAGCATCTACACATTAAACACAAACAACTGCAGGTAAACACAGAATAACATTGATCCAGCTCCATCTGGAGTGGAAAAGGGTAAGCAGACATATTGAAGTAAGTTAACAGTCAACTAACAATACTCAAAGCACAACGCTAAGGAGAGCTATATGTTAAGTGAACACAGTGAAGAATTGACACGTTGCATAAGGTATAGAATTTTGTTCAGTGTTACAAAGTATCAGCTGAAGATTTTTTTCTGCTGATTTACCAGCTGTGCAATTCTTCATTTTTAATGTAAAGGTAAAGCAGATAAGTCATCCCAAAATCTGTGGCAAAAAACAGAACTTTTACCTAAATAGAACATTCATGTCTTCCTGTGTACAGTGAATAGCTCATTTTTAGGGATTCCATGTTATTGCTATCTGGAAACTTTTTCACTTCCATTTCTGGCTAAAATTGTTTTTATCTCTTGAGGTATGTTTGATGTCACAGAACTATTTGATGAGGTTAAAAATAGGAGTAGGGCTTGTTTGCTACTCTCTTCATAAATTTGTTCAACATTTTCCTTCAAAAGAAAATACCATTCAACAAAATGCTTTGTCCCTAGTTCCACACCTAAAACTTTCATTCCAGTCCTTTGAGCTCCAACCTCTAATGCCACAAGTACCTAGTCCCAGCTCACCTCACATCTCTCTGTAGGAAACAATTACTTTTCTAGTTCCACAATTACTGTCCATCTTTCACCATCTGCTCCTACTTAGCCTTCACTGCTAAACCTTTCTTACTTGGTATGTGTTTCTTATTCTACCCACTCCTTTTACTACCACATTGTCGGGCTCATACACTTGCTTGATGCTTTTTCTCTCCCACGTCTGGCATGCATGAGGACCCTTATTCCTCAGACATCACTTGGAGAAACTTCCTGTCACCACATTTCAGCACCTGCAGAAAAAAATCTTGTCATTAGGTGAAGAGTAGTTAACTTATTCTAACAGAAAAATGTGAATGAATACTACAGAGTTACATTATGATTTCTAACATGTATGTGATGGGTTTGATTATTTTTCCTCCACACCCTTCTCCAAAGGGTGATCGCTGCTGATCAAAGACTGAACATTCTTCTCTGTTCAGAAGCAAGCGAGCCAGCTATAGGTACATAGTCATTTTGATGAGGTATTTAATTTTTAAAAAAGTGTATTTTCCACAACACCAATGCACGTGATTACAGACAAACAGCAAAAACTTATTATGCATGCACAACAGCATCAAATTTGTAGGCAGCTTCAGAGAGAGCGCCTTACAACTCACAAACCTAATTCTGCATCCTGCCATGTGATTGACACTATACACAGGTCGCCAACTGTAAAAATGCAACGAAATTTGAACCAAACTCTTAGATGGCCTTTCCCAGTGGTCAAGAATAAAAGTTTGTACAGTACATGAGAAACTGGATGATTTCTATGTGCTAACACAATGGCAATAACAAATCACATCTCATCACTTCTCTCCATTATAGAAAAAAAAAAAAAAAAAAGACACTATTACAAATTTCAACTTGCTTAGAACCTGGCTTTCTCTGCCTTCAAATCCACTACAGAATCTTTCCAAGTATGAGGAATTGTAATCGATGTTAGAAATGTCAATTATTACCTTCAAACAAGGTTTCCCAAGTCAAGTATTAAAAGTTTCTTCCACAGATTTTATTGCATCTTTTTCTAAATTAATTTTGATGCATGGAAAAACAACTTGCTACAAAACTACAAACTTATTTTGTATGCTTGCCATAAGCCACTGACCAAAGTGAAAATTTCAGAAACACAGTACAGCACCCCTGCAATTCTGAGTCCTCGTTTGCAGATAAGCAAACAAGCTTTGAGGGAGGATAAACAGCATATGGTAAGGACTTTTAAAGTAGTAGTGAATCTTTTTCTTTACTCTAGGCCCTTTCTCTGCAAGCTACAATTAGTTTTGAAATCTGCTTCAAGCTATTAATGTAATCAGCCAGGCATTACAGATTGACAGTGACTCTATAATTAGGGATGGATAGTCTCTAAAGTAAGCTCAGTTTTAACACCAACGGGCAAGCAAGAACACCACGAGACTTGGCAGTTGTCTGGACCTGCTGTATTGAAGAGTAATGCAAGTTTTCCTAGAGATGACCTTTCCTGTGCTCCAAATTTCTACATGCTTTTGAATCCTTATACATCTTGCATTCTTTTTAGCAGAGTACAACCACTATACCAGCCTTGCAGAGGCCACAAATTTTAGTCAAACTGTCAGGACAACATTAAACTAGCAGGCAAAACATGAACATCGTCTATACCCTAAACCAGTCAGGACTCACATGAACACTGAAAGCACAATGTTGATTCTGAGCTAGAAAGCACTGCCGAAATGTCACCTTAGGCTTGATATTGCACTAATTAACTGCATATAAATGACATCTGCTTGGCTTGGAACATGTGCAGAAGAAAATTTCTGTCAGGCTTCAAACACTGGGAATACACACTAGCCCTACTACTCCCAATTTCAAACTGTTTCAGGCAATTGCATATTCTTAGGACCTTTAGCACAGAAGTGTACCACAAAGTTATTTCAACATCCCCGCTCAGATAAATAAACAGCCATCTCCCTAACATTAGAACAGAAACAAAAAAAAAATTTACAAGAATTTTAGGGGAAAAAAAAATTGTGCAGCATACTTATTTTGCAAAACAATGAACAATGCTGATTTTTATTCAGAAAACATTTAAGGTTTCCTTCAAAGTCGTGATAAATTAAAATGGAACACAGTGTTAAACAACTTTGGAAACATGTGGCAAAAGTTCTAAAGCATTCCTGAGCTTTTGACAGAGCTGCTCTATCATTCCATAATTTTTTTCCAGATATAAACTTTTCCTGATTTATATGGAATGAAATCAGTGAAGTTCAGAGGCTGTTTTAAGAGGTAGAGAAAGTCCCACTATAAGATAGCTAAGAGTTTGTAGGCTGAGCCGCTCCTTATGTATATCCAGGAATAAAGTTCAAGAGTCCAGTTTAGTAAGTGAGAACATTAACTGGAGGTCTAACATCCAAGGCTTTTTATTTCTTCCCCTTTCATTCCTCATTCCAAGTTTGAGAGTTTGGAATTGGGAGGGGTGCAGGGTTTCCCTGTTTGAAGTTTCACTGCAACAGAGCATATGAAAGAGGCTCCCATTTTGATAAAATCGCATTACCCACTCCCCAGATAAATTCTGTTTACTGAGAAAGCTCCTGATCAGCTCTTTTAGTATTTCTGTTCTGTGGGACATCTGCTTGACCTAGTGCAGAAGCACTCTGAGTTGATGAGGTGCAACAGGTAAGAGAAAAAGAGCCTGAAGATTTACTAGAGTAGGACCACCCACACCACCCTATTTGAAAATGAAGTTAGACATAGCTCACAGCAGCTTCAACATGAGCATCACCTAAGAAGTGACAAAGGGGTAGTCTGTGAGAAGAGAGTCTTCAGCAGACTTTGCCTCTTAGCCCAGTCTCATTGACATAACAATTTTTGTCATAATGATGCTTTGTGCTGAAGATCCCTTCCTGAACTTACTTTACCCAAACTGTCTGACCCACCAATGTGCTTGTTTTGTTGTCATCACTAGCTGCATCAACTATCCTGTGGGGTGATAAGCTCCCAAGGAGAACAAATAAAATTTTCTGAATGCTTTGTGTTTTACATGCATGTAAGTGGAAAAGCAAATACACTATATTAAAAAAGCAGATACTGGAGATTTTCTCCGGCCTTTCAAAAAGAAAAGAAATTGATGTAAAAAAAGATAGCAAGCACTCAAAGTGCCACAGAAGTGATACTTAGGAAAATTTATAAAGTCTTAAATACAGCATTATTCTGGCTTTCTGTTTTAGAGCTAAATACAGCCTTAAAAGGGTCAAAGAGTCAGGTTGACATATCCAACACAATTCCACTGAATTATAGTACTGTGCCATCTTACAGCAGACAAGGACCCAGGAAAGAGAGAATTGCCCAATGTGGGATGTTCGGGAATCTCTCCTTAATATTGAACACATTTCACAGTCTTATGTTTTATTTATGTAATGTATTATATAGTTCACCTTTGCTTAAAAAGTGTTATAAGCAAAGATGTAAAAGTAGTATTTCTGAAAAGATCTAAGGGGAAAAGAGAGAAATCCATTCTACTTTGAAGCAAAACATTTTCATCTAAGATAAAGACAAACATAGTATCTCTTTCAGGCCTTCCCAAAGAGGGACCAGCTCTTCTGACAGACACTGCAACTGGCTGCCTTCAGCACAAAAACATGCAAGGGAAGAGATCCTGATGCTCTCCAGAGTCAGGCAGCAAGTGTCAAATGACTGAAAGTGTAACTGTGAAACCTGGGGGTAAGGTATTTTTCAGCTTACATAACACCAGGAGGGGGGGGAGGAAAAAAAGAAAAATCCCTCAAGCTATCCCAACTAACAAGTATAGGGTAAAAATGAAACACCTTACCCAGAAAAGACAAAGGAACAAGTATTCTAGACTTTCAGTCACTGTCAAGCTAAGTACAACAAAGTATCTTATAACATTGTCCTGCTCTTTCAAATTCATTTTGTCATATAATCTTGATTGCTATGGGGTTATACTTCATATTTTCAGTTTACCTTATGTCTAGTAAGCCAAATCTTCCTCACTTGAAATGATTGCCCCTACTGAAGTGTACAGGATTGCAGACAACAGTAAAACTAACTCGATTTGGCTGCATACAACAGCCCCAACAATTTTGTTATTTCTAGCTATCAGAAGTTCGTTTAGCTTGATAGCCTGATAAAAACATATTATGGTGGTTAAAGACCTTTCCAGACTAGCTAACTTCAAAATAATTCCTTCTTATATTTTCTTGTATTAGGAAACATGATTAGAGTTTTCTGACAATTTCAGTTAGCAAGGCACCTAGAGATTCCTTGTTTACACCTATCATGACAGAAATAGCAGCCTTATCCTACTGTCTAGATACTAATCAAAGTCACTGCTTGTGTAACCCACAGAGAGCATGAGGTCATGTCTGCATTCAGGACGAGGGCAAGTTTCAGCGAAATCCAGTTTTGTCTACAGTTTTGGAAAGCGCTACCCTACCGGACTTGGCATCCTACTCCACTTTTGTGCAGCCACCCCCCTTACCCCCTCCCCGAGAAAAAAAAGCTGTTGACACTTTGCATTTGATTTTTTACAAACCATACATAATCAGCCTCTGGGAGTAAGATGGCACTTCAGTTTGTCCCAAGTATTTTGTTCAATTAACCAAGATGATTTAAAAGCATCTGATGACTTGAAAAGAAAGCAATTGTTTGTCTCAGACTACTATTTCATAACTACTTGTCTGTCTTAACTAGAGTTAGACCTGATTTTTCCCTACAGTTCCCAACAGGTACACCTTTAGTACTGCTGAAAGATCCACAGCCCACTGAAGTTTTCCTCAGTGAGAAGACTTCCCTCCCAAAAACAATATGCATTACTTCCCACCAGCAATAGGGCAATACTGCTTTAACCTGGAGAGCACTGAAAACCAGAGAGGTAAAAACAGGCTCCCTTCAGACGATGAAAGCTATGAGCTAAGCCTATTTATATTATTATTACCTTCAGTGGCATTCCAGACATACCGTGGTATCCACAGCATTACCTTTTTACATGACAAGGTACAAAAATCTATTGAAAGTTAGAGTTTTTTTAACCCAAAATAAAAACCAAGAGTTTATTCTAGATCAAAAGATATTCTCCTGATTTCCTTCCTTAACATCTCGTAAACTGGGGCTTCAGTGGGTGTCTCCAAACATTTCTACAATTTCTGAAGCACATGTAAATGTAGTACCTATATCAAAGAACTTTTTGTGTGCGATAGACTTGAGAACCTCAGAGAAAACCTCTATATTATGGACCATTCTGTGTGCAGCAGCTTCTGATTTAAGAGAAAAAAAAGACACAGCAGGTGTCTTCACAGCAATTCTCCTCTGCAGTGGGTTTAGTTTTTAAGCAGAGATACGCCTCCTAGCTCTTCACTTTCCCCTTTAGATTTTAACATTTTTTTCCCCATTAATGAACAGAAGACTATTTTTATGCAAATCAAAGGCCTGAAGGAGTCTTTTAATCACCAATACTTCCATTTGTAGAACAGGTATAAAGAGAGCAATACAACCCCTTAAATGTATTATCGAGGTATCATGCTGTGCAATGAATCTTTCTCCAGTTTTGCCTCTCACATAACACAGGGAAGAGTATTCCCCTCAAGTTCATCTTTATCACTAAGTAAAGTTGTCCTATTCCTTCCAATAATGAACTCTGGAACCCTGATGAGTAACTTAAATTTAACTGGCAACATTCTAGGCTACTTATATTAACTGCAACAGCCTGAACAGCTTGAACCTCAATAAAATGTACAGCAAATGACTGAGCTAATTTAACCTCATTAATCCTCAAACCAATTGAATAATTTGATGTCCACACAGCAGCTTGTGCACAGTCTCCAACATTAACATGCGCCCATAGGAAATAAACACCAAAAATGTGCTACAGCCCTACTGCCAGGGTTATCACTGTTGGGAAAATAGCTACACAATTACTGAGACCTATCACCAGCTGTATTGCATGAGTCACACATTTTATTTGGTCTTGTTAACAGTAAAACTGTTGTTTCCAAACTGGATCTACCCTGGAATCTCCCCACTGCAGGAATTGAATAAAAGAGGCTCTATTTTATCTGTAAACCACTTACCCCTAGTTTCAACACTAACACAAAAAGCATTAGTAGGAAAGGAAAACACAGAAAACCAAGCAGTATTAGCATTTTTAGGCAGGGAATTAGTTGTATTTACCTCCATAACCACCATTCATTACAGAGCATTTGAATCAGTTTTTTAAATAGTTTGAAAACTAGTTACAAAGAATGTAAGGTCCTCCAAAATATTTATGAACATCTACTTTGAGAGACATTTCAAAAAACTTCTTTATACACACTATTTGCTCTTGAAAGTACTGCTGAAAGCCAGATGCTTTATTTCATTAAGTACAATGCATTTAAGACAATAACATGAGAGTCTAATAGCAGAAGCACATAACCCACAAAATACTGTGTTGTGTGGGCTAAGGGCAAAATGAGAAAAGCTCCTAAAACACAGAAAAATAAATCAAAAAGAGGAACAGTTCAAAGCATACAAGTGCTCATTTCAGTACCACATATAAGAATTTAACTTTCAAAGGAACTTGGTCTTCCTACAGTTTTAGGTCCTATGAATTTTGATTAGACTTGGGCTCCCAGGTGCTTACGTCACTTCTAAAATGGGACTGGGCACTTAAGGAAAAAAATAACTCCCTTCAGATCATAAAAGCTATAAGCCAAGCCTGTTTATTTTCAAAGGCATTTCAGACATACCATGGTACCCACAGCTTTACCTATTTACATGAAAGGGTACAGAAACCCATTCAAAGTTAGACAGAGTAGCCAAGTAATCAGTATTAGGTACTTACACCAATCAAACTATCACTCAAACGTATGACATGTGAGAATTCACTTTTACCTCATCTTATTAAAAGTTCAAGTAATTGCTTTTTAAAAGTTAACATATAGTTATTTCTTTCACAGCTGCATCGCAACACATACATGAAAATGCAGAGAAAGGATGGCCCACAGAAACAACACAGCCAGCTGTGTCAATGGCTTAACTACAGCACAAATATTCCATCAGCAACAGAACATCATACCCTACCATGTTCACCTGATGAAGTGTTAACTGCATCATAAGAGGTCATCAGGGCAATCAGGAGTGTAAGGCAAAACCAATTTGTTAGCTGAACAAAGTAACACCCAGAACCCTGTTTAAGTACCACCCTCACATAAGCTATTGTCAGTTTATATAGCTAGAAACTCATGTTCACTGTAAATAGAAAGAGTTTTGGAAGCATTTCTTACAAAGGAGACTCTGGTTTACAAATATACATAAAGCTTTCCAAATAAATATTTCTGAATCAAAAATACTGAACCCGACAAAGCTTAAAAATTAACCAGCAAAGCTATTCTAAAACTACTAAGGTTTTGGATTGGTTCCTCAAAATTCAGTTTATGTGTAAAAGCTCCGTAAAAGCTAAATAACAAAGAGTGAACTACATAATTAAGTATTGTTTAAAGTGTTTTAGTAGTCTAGTGTTTTCCCATCATTATACTGGTACATTTATAAGACATCACTATAGACAGAAACAAAGTACAACATTTACTTGCCTATTTTTCTTTTGGGCATCCATTTCCCAGAACATTTGGTCTAAACTCTCTAGTCCACCTTCAATCAGTGAATATCAAAACCAAAACAAAACAACAAAATACAAATAAAAAACCCAATACAGTGTATCCACTGTTCTTTCCTCATGAGCCTTATAATATTTAATGGAACAAAAGAACTTTATCTTTCCTTCTAACACTTTGAGAAAGCACGTTAAGTGTTTTACAGAGAATTCAGATGAGTTACTATCTTCTGCAAGCACACAAGAAAAGCATTCTCCAGAATACATGTAAAACAAAAATGGAATAATAAAATTGAGATGTAAATGGAAGTGAAAAAAAAGTCTTGCTCCACCAGGTTAATCTCTAGCTAAGTCATCTTGTGGCAAGTAATTTTAAATAATTATTTCACTCACAAATTCTCTTGTAACAGGTTTTCCTTGCAAATGAATCGAGTGATTTCTAGTACAAACATAACTCTCCCCGACTGTGAACAGACAAAAAAAAGTATTACATTTTGAATTACTATGGAAAAAAAGTAAATGTTATTAGAAAGATGATTTAATATGAAAATAATTTGGAAAGTAACTTTACTCAGGAGTGATAGAATCAGCCATATATATTGTGAATGGGGAATTCCTGAAGGGACAAGTTTTCCCTTGGAGAGGAACAAAATAGAACAATTTACATTTCCCGACCACAATGCATGCTTTCTTTTAAAGTTCATCCAGGAAACAAGGAGTATAACATCAATGGTACAGATTTATTTCTCACATCCACCTGATTGCCTATAAGGACTGTCGTGGTTTCAGCCCAGCCGGTAACAAAGGACCACGCAGCCGCTCACTCACCCCCCGCCACACACTCCCCCTCCGGTGGGATAGGGAGGAGAATCGGAGGAGAGAAAAAGAAGAAAAACCAGAACCTGGAGGGTTGAGATAAGGGCAGTTTACTGGGACAACACAAAAAGAGAAGTTACAACAACAACAACGGTACTAATAAAAAGGAAAGTATACAAAAGGAGTGATGCACAGTGCAACTGCTCACCACCCAGAACCCGACACTCCGCTACTTCCCCCGCTGAAAGTTGAAAAAAGGGACCACCCCTTATTCTATACCATCTACATCATGCCCAGATCTTACATTTCCCATTAACCACTACCACTTTCCTTGTCATATATATATATATATATGTATATGGACATCCCTCCACACACACATCTTCCTTGTGTTGCATTCACTGGCTTTCCCAAATATTAGCTTCCCTCACATTTATTTTCTACATATACTTGTAACTTACTGGGGGGATTCTGGTTTGGATTTTATTTGTTGGTTTGTTTTTAAACAATGCTATAGAACTTTATCATGGTATTCAGGAAAGACTGGTTTTGATGCCATTTTTACATTAGAACCCAAATGTTTTAATACCCTTCGCCTGCTTGCCCATTAACTGTCAATATAACAGAAAGACACTAAACGCCATAAATGAGATGCTTTAATAGCCTTATGGAGGAATAATTCAAGAAGTTCCTGCAAAATAGAACCCCAGCTTAAAAAAAGAAAATATGTGTCTTCGTTGAAATAATCATCACAGCAGGACAAATGCGACAACCATATATTTGATTAGTCTATCTAGACTTTCAAAGGGACTAAAAGATGTAGAGAGTAATATAAGTCACCACCACTCCTGTCTTTAAACCCAAGTATACTTGCATGCAAAAATTATTATGGGGGAAATCAGATCACTTGATAATCAAGCAAAATGACCAGGAAAATAAAGCTAAGTGGTATACCCTTGTTTGAGTTTCAGGATCAAACAGCACTAAAAGCATATAAGCTGAGGCAGAATTATTATGCATCTTCATCATCAAAATCATGTTGTCCCAGAGAACTCAGATTTCAAGTGACTGGGCTAGCTGCAGACTGTTAAACATAACACAGAGATTCAAGTACAGTGGTTGGAAGCATAGCAACATCTTCAAGGAAGGCAAAAGGGGTTTGACGGGAGGAAACCATCTAGTCAATGAAAAGAATCGGTGATACAGTTGAAGGATAATGAAATAGCTAAGGTAATAGGACACCTGCAGAACAAAAACAAGTGTCCACATCAGGCTATATTATTCCCTTGGATGTACAGCTACATAAATAGTGTGCTTCCATTAATGAGATCATGTCTACTGGAAAAGCACATTCCCCTTTAATAAAACAGCAGTTCTGAAGATCAAAAGCTTTAAGAGAAAATACGGATTTAGTGATAAGGGATCTCTTCTAAATCCATTTCACAAATGTTTTTATTTCAAAGAACAAAGCACATCATCTTGTTACAAGTGGTAGAACAGTAAAGCACAGACTTCGCGATACAGAACAACTTCTACAGGGGAATTTACAGTTACTTAGAAGGGGCTTATTTATAACTATTTTTTTACCTATAGTTCTTAGGTCTGACAATGTTAAGCAGACTTGCATGCTACATTAAAAACTGTTCACCTTCAGTTAAATGATGGCCACAACCTCCAATGCATGCAGTCTGTCCTGCCTCTCTCTTCAATGTCCACTAATAAACACCTTCTAAATAGTGTCAGAGATAGAACTTAAGGATAACAACACAGTGCTCAAGTATTAATGATAAATTATAACTAGTGACAGAGCCAGTTGCCCTCTTTTGAAGATGAGACACTAATTTACCAGCACACATAGCTATTTCATACTCCAGCTGTAACTTTTCTCTGCCTAAAGGAGCAAGAGTTCCTTAAACAGGAAAGTTGATTTGTGCTTTGAATTGTAAAATTAGATAATATTACTGCAATATGACAAACTGTGGACTAAACTGTGCCATACACAAACAAGCACTGTTATGTTTTCCAACTGCTTTGATACTTGTAGAAGGCATTTGCTGAGGAGACACTAAATATGCAAGCTTTACACATTACTTTGGACTAACTTCCCACAGGGCTTCTACATATGAAAGTTACATTATTAGGAAAGTTTTTCTCTCAAGTTCCTGACTGAAGTTTTTCATTGGTCAGAATTACTTTTCTTTAAAAATATAGAACTGAATTTTAATTACCTTAATCTCTCAAAGGTTTGTAAATTCCTCCTAATTAAACTTTATGAAAACCAACACTTCAAATTGATTTTCAAATCTTATTACGTATTTTTAAAAACAAAAGTCAAGCAAGTATGTTTCTCCATGCAAGTCTAAGTTCAGGTGCAATCAACATTTGGTTCCAACTAGTCCAACAGCTTCAAAATAAACTAAGCATATGCTATGAGGGGTCACTGATAAGTATTAAATGTCTGAGTTTTTAAGAAGGCACTCTGTGATACAGGAGGCTTCATAGGTTCAGCTTCAACTCCCTATTATCAGGTAAAAATAAACAAGGTTTCTCATGATGATTACAAGCATGAGGAAAAAAACACCCATCCTCTTCAAATACCTCACTGTGGTTTAGTCTACTTCAATTACAGGTAAAAGTTTGGTCCTTTTAAAATGAGTAGAAACACTTAATCACCCAACTGAAGCATTAGTTCTTTTTAACATGAGTCTTACAAGAGTTTGATATCATTTCCTATTAAACTTCCAAACACCCTGCCAGGCTGTCTCAAACTTTTCTAACTTCCTGACAACCGTTCAGTGTTTGATGGCACAATTGTTAAAGCTCCTTTGACTTCTACTTATTGTGCTGGATTTCTGAACTCCTGTTAAATTACTTCCTCAGCTTAAGAAAAAACAGTCTAATCAATTTTTACTTTTGATATTCCCACCCTACTCTCCCTCCCAACCCCCCATGAAGAGGAGTGGACTCAATCTATTTTATTTATTTATTTATACAACTCTGCCAGCCAGCAAGTACCCATGTAGCTTAATCATTAAAGCTGCCATTCATTTCCAATAATCACACATGCAGCTGGGAAGTCTGACAGTCGCACATGGCAACTGTAATATTTTACATATCATAGAAAAGCAAGATAGAAAATTTACTGCTGTACTGTCTTTATACATCTGAATATGTATGACATTTGACATAAACAATGGCAAGCTGGTAGTTGGATGTCATTTCTGGATGCTGTGTGTACTCTATATAACTTCCTTATGAAGATATTAATGTTATCTCCTGTAAATTTAGGACAGCAGTAAAGTTTAAAATCAACTGTGCCACAGCATTAAGGAGTAAGTTATTTGTGTAATCCAAATAAAGACTAGGTCCAGGTTTGTCAAATCCAAAGCATTTCAGAGAAAACTAGACAAGCGTATCTGCACATCAGCAGTTCCACAGCACAGAAACTGCAGGTAACATAGGGTAATGGCATGTCATTGACACTTCCCATGAGGCAAGTGATGCACAGTAACTTGTCTGTGCAGGATATGACTTGATTTATCCAATAAGTATTTTACATGCCTGTACTGCTTGATATCTGCTTCCCTTCTAAGAAGGGGAAGAATCAGTAGCAAAGTCCCTCATGGATTTCATGTGGAATTGCTAATCCCTCTATTTGCGTGTAGAATATTCTGTCTTTGGCAAGGTGATTAACTTCTAATTTTTATGTTTAATTTCTCTGTTACTCCTACATTCAGTATTTTGTCAGAAAGAATAGAAAGCAGTTTCTTCTAAAAGTGCAATTGCTATATCAGAAAACAATTTTTAAGGCAGGTTCTGTGGAGCATCTTAGCGATTGTCGTATCTCAATGATTGTAGTACCCTCTCTGAAAGTGTCTTCCCCTTTAAGATTTAAGGACTATTTATTTATTTAGTAGTAGTAGTTAAGATTGTTTTGCCTCTGGCTAGTTCCATTGGTGGACATAAGCAATCTGAGACTGTCCCTAGTATTCACTTGCTTGGATCTTTAACTTTGTTCTTTGCATTATCTGAGGAGCTAGCATTTAGCTTTAGTTTGCAAAAGGTTTAAATCCATCACTCATCATGCAGTGTAAAAGGAGCGATTTCAATAAACACCTGAAACAGTCAAGGAACTCATGAAAGGACATGAAGGCAGCTCCAATGCTCTAAGGGACAGAAGAGAAAATGCCTTAAGTAGTTCCTCAAGCATTCCCCCTTTCTCACCAGTGACATTTGATCTTGCTTGCTCGATGCTAGATATTTCTCATGGGTATTTCTGTAGTGATAGTCACTGCACCAGTGAAAATAAATATACAATTGAGTGTCATTAATATACTGATTTGTAAACAAGTAAGGCATATATCGATTCGCTGTCTGGCACAAGACTAACAGCCTGTGGATTAGAAAAAGCACTTAATTACTAAGACTTTTTTTTAGTGAATGGTGGGCATACAAACAAAAATTGAAAGGTTTGATTAAATTCGTTTTACTGTAATTCTTCAAAGGTGTGCTAGCATTTAGAATAAAGTGCTTCCCTAGGATCACAATAAAAGTTGCCAGAGGCAGTAAGAAAACAATAACTCAACATGCCAAGGATAAAACTACACAAATCTTTAAGTCCAAGACACTAGCAGAAATGCTTTAACTAGTTCTGCTACAGAAGGCTCATTTGCAAAAAAATTTGAGTACAGAATAATACACAAATTGGTTTTGAACCTTATTACTGCTGGTTGCTAGGTAACATGATATTAATACTACCTTATAAACTTCTGCTTTCCTTCAAGGTGCATAAATCATTGTAAAATTGCTTTATCTTATTCTCCAGAAATATGGAAAGCCAGTCTTCAGACTTTTTAACAGGACTGTTTCCATTACAGGGCTATACACTTCATTTCAATACAAGAAACACACTCGTCAGAACATTTCTGCCTACTGATGCAAAACCAGATGAACTCTCCAAAAAGACAACTGATTCCCCAAATTCTATACCTGAAGTACATTGACAACTTATGTATGAGTAGGACCAGTTTGTACCTTAACCCTTTGTAAGGGCTTCTGGCACATCCCAGTGAATATAAAAGGAAGCAAAACAACTTCTCTAAAACAGCTGAATCAAATTTCATGGAAGCTATTTGTTTATGCAGAAATCCAAATAATTTTTAAAACAGGCAATGGGATGAAAGCTACCAATACAGTGTGTGTGGTTTGGCATAACCTGCATGAATTTATAGCATAAACTGCCACTAATACCCTAGGCATATGGCTTTAGTGACTCTTTCTTCAAACAGGGTTGAAATGTTTGTCTCCACTAAACATTCCAGTCTTCTAAGAGACAAAAATTACATGGACCATTTTCTTAGAGCTCCCAAGAAAATCTTTCCTCCAAAAGGTAAGCAACTGAAGTTATATTGCTATCAGCATCTGGATCACTAGAACCCATTTTCCTCAATAGAGAATCTTTATCAAGAAAGCAAACTACACAGTCAGAGAAGAGACTGGCTCAGCCACACCATAAACAGCTGAAGGACAAGAGACCTAGCGCATTAGTACCGAAACCCATCAGCCTAGTGAGTACCTAGAAGAGGAGTTCTGTCAGTGCCAACTGATATTCTGAAACATGAAGTTAACAGGACTGATAGTTTTCACGTCTCTTCCCCTTACTGTAGTCATACATGGAACTGAAGGCAGTTTTTACACAATGTAAGTATCCCCTTATCTACCAAAAAAAAAAAACAAACTTCTATAATGAAGGAAAACATGTAAAACTACTCTCAACATAGTACTAGAAAGGAGAAGAAACACCAGTACAGACCCATAAAAACTTTCTCTCTGACCTCAGAAGAGGTGGTGTGGAAAACATCCACTAGATCAGCGTTTTTGCAACTTTGTATTTGGTGCTCAAGGGGAATGGGCAGACTTGATACCTAACCAAATGCCCTGAAGCAAGTGTTACCTGATCTCTTCAGACAGAGAAGACAAACTTCCTGCATGAGAGGTAGAGATGTTCAAAAGATCTGCCTGAACAAGAATAAAAATTTTACAATAACTATCACCACTACACATACTTTCAGATTAAGATATTCATAGGAACATTTTAACAGGAAAAAGTAATTGAAATAAGTTTGAAAGACTATTAACCATAATCTTTTGCTCTAGACAAACTGCCCAGAGTATCAAGATGTGGCTCAATTCAAGTGATTTTGAGTGAAAAACTCCTTTGAATGAGGGTTGACCTGAATTTTCTATTTCACAAGGCAAGTTATTTTTAAGAACATAGAATACCCAGCCAAAATATTGGTCAGTTGTTTGGCCATACTGTGTTTAGTGAATGAAGTCCAACAGCTCAGTTACAACTTCATAAACTCAAACCAGTTAATTCTAAAATCCTAAGTCATGCTGGACACACATGAATTTAAAAACTGAAGAAGATCTGGAACTCTCTTCTGACCCTTGGCCACTTGCAAGAAGAAATGAATTACAGAAAGCATCTACTGAAATCTACAAAATTTGAACATCACTTTCCTTTATAAGCATGTCATTGCCTCTCCTGTCTCACTGATAGCAGCAAATTTAAAGTGCTTTGGTCAACATGTTTTCTGAAACACTTGAGAAGGTGGAGAAAAAAAAAATTATTCGATGCTCTAAAGACTTTTTAAATCATTGCTGCAACAAGACAGCCTTAGTGCCAATATAATCATTAACAAAGTGGTCAGCTTGCTTAGAGAATGGATTTTAGAATAGTGAAAGGATTGAAAAGGGAAAAAAATACTATAATACTATAATTAGCTTAGAGGCAGATTAGGGAGCGAAGCAGACACTAGTTTGAGCCTGACTGTTCTCACTTACTGTGTTAGTCATTTGTGGGTTTTGCCAGCCTACAGAAGTTTGAGTAAATTTGAATTAGTGAGTCAGCAAGCAGGACTAGAGGAGTATGTATTTAGAAGCTGTCTTGGAGAGCTCTGAGCTTGCAGATAGAGCAGAACAGAGACATTACCTTCAACTAGCTAAATGCTACATAATCAGAACACTACAAGAGCATGTGGACAAGTCAACAATAGGCAGGAATTCACATTTTCTAATGACAATGTCTTTCTCTTAACCTGCATAACTCTAAATAAAGCAAATAATTAGTTTTTCTTTATTGACTGTTCTTTGGCTAGAAGAAACCAGACCTACCTGCAACTTGATTAGACTTTAAGGAACTACAAAAAAGAAAAAAAATCTCATGACAACTTTGTTTCACTTTGCCCACTATTTGTCTGGTAATTAAATCTGTAATAGGATTTAACTTTATTTCCACTATTTTAGAACAATAAATGCTTAGACCTGCCAAGTTGCTGTCATTTCCTTTTATAGCATTCAGAATTATAGCAGCCACTTTCTTTTTATATTTGTTGTAAAAAGTTAATGGATAGAAGTAGTGGCAAATCGTAATAATTTTGACAGGGTTTGCCCAATAAACTTTTTGCTGTAGCCAACAGTGTCTTACTGATTTCATTAGATACATCTTTAAAAAAGCTCTCAAGCTTTCACCATGTTAGACATGTGGCAATGTCATGTTTTATTCATTTAATGGCATAACCACTTCAACCCAAAGTTTCTTTACCCACAATATGTTCAGTCATTCTATTATAACTATTAAGTTCAACTGAGTAACCTGTTGCCATAAAGCATAGGGCTTAGCAAATGGTATTTTTTTTTTCTGCCTACATGCATGAATAAGTACATAGCATCAGTACATTTTTGAACAGGTTGGTCATAGAAAATAATGGGAAGCCTATACCTAACCATACGCAGATACTCAACATTGTACTCTGATACTGAAAATAATATTCATCCATTGGCGAGAGGATTATTGGAAACAATACCGAGGATCACTGCAACAGAAGACAAAAAAAAGATTGAAAGCAGAGGGGGTAGGCTAGCATAAATGAACAATTCTTTCCCGTCACTAATTCTTACACTGAATTATTTATTCTGCAGCACAAAGAATAACAAACAAACTTCCAAGTACACTAGCTGAGGACTGATACAGAACAGTGCTTACTAAAATCCATTCAGCCAAGAATTTAAATACAGAAAAAATAGCACATACATTGTGAAGTGTAACAACCTTTTAACATAACTGAAAGGAACTATTTTGCCTTCCCATTTTGTCTTGAATAATTTCAGATTTAAAGAAATCAGCAAAAAAGTGGTAAGAAAAGCAAAACAGAATTTGTCAGAATATTTGCCACAGCTCTCCCTTTCTCCTGCAAAAAACCCCCACATGGTTCGAGTATCTCCAGACTATTTCAGAGCTGTAAATCTGTGGCATTTTGTTGAGGATTTACTGACTTTTCTCAGCTGTCTGTTCCATTAGCTATGACATAATTTATTCCAGGAAGATTTTTACCTCACAAGAATTTTCTTTCTGAAGATGTTCTCATAAATCTGCTTAGTAGGTGAAATGATTGTGGTTAGTGTTTTCACTGGTGATCAAGAGGAAAGCAGAACAGAATTAAGGCTTACTGGCCAGTTTGAAGGTTGTCTTCTCTGCTTTCACACAAAAATTAGTTTTGGGGTTTTTTTTGTCAAAAAGCCAACAAAAATAAAATAAGAAACTGTCCAAGCATGGGCAGCCCAAACAAGAGATTATCCTCAAACTCTAAATTTTAGGCCAGATATTTTATGCCATTCTCCTCTGAGATTATGCTAGCCATTGCAAATTCTAGGAATTTGGTGGGAGGGAAGAGGGTTAGTTTTTTCTTTTACATTATGGGCAGAAAAAAACTACAATGATGGATCCTAAAGTGTGCACCCTATTTCACAGAGGAGCAAGTGAGCACAAAGTGATAAGTTGCTGCCTCATGCCTGATACTGCACTGAAGCAGCATTTATGAAATAATTAGAACAGTTTCCTTGGTTAAAGATGTGTATTTTCCACAGCAAGGTGTGAAGCAGGCATGTTCCAGTCATCTCCAGTACAAAAGTTGTCTTAAGTAGGTAACCCTACATATTAAGTATTCAAAGGGCTGCATTTGTTTAGCATCCTAACAAGCCACATTTGATATGCTACACTTTTGTCAACTTGATTAAAGCATCTTTTTACTACTGGAAGTCTACTGTCTCTGCAGACAGCAATTCTTAGAATCAGGTTTCTGGTGAGAGTTTCATAATCAATAATAGTCAGGCCATACGATACCGTTAATCAAAAGAGTGTGAGTATTGCATAAGGAATAGTCCCAGCTGACTGCTCACAATAAACTCTAGATTGCAAGATTTTCACAGAAGCTTAGTCAACAATTTCAAGGTAATAAATGAGTTCAAAGAAAAAACACAAAGGTATCCTTGAATAAGTCAAACAGGAAAAAATGGGTATTCATTAGTGATTATTTACCCAGTCTTTCTATAACGACTTCAACACATTTTTACCTTCTCACACACATATAGAGAAATTACAGTCAAGTTATTGTACATTCCTTGGGCCAGCTTCCCAGTTTATGTTAAGCAGCTTATTCTCTGAGTTCAGCAGAGCTATTATGATTTTACAGCATCTGATTCTTTTTTATTATTATTCAAAGTTTTTTTTCATATTCTACATTGTGATTTTTTTTTTATTTCGTGTTTTCTGTTTAAGAACAACCTAAAGTAAGCACAAAAGTCCAAGGGTGAGTTAAAAAGTTCAAGCTTTAACTTATTTGCACATCAAATGTAAGTCTCCAAAAAAAAAAAAAAAAAAAAGCATTTGTCCCTGGGCCTTTCATTCGTGATGACAGCAAGAACTACGAAGGACAAAGTAAAAAGAAAAAGGATTGCTACTACTGACTGAATGGAAACTGGCATCTTTATTTCAGCAGCAGCAACCCAACATCTTTTCAGTTTCACTCTTTTCAGTGAAATGTGCTAGAAACAGGGATAGTTGAACCATCCATTAAAGTAGCATGATTTCAAATTTTATTTTCCTTCCTCATGTTTCAAATACAATGTATTTTCTGAAGCAATGGCTTGCTGTTCAGCCAACTCATGAAGCAGATTTGCTAAGGACAACTACAGAGTATCCAAACAGGAAGGAAAATTACCACTAGCCACTCAAAACCCAACTGAATGTATTCATTTTTTCAAATAGTCTCTCTACTGGAAATGGTACTTTTCTGCAAGTTTATTTGCCAAAAATTTTATTCCTAATTTAAAAGTGCTTCCTAGTGCTCCATTAGTTTCACAATACTTCTGTGACTGCTCTCAATTCACATAGCTGCTCGCCCCTCTACATCACTAGTGGGACTAATCAGTAATTGATTTCTACCCAACAGAAGATGCTTCAGTTCTAATTTAAAAGAAAGCAATTGGAATAATAGTACTTCCCTAACTCTGTGTTTGTATAAACTGTATCCACGTAACGAACTACTTAAAACTGCATGATATGGCTACTTTGACCAAGTAATTTTGCTTGGATAAACCCCAGCTTACACTGAATAATTACATTCATCCCATGAAAGCACAATATATCCAATTACTACATGAAGAAAGAAAATATAAAATCCATTAATCTGCATTTATTTTGCTCAAAATTATGCTTATGTTACCATGACAACCCAAATAGCATCTATGTTTGGGTGTAACCATCATCCCCCATGGAAACAAGTAACCTTCCACTTATCTCTATAAAAATGTATAGTTATTTCTGGGTACACATTTCTATTCACTTCAAAATTAAGAACACATTCACAAGAAGTCTAGTCATAACAGGGCAGATATTTCCAACCAGATTGATTACTTCACATAAACTGATTTAAAAAAAAAAAAAAATACGTTTTTGAAAACTGCACTGAAAATTCTCTATACAAACCCAAGCAATATCTTTTGCAGTCAGAATTATTCTACAGAGGTTTTCATAATCCTGTTCTTCTAACAAAAAAAAAAAACCACACACGCACAAAAAAAAAAATCAAAAAAAACCAACCAAAAAACCATTTCATTAGAGAATGTAATTAAGATAGATTGGACAAGTTCACTGTGGAAAGTACCAAGTTGCCAGCGCAGAATTATACCCAGAATAATTCACTAAATTGGTAAATTCAGTAAATTCCAGCTACATTAATGAGATAGCAAAAATATCTGCAAGAAATCAAAAATTTGAGGTTTTTCCAAAGTTGCCAGAAATGGCTAGTAGTTTTATTATAGCTCTACATAGGCTCTGATAAGTAAGTTCTGTTCAAGTAAATCTTTGAGACTATTAAGTAAAAAGCTTTTTTTTCCATCTCAGGCACAAGGATTTCTCTCCGTCATCTACTTCTTGAGAAGAGATTTTTCTCTCTTGGCAAGTCTGAACTACTGGCTTTTCCCTTTTCTCTAGTCCCATTTTTTTTAGATGATAGTAATGGATGCATTTGGATTGCAGAAGGGTTTAAAGGACCTGTCTGATATCATTATCCTGTGAGATACTGGCTATGGTTGGAGGCATGGTGATCTTACAGAGAAGCCTAATGGTCTAATCCATTATGGCAAGTCTATATTTCTTCCTAATACAAACCGCATTCATGTTTACACCACAGTGAATTCAGCCAATATAGCGGATGAGAATGTACCACATCAATTCTGATTAAAAGGACAGTTCATCTGTTATATAGCTCACTTCCAAAAACAACAACACAACATTAAGCAACTTAAGAACCGCAAGCCATGTAGCATCCCTATGGCTTTTTATGGGCAACAGTGAGCCATAAGCCTAGGTACAATTGGTCTACTTTGGAGAAAAAGCATTTGTTTTGCAGAAGTACTGATACAGCCTCCAGAACTGTAGTGCAATCTCTGAGAGATATTATATGGAAACATTCAAATACAGAAGGGGTGAAATCTAGAGGCAGCATAACTTCACATTTCAACTGGTAGCAGAATTTTAACGGAACCTACAGAATTGCTGCTTCACTTACCCTTTAAAACAACTACTGCAACAAGGTACTGGCTTTAGGTCACATGGACACACATTGTAGTCCTTAGGTCCTTTAACAATAAATAGTAAAATGCTAATACTGGAAACTAGAGATAAAATGTAATGACTGACACATGATGAAGAGGAAAAAAAAATAATTTTCAGAAAATGGGATACAATATAAGGCTCTCATGCGGAGGCAGCACATAGTAGCAATCCAGATTGGGTGTGTTCACATTGGGAAGGAAAGGTTACTAGCAGAGAAGATCACTATGAAGATTGTGGGTGATGAGTTGCCCACCTCTCCAAAGTTTCTCTGCTCCTGTTTAAAGCTTATGTTGAAATTAAAGTTCTTAAGAAACTTTAGATGAGATTGTCACCCTCAAATGACATCCTTTATATGAAAAGGCTGTAATTACACTGTGCTAATCCCCACAGAGTGCCCAAGAGGCACATCCACTTTGTTAGTATCTGGTTTTGGTTTTTTCTTCAGTAACTTTGCCAGCAGGATGCCTAGTACAAATGTAGTTATCCCAATCACACAGTAGATATGCTCAAAGAAGGTTCTGACAGCACAGGCACAACAGCAAAACTTTTGCAATGCAAGCTCAGCCTAGATTTACCAGCTGGCAACTTTGACCTACTGTCTTGTATCCAACGAGGAATAGTCTTAGAAACAAGAGGAAAAAGGAAACAGAAGAACTTATTTCTTTTCCTCTTCTCCCCTGCTTGTTACTGCTAAATCATAGTTCTTGAGTGCTTAAAATGTAATGCAAGAGCTTCTAATTTGAACTTCAGACCAGAGCTGCCACATAATCTACCTTCACTCTCTCCTTATTACAGTTCTCTGCTTTTAAATAAATATACTAACAAATCTGAAATAAGGGTTTCCCATTTCCCTTTAGAGAGGTTAGGCTGTGTTTTAATTCATTCCAATTAGCTGCACAAACCCCTTCATGCTCCCTCAGTATATGCACACATACAGAGAACATTAATGAGAAAACAAGCAAGAGGTTTTGACTCTCTTCCCCCTCTCTCTCCCTCCCTTTCCCCCTCAAAGTCATGTCAAGTCATTGAAACATTTACCAGTCTAGAGTTCATTTCATAAGCAACCAAAGAAAACAAATCAGAGTTAGGGGTGATTTTGACCAGACAGCTTTTAAGGAAAAAAACAAAACAAAACCGTGAGTTTTTAGGATGCTCTGTTTTTCCTCAGCATGCCATCTTCTCATTCTCCCCCAAATGCAAGCATGCAACTGCTAATGCTCTCCCGAGTCACTCGTGTATATCAAGAGGACTATAGGACAATGTATAATATCCTCAGTCCTAGTGGTTAATATTCTGAAGTGCCTCTTCATACCATAATGCATTTTTAAAGGTAATGATTGCATAGGTCATAAAATACAGAACCTACTTAACTCAGAGGTCAATAGATGTTTTTGTAGCCACATTTTTGCCAAATCACATGGTACATATCCATTTTGTTCACCCTGCCATGAATTGACAGCCACCCCTCTGAATCTATCATTGCAAGAAAATGTGAAGATCAAAGAGATGAACCATGCTGCTGTAAAGTGACCTTCAATTTACTATTACAGGCAGAGAGAGAAAGAGTGTGCACAGGCAAACATGTTTTTCAGGAGGAAGAGAAATTGTTTTATCCCCTATGTCAAGTTCATATTAAGCAATCCCACAATCATTGGATAACGAAAAAATGAACTTCTTCAGACACAGTATCATAAACAAATACTATTGTAGTAATGAACCTCCACTAGGTTAAATATTTGTGATTTTTTAAAAATAGCCTTCTTTACATGAATGCCAGCTGCTTTCTCACCCAATCTGACAAGGACACTGAAGAACATATTACCCTCCCTTCAAGAGGAATTTTACTGGCAGCATCAGTTTCACTCTTGAAAAAAATAAGTCATTTGCTGCATGTTTCTGTCTTTGTTTTATGAGAAATTATTACCCAACTGCAGGTGCTCAGGAGGAATGGCTTGATTTCCTTTAAATTACCATTATTAAAAGGTTACTAGTGACACACAAGAGACTGGTACACATAAACCAGATTTTGTACCAGATTATTAGCTCACTGTTGGGATCATATGAGGCCACTTATCTAGGTAGCTTGTCAGTTTGCTCGCATTTTCTGTTTGAAGTAGCACACAGAGATAGCACTGCGAACGACATCTAGGCCAGTGCCTGCAGTAATTTTCCAGTGCCTGTCAGCCTAAAGACAAAGCTTCATGAAAGTGTTTTCTTTCACAGAGCACCAGAGGAAATTTAGTGGGATTAGGAGACAGACAGCAAACCTGTGGGAAGGTTATTGCCATTGTATTTCTTGCTTACATTACATAAACAAGGCTGACATCTTCTGGCAAGATGCAGTTTAAGTTCTTTGATGTTGCTGATTAGGTTTTGGGCTAACAGAAAGCTACTCCTGAGAAACCAGTGTACCAGTATTTCAGTAGAGAGACACTGATTACTATAGATGCCTACCAACAACCCAAAAGGAACAGCTGCAGGAATAGGATGACTAACGAATTTACAACAGTTAAAATTTTAAGTGATCAACAGTATTAGGTGAAGCAATCCCCTTCTGAACATCTGGTTGTCCCCTTTTAATAGCCACTTAGGTTTAAAAGACCCCTGAAATATGGGGTCTACAAATTTATTTCATAAAGCAGAACCGGGGACTACCTTACCGGCAAGAAGACTAGGACAAAAACCAGCTTTATTCCTACACAAAGTTTTTTGGTAATTAGATGCAGAGCATCAGATCATGAATGACTCAAACACAATCCAGCTCAGTACTGACCTTTAGTTGTTACTATTAGAAAGCCTAAGAACATAAGCGGATGATCTCATTCTAGTCTTTAGCAAGAAGGTATCAATTTCACAGAAACACAGACACATTTAGAATTAATGGTCACTCTTGTTGTCAATTACCAGGGATTATGTGATGCTTCAGTCTACTCAAAGACATTATCTAGACTAAAAAGGTACATTTTTCTACCTTAAAACAACTACTACGTACAAACCATCCTCAGATACAAAGACAGCAAGGCCACATATTTCAGTATTTCTCTTGTAGTGAGGCAGAGGCAGAGTCTCTTCACCATATGAACAGACTAATTTGACTCTTCTACAAGCTGTGTTCTGGGGTTGTTTTTTGGTTTGGGGTTTGTTTGTTTGTTGGGCGGGGGGGGAATATATTTTTAAGACACCAAGGGAAACTGAAGGAAGTAATCTGTCAAACATATACCATCACTCCTGTTTCCAGCCACAGAAAAATTCAGAGATAAAAATCACAAAGAACAACTCCAGTATTCAAGCACCTTTTGTACCCCAAAACTCATTTTATCAGTAGGAGACTAAGCCATTATTTTGGAATAGGGTGAATTTCCATCCATCTCATTTCTACTCTCATTCAAAATAAACCAGCAACTACAGCATCATCTTCTGCTTAAGAGTTGCAGAGATTAGACCTCTCCAGAAGGATTTTTATTTCTTGGTTTTTGTTTGGTTTTTAGTTCTTTGACATTTAACATTTTCTGATTTCTCACTGGACCTAGGATGGAGATAGAATGTTCTCAATGAAGAGAGAAAGGAGGGCTCTGAAGACTTAAAAATATAAATCAATAATTAAAGGAGAGCATAGGCTGCTCAGAAGAATTAATATCCCTGAAGAACATAACACTTCTTACATTACAGACTGCTGCAACAAATACACACAGGACTTGATCCAGAGCACATGGAAATGGAGGAACAGCACAGAAAGGACACCTTATGGAAGAATTTAACTTTGCTACTAGGGTGACAGTCTGCAGTTGAAATGAGTGAAAAGAGGCAGGAAGGCAGGGAGGGTGCCAAAAGTCTCTGTATAGCTCTGACGAAAGTCCATTAAGTACCACTTGGATCCTACCACTAACTCCTGTAAATAGTCAATCTCAGTCCCAGTGTAAACAATGATTGTTAGGTACATAATAAAACTTTAGACATTAGTGACTGAACACTATTATTCCTAAATATTTATTAGCTTTCAAGCTCCTAAACACTGGTCTCCTCAGTTTACCATACTGCTGATGAGCTCCGTTTAGGATGGATAGCGAAACAGCCTTCTCTCCCCTGACATCTAGAAATACTGTCATTTCAAGACAGATGCTGCAAGAAAACTTGTTCTAAAACTGCTTATTAAGCACTAGCTCCATCAGTAAACAAGAGACATCATTCTCCAGATAAAATGCACTCTGACCAAATGCACCCTTAATTACTATTGCTAAAAGGAAATCCTGCACACCTTTCATATGGTTTTGCACATACTACCAAAGTATCAGAGTTAAGGATCTACTGCAAGTATCATTTATGTGAATGCTTAACTGTAATATTATACTTTGTATAATCAGGACAAACTTATCAGCATTTAAGGAGGCATATCTCAGAAATTGACCCACAAATGCAAGGCTTACAGAGCTCACAATCTACAAAAATTTAAGCTTTATAAAGATTCTGGGTTATATTTTATTTTAAGACTAAGCAATCACTGACTACAAAGCCAGTTTTAAGTTACTGTAAACAATTAAGCATGGTCTATCTTTCAGAATTAGAATTTATTTTGTGAAAATAGAAGAAATCAATATGAAATAATATTTGTGTAATTAGTCACAGGGGTCTTTTGTTCTTGACCTTTGTGCCTCAATCAAAAGCAGTTGAACACTTAATAATGCTCTGCTGTTTCAGTTCTAACTCTAGAAGCTATGACAACCACCTATACTCGTTTATCCTTAAACCTGATACACTGCCAAAGAAAGAAGTCTGATTAGAGGTTTAGGTTAAGTCATTAGTACCATCTGTATAAATAGCTTGCACGTCTGCTTTTAATGATCAGAAGAAAACATCACTCTACTTCAAAGATAACATCACATAATTACCTGCATATCTGAATTCCGACTATAAACTAATTATTTGTTTGGTGCTCTAAGCAATTAGTTTTTGTTACTGGAAATGCTATTCAACATGGCAAAAATTAGTTTCTTTGTACTAACTTTTTCGCCCCTTTGACAGGAGGCTTCTTTTTATTTTGTTTTTCATAAAAGCATATGGAGATGGCTGGTTTGGGGAGGTTTTCTTACTCCTGCGTACTTAACAGTAATTTTGAAACATTCCCATCTAAAAAGGTATCATAGAAAGAAATGTGATTTGGAAAGTTAAAACACAGATGTTCTAACTACTCATTTCTCATGCTACTCCATTTTTTTTGAGTTTGGTTTTTACTTTCAGCTGTCATTTCCTTTGAAATTAGGCCTAATTCCTTTAAAGGGAAGGGGAATAGCTATTCCAACTTCAAAATTTCCTTAGTGTTGATACTGTTCTCATTACTATTAAAACAAAACACATAGGGTGCAATATTTTCCCCTTTTTCCACCACTCATGATTTCCAGTAGTCCTCTAAACAACCTTCCTCTCTGTCCATTCAGAAGGCTCTTCAATTCACTACCACTTGCAGACCACGAGGACATTTTCCACTGCTCCTAACTCCAGGATGCCTTCACATGTTCGAAATACTCCCAACATTTAACTCTTGTGCAGCACTATCTGTTTGCTTGTAAGTTCCAGGTTCCATATTTGTATATAAAGTTAATTTCAATTTCTTTAGTATAGAGGGTTTTCCCAATTGACCCATCCCTACATGCACATTTGCAACCTCTGTTGGAGCAGTGGAATTCAGTAAGTTTAAAACAAAAAGAAACCAAACCACAACACATATTGTGCCACACATCTCAACCACAAAGTTTCAGTGTTTGGTTATTTTCTTACACAAAAATAGCAGAAGGTAGGACTCAAGACTCTCTTGAACTGTCAAAAAGCAAACAGATCTCAAATTCCTCCACACCTACAGACTATGCCAACACAAATCGTAGTTCAGATCCTCACTCATTTCAGCAAGTACAGGATCAACACAAATTAAACTCTTTTTACAGTATTTTCTTATTATGCAAGTTCGTATGTATATGTAACAGTCAGAACATCTGTGTTCCTAGTACAGGACCACAACATTCTTTAAAAATTTAATGGTCAATGAAAAATACAGAAAAAGTTAAGACAGTGACTTTTAAACACCCTTTTGCCCTTCAGTTAATATGAGTTTACAAGTTCACAAGCATTTGTATTGCGTGTTTATAATTTAGCAAGGATGGCCCATATTTACTCGCCCTTGGGAGAAAAAAGCATGAAAAAACACAACACAAAAAGAATAAAAAGACACTCCAGCAAATTACTAATTGCTCTTGATCAGCTCAGTTCAAAGTACCACTGAAGTCAGCCAAGTCTGAAGAGAACATACTTGCACTGGAGTCACCACAGTTCAAGTGAATTTGTGGAGCAGTACACCCAAGTGTAATGGACCAGCATCAAACTTCAGCTGCTTCAGAATGGACACACACTGCAGTCTGCCATTCTTGTTAGTACTATCCTGAAGGAGATTAGAGGCTGTAATATGCTGGTTTTTCAGACACCCAAATTAAGTTCTCATTTAAAATATGAGTAAAACCCCTTTGCTAGGAGGCAAATGCAAAAGTATCACTCAGCCCAAGAGACTTCTCAAGCATATCATGTTCCTTTCCACAGTTTCCTTGCAACAGCTGTACTCTTTAAAGTCCATTTCTACATTCATGCATAATTTAGATCCTCATCAACTTGCTTGACCTCTCTTGTAAATATAGATGGGTGAATACACTGTAACAAAGTTGCCATAGAAGCTGTGGGATTGTGTACATTTATACACACATTTTTTAAGTTGTCCAATAATTCCATCTACTGACAGGAACCCAAGACATTAACATCACTTCTATACTGTATATACACATTATGCAATTGATGTTTTTGCATGTATGTATTAAAACAGCCTGAAGAAAAATAAAGAGAAAGGAAGGGCAAAGTAAAGAGGCATATAATCTTCGTATAATTTTTGAAAGTGATAGGAGATGCTTGGACCACATAGCTCCTTGCCAAAATTTGATTCAAAACTTTCTATAGTTGCTCTCTAAAGCATAAGCTTGTAAAGCAGTGAAGCACATTTATGGCATGCGCATTATGTGCCCCAGCTTAGTTTTTATCTCATTGAGTTAAAGGTAGAGCAATGCAATTGAAAAATCATTAATGTAATAACAGCTGCAAGACTGATAGACCTACACCCAGCCCATGTCATTTTGTAGAGCTGTAAATGGTAAAGCACTTGTTACATGTCAGTTTTACCTTCTCTGCACTTTACCATACATAACATAGCTGTTTTGTCCTCTGTTATCAGTGTCATCTTTGCCCTTCTTCCAAAACATATCTGAACTTTATTCCTGCCCCACCTGAACCTGCTTAAAACAATGTTGGTAGTCAGCAACCTCCTGAAAATTGCTTGCAGATTTATCTTAATTTATCTTGTCTTTGCTCTAAATAAAACAAAATGCACAGGATTACATCTTTCTAATAGCATGAGGTTTGTATCATTTCCAATGCTTAAGAGCAACAACTCAGCAACTGCGGCATCATCCCCCTTTGCTCTTAGCAAGAGCTGCTCCCCCCCGCCCCCAACAGTTACAACCTGCTCCTTCACCCCCTAAGGAAGGTTACAGGACAGTTAAAAAACAGCTGGCCCAAGCTAGAAAATTAGAAATAAAAACTAAGTTTGGGTTCATATGTCAGAGAACCTACTCTTTTTGCCAATGACTTATTGTAATCCACAACTGTTGCATATTCACAACATCCTCTCATGACCTGCGTACCACTGACCATCTTCAGCTTTTCATTTTAGATGCATGAAGTCTCCAGTTTAACTACTGGTCATGAGAAGGATTTAAAAAAATTCAGGCACACTTTCTCCAGCAATCACTTGCACATGAGTAACCTGGATTTTCAATCACAGGCTACAAAGATCATATAGATGATCTCCGTCAGCACTGTGTCCTGAAGGCTACTGCAGTAAGAGTGTAGTTCAGCATCAAAATAATCTTGCCTGTTACACATTATTTGGAAAAATCTGCTTACAACAACAGTGAGATAACCCTTAGTTAGCAAGACCAAAATCCATACTTGGATCCTAAAAATAAGGAATGACATTGTCTAACAGTTCTTTTTGTGTCCCATCCCCCCCCAGCATAACACTTATCTTATAGAAGTAGAAGACTAACATATCAAACTATACCCATACCTCTCTTCAGAGTAAATTATTTTATATTTGGTATGGCAGATGAAACTCTGATGCATTTGAAATAAGATCACTAGCTGCAGAAACTGTACTAAGGCAACAGTGGTTCTAGGAGAAGTTAAAAACCCCTCAAAATAAAGTAAGTCGCCACACAGACACATCGAATACTTTATATACATTTAAGTCTTCCCTAAAATGTTATCAGACGTTTTTCAAACACTACAGTACGAGATTCTATTTAAATATGAATAATCCAGTACATTACCAATTGTTTAAGCTGTGACTGAATTTCAATCACAATTGAATCTTGCAGTTTTCAACTCTTAATTTTCCCACTAATATTTCCATAGAGAAATTTAATTTGTGCTGAAATCTACTACATCTTTCCCAAAGGCAAACTAAAATGGGTTCCAACCAACTTGGAGCTGCAGTAGAGAAAAATTCTGGAAATAGTTTAAGCAACCACAGATTGCCTTCAGGATTTCTGTACAAGTGCCCCTGCTTGGATCATTTGGGGAAGCATGTTAATTCGAGACCTCTGGAAAGAAATACCAATTAAAATGCCTACCATCTCTCCTTACAGTCACTAGGCTTCTTATGTTTTGTGGCTGTTTTCTTAAGTGCAGCACAAGGAAGAGTTGGCATCCTTAATTTATAAGCTGCAAGCAAACTTTGAAGATGTTATTTACCACTAGCAATATTGGCTGTTCAATTTGCCCTCTTCATATCTGCTTCCTTCTTCAACACCTTTCCCCACACAGGAGAAAAATTACATAAGCACTCTTCAGAGAAGAGAGACCAAATCACAAACACTTCATGGGAGGAAGTTTGAACAACTTCAACTGTTCTTTGCAAGTTTTGTAATTGCTATTTTATGCAATTCAGTATATTGATCACTCCACCTTTTTTGTAGGCCACAGGAAAACACTGCATTTATCCCTCCACAGTCGAACCCCAGCTCCTTTAAAGGCAGAGAGGTTCCGCTATCTCTGCCAAGATCTGTAGGAGGGACAGGCTCTGAAGCATTATTTTTAAGAAAACAGATGATTATATGCACAGCATACATTGTTTTGCCTTTGCATTTTATAGTCAAGATTTCCATTCTTCAATTATAAATTCAAAGTGTGTATTAAATTTATATAAGAAGGATATATAACTAAAGAGTGCCAACTTCAGCCCCTTAAAGCCACTGAAAGTTTTATTTTATTTCACAAAAAAAAAAAAAAACCAAACAAAAAACCAACAAGACATTAACATTTCCTTCTCTCCTGGTTACAGATCCCTTTACCCAGATTTAGCATGCACCGTTGCATTAAGAGAACAAGGCAAGGCAAGGAAAAAAACTGCAACCAAGAGGCTTTATTCTGAGGTTAATTCTCCTTCGGTTCACAAAAGGTCTGTCTGCCACCCTACTTTGCAACACTATTTAAGCACCTATACTCAGGCATCTTTACTTTCTCCCAACAGTACAGCAGCATGTTGATCTCTAGTAAAAAAATCCACAGAGCTGATCTCTTTGCTATCAATTCTGTAAAATATACTGCCCTAATTAAATGAAAATAATAAAAACCCCCAAACCACAGGCAGTTTCAAGATATAGTTATGTGAAGCTCTCCTACTCTTAACATTCAAGAAACAAAAAATATTAACTCATCAAGACTTAAAAGCAAGAAATAAAGATCTTGCAATAGCACACTGCATCTCACTTCATTAATGACGGTCCCACTATTTTCTAAAGAAGGCTAAGGTTGGGAAACCTGGAAGAATTCCTTCAAAGCAGCAACATGTTGGTGGCCAACTGATCAAGAGTTTTCTGCTCCAATGCAAGGCAGGACTAAGTTACCTTTACAAGCCACCGGAAACCAGTAGCTTACAGCTGGCTTCTCTTACAGACACTTCTCTAAGTTCTCGGCTGCCAATTCCTGGCTCTCCTGACTGTATTCAAGATACTCCCAGTTACAGTCTTATGCACCCTGTGATCCTCATATATGAACAAATGGACCAAATGGCATTGCTCAAAATGTGCTGCATTTGCTTAACTAGAATAAGATTTCCCAAAGGAACCTTCCTTTGGGTCAGCTCTGCTCTCCATTTCTTCAGTTCCACCGCAGGTTTCTGTTTAAGGCTTAGTACAGACTGTTCAAGAAAAGAGGGGGAAAAAGGAATTCAAGAGGTATTTCAACAATTCAGCTTTCTTCTGGAGTAGTGCCAAACCATATAATTATAGAATACAGAACATTTTCATAATTTTAAATTAAAAAACCCAGCCACTAATAAGAGAACCTTAAGACTTTTACAAAACATATACGAGTTTAATGAATAAAATGATCAGGGCTTCTCTCAAAGGAAGAAGTGTGGGTGGGAGATAATAGCCACAGTGCCCAGTGTCACATTTTATTTCTTGAAGAATAAGTAATGGGGGTGTTTTGCTAGGTATTTATTGAAGTAAACTCTGTAGTGGCCTGTGAGTATAAAGGGCCATATTTATCAAATGTCAACCAGTCAGTAAGCTCATTCTGACTTTTAAAATCTAACCTCAAGGACACAGGGCAAAAGGAAGATTTCAGAGCCATAGCCATGCTGTCTAATTTCTAACATGTGTGAACCTTATTTTGATGGCTGCAAATAACAACACATATTCCTTAGTGCATGCATTTATATACACTTAGGTTTGTTATGCTGGGTGATTTAAAGTGACTCTGCAAAAAAAAAAAAAAATCTGTTTTGCAAAGACAGTAGACGAGCAAGAGGGAGAGGCCACAAACAGTAGAAGGGGAGTAACTGAAAAGCACTGGCTAACAATAACAGTTCAGTTCATGCACTTGTGTATGCAGTCCCAGTGAAGTCAACCGAAGCTGAAAGAACAATTTAAAAGTAGAATTCAGCAAAAAAATCAAAAAATATGTATCATTTACTTTAAAAGACAAAGTTCACATGCATATTATTCAGAAAAATTTAGTAGGAAAATAACTGAATGTTGAAGGGGAAGGAAAAGAGTCCATAGAGTTGATTCAGGATTATTTTTTTCCTTTTCTCAAAACAAGGAAAAATACCTCTTTAAATAAAACAATTATATTCTTTAAGATCCCTTAATTGCACAAAATATTAACCATTCTAAAACTGCAAAACAACAAACCTGATAAAAACTTGGGGCAGACAATCCGGTGATATATATTAACACAGTTCAACTGATGTGTGCAGAGAATCCTCTGTTCAAGAATTTGGTTCACATTTGCCTGTCCATACACATCACGTGAAGCCTCAAGTTAATACTTGAGTACAAATTCTTCTGCTTTTCAATGTTTTTTTATGAGGAACTAAGACCTTAAAGCTATTAATTTTATTGTACCAGCTAGAAAGTCATTTGGCTGCTATGCATGTTCTATGCAGATATATACATGCATATGTATGCCTAGAAGTATGCATATGCATAGTTACATTTACACAATGAATATTTAAATATACATTTACAGATATATATTTATACACACAACTAAAATCCCACAGCTATGTTAGATTTGTATCAGTGTATTTTGATGAGGTCAAATGACGTTCTGCCCATTCTGGGTTTTACTGCTATTTAACAGAAACTTGCCGTAAAAAGCTTGACATTTTTCTCCAGAAGCAAGATAAAATTTCCCAGATGTCATCATTCCTTGAATGCATTGTTTTTATCTCTTGTAGTAATAGATATCCATGTTTACAAGAAAAGATAAGCCAGATCAAGGCATATCCATAGGCTTCAAAATAACATGGCATACATAGCTACCTGACAGCTTGCCAGTAAAACACTGTAGTCATACAAAACAGTATTAAAAAGGAGATTGCTGTATGAAACTACCTGAGAGGCTCGAGCAGTACTGTTACATGCATATTTCACAGTTTGCTTGCTATAGGAAGCAACAAAAATAGTATTGTTGATTCATCAATACAAATAGGAAAAGATTAATTACTCTTTCTTTAAAGAAGTACTCCCACAGGATACCAGGAGCCTCCTGAAAACTGTTGGATACAATAAAGTTCCATGAAATATTGTTGATAAACCTAACAGATCAGTTAAGACAGAATTTTACATCAATCTCAGTTTTCCATCTTAATATATTCTCTTGTGACAGGTAATTATACAGAACAGGACAGCCGGATGAATTTCAGTCTTGCAAAACAAAGATCACTGTAACATAATCAGTACAACTAAACATCTTCTAAACTTCCACTTAACAGAAAAGAGTAGGTTTCTCCTCACAAAGACCAGCTTGAGAGCATTTAGAGGATTTCTTAGACTTGGGGGACAGGGACAGGGGAAGATTTGCTTGTTTGTTTTTAAGTTTTGTGGAGCTCCTCATCTGGATCACCAGCCACTGAAAACTGACAGAAGTGTGAATTGTCTCATCTGAACAGCTCTCATCTTTCCTTTTTTGGCTTCTCTTGAGACAGGCAGTAGTACTTCCTACTGCTAAAGAAAAAATACAGCCTGGGATCTCTGAAAATACAGATACCTAAAAATGAAAAAATAATTTAATACTTGAAAGAATAACACTTTTTCCTACCTTTATTAATGCTTAATAAGTTTTCACCTTTTCAAAGATTACAAATAAATCTTTGATAAAACAAATTAATGTTACAGTTGGACGTGTTCAAATATATTTCTCTTCTAACCTCAGCCAAAAACAATATTCACCTTTACTGCAAAAAGTCTTAGTTTTCAATGCGAGGAGCCACATTCTCAAAAAACAGATGATGACAATGTCAACATTATTGAAAACAGTTAACTGAAAGTAAGCTGTCAGATAACCTTTTTCTTCTCTGAGGATATGCACTGTAGTAGTACCAGTACCTTTCTTGTTCTCGTATTCAGAGTAGAAGAGACAGGACAGGAACACGTCTGCTATGTCTAATAAGGTCTACCGCATAACTTTCTGATAGACATATTGCTATGTTTTAGTCTTGTTCTCAATTCCTCAGATCCCTTGGGCTAAGCAAGAAGTGGGCAGCTTCACAGACCTCCTAAGGGTCATTCCCAGTGGTTGAAGAGGGACCAAAAGACAACACGCACTGAGTCAGGCTAAAAACAAAGGCACGTGCAGGGGAGTAGAGCATGCAGCATATATCCTGATGAGAAACACTTCTGCCACCAATGCTCTTTCCTCACGGATCAAGGCGAAGCTGCAGTATACCTTTCCACCATGGTACATCCACACTCATTCAATACAGAGTATCACTGGCAGGCAAGATCTGAGTTACAGATACGCTGCAGCGATTAGCAGTGCGGCAGTTGCAGGAAGCTTCTTATGTTTCCACCATTTCCATACATTTTCTCTTCATTAAAAAGAAAGTATTATCTGCAGGGACAAACACTTATCTAATTGAACCTATTCTTTTTATTGCAGCAAAGAGGGAAACAGGAGAAAAACAGCTTGAAACTATACCAGTTCCAAGCTTTTATTGTCAGGCATGCACTGACAGCAAGATACAAGATGACAATCTTTAAAATAGCGCTTCCAGTAGTAAAAAAAGTGCTCTCTTCATTTAACTGGCTTCATAGAACATACTGCATTAAAACAAATATGAAAGTAAAGAGAAATCGTGTCTATCTAGTAGTTTTACAAGGAGTATCCAAACACAAATTTCTTTCTTTTTTATGAGACTAAATTTAATGCACCCTCACCACGCACGGAAGGCATTGTGAAATGAGAAGTGCTAACATTTTCAAACAAATCAGATGACATTATAGAACATGATTCTTTTTGTTACTTGTGAAAAGAACATGCTCTTAGTGCAATTGATTTCACACATAAAAGGCAATGCTTTGAAAAAACAACACTGCTATTTTTGGCCAGCTAGTAGAAACCGATTTCTAAAGCTGATAGCAGCTCTGACAATTAATTACAAGCTAAAGATCAAGCATGTCAAATCCTTGTGAAATCCCTAAACATGAATCAGAATGACTCCCAAGTGTCTCAGTTGAGTTCACAGGAACTATTCCCTCTTTTTTTGGCTCATCTTTCAGTGTCTGTGAGCTGCAAAGATTATCAGCATGAATATTTCATGCACTAAGATAAAGGTAAACAGAGCCAAGAGACTTACCATCTCCTGAGTATGTCAGACCTAGCACTGGTAAATAACTGTTCAGTTAGGTACTCATATGTATTACAGCCAGCTGAGTAGCAGGGAAAGTTATTCACAAACACAACTAAAATACATTGCAATGTAAATCACTACTATATCCATCCATGCCTGTAAACTCCATTTTCCACAACTGTGCTAGGCATTTCATAAAGTTGTCTTATGAATTTGTGTAGCAGCAGTATGGATATATGACGAGAAGGAAAAGAAACGGAACACCAACAATCCAATATGAATCATAACATAGTGCCCTTTATTGTT
>JANXJC010000001.1:17100494-17110622 GCA_027564655.1 Leptodon cayanensis
TCCAATCCTTTTAGTATTACTGTTGTCATTTCATTAGTGTTATCAGTATCATTATTAGTTTCTTCTTTTCTGTTCTAATAAACCGTTCTTATCTCAACCCACGAGTTTTATTTCTTTTTTCCCCGATTTTCTCCCCCATTCCCCTGGGGGGGGGGGGGGGGGAAGTGAGTGAGCAGCTGCGTGGTGCTTAGTTGCTGGCTGGGGTTAAACCACGACAACCTTAAAACAAAGGGAATGGGCATAACTGCTGAGCCACACAAGCCTCCAGAACACTTGCTACACACGAGTAAAAAACACATCCAAAGTGCACGCACACAAAAAAACACACACAAAAACTAGCACTCAAGCAGCTCTGGCTTGCTCGCATCCTCTGAAAGACACATTGTACAGAGAAGATTGCCCATTGAGTTGGGTCTGAGATGTCCACGAGATACAAGTTATTATACACATGGAAAAGACTGGTAGTTATAAGACCTATTTCCAACAACAAAGAAAAGCAATCCTCCGTGCCCTGCTGATTCAGGACCCTGCAGTGCCATCTAAAGTCTGCCGTGGTTGGCTTTTATTTTCCTCTCCCCATCCTAGAGCTACTTACTATTAAATCAGAGCTCTGATACAAGCATGTGTGCCAAAAAGAGGAGCTATTTCTGGAACAATCTTTCCTTGGCAGCTTTATGTGTAACAAAGCCAGCCCTGAAACAGGAAACACTTTCCAAGCCATGAAGCTAGTTTTATTTCCCCAGGTGTAATTTCCAAGGCTAAGCAAATGTTTCTAGCAGAAATTGTCAAGTGATAAGTTTGGGCAACTACTCAAAATGTCCATCAGCTTTGTACGGAAACCCACAGCCTATTAGACAATAGTCTAACAGAGATTAGGTAGTGAGAATAAACTTATTTTCACATCCCTGATGGTATTTACAACAGATAGGATAGTCTACATTAAAATTTGTAACACTCTTACTGGAAAAGACAACTGTAGATTGAAGGAGGAGGTAGTTCCAAGCAATAAAGGTGGCAAAAAAAGAGACACATACTCAAGATTTATCACTTGCCATGCAATTAAGAATATAACTGGCAGATTAAACCATTTTGAAATTGGTTTATTTAAAAGATTGCTACATGAAGCACTGTTGCCACTAAGCCAAGCAAGTAAACACATCAATACCTGGTAAATACTGTGCTTGGGAGACAGCGATAACAGATGGATTAAACGATACCAGCTAAATAATTTACATCCAAGTATCATACTAAGCTCTATTTCAACATTTTTAACATTCTGTTAAATGATTAAAACACAAATACTTCATGCAAAACATAACTACTCCAGATGAGGGAAAGAAGTGGAAAAAAATAATCAAAACCCCAACCACTTATTTCCCTGAGCACACAGAAGTTTCTCAAATTAGGACTTCCTTTCTTCCAACTGCTGCACTTTTTCCTATGTTGAAATCAAAATTAAAAGCACAGACCAGGGATGAAATGCAAAATAAAACAGAAGACACTGAAAGCCACATCTTTTGCTTATGCAATTTGAAGGTACCTAACTCACAAGCAGCAGATGATATTTTGGCCCAGGACCTGAAAAAGGTATATTTTACTACCAAGTTAAAGGCAGGTCAGAAAAATCAACACTGAGAAAAGTGAAAATTCTGTTGCATTTTGAAAGGCTTTTTTTACATTAAAACTGCTTTAACGGCTACCCTTCCCCACCCTGATGTGGGCTTGATATCTTGACAGTGTCCCCTTAAACAGACTCATATTTTTAGATGATAAATTTCTGTATAATTATATTTTTTAAAGTTTATATATATATATACATACACACACACATCTTTCTCACTGCAGGCTAAGTTTAAAAAAGAAATAAAAAAGCGACTTTTAAGAATGTTGAAAGCTAAGACAGCTTACTTTTGTTCAGTTCTTTAAAGGGAAATATCAGAAGAAAAACATGCCTAGTCTATAGTTATTGCATCTTGTTTTTATCCTGAACAGAGTGGTTGGTACTTTTCCCAAAAGATAGCATAAAGAAAACCTAAGCATGATCAACAGTTTAAAACCTTTCATAAATTGAAGACCAACGTTTTAATTAGAAGAAATCTAGATGACTAAAGCACTTCTAAAATATAAACACTTTGAGCTACCTCTGTTGTTGTTCACTATTCTTCATAAAAATGACATTTATCCTCTGTCCTAAATAGCCATGAAGTGCCTGATGCTCAAGGAGTAGCTATTGATCAGTGTAGAGGATCAAGGTTACTGTAATCAAATTTCAGCATCCCACAGTAAATTTCAGTTTATCATGTCATTTCTAATTGATAGTCCTTCATCTCTGAAAGATACACATTCTCCTCTTGTTTCTGTTGTGTGACTGCACTACACAAATGTGAAATGTCTATGAAAGTTCAAGGAGAAGTTGGACTGTTTCATAGAAGAAAAATCCATTGAGATGTACTGTATCTGCACAAACAAACCATCTCAGGAAGTCCCTGAGCTACAGATGTTGGACACTGTTAGAGTACTTGGGAATTGTCACAATTCTTTGGTTTTATATTTTACTTTAAGTATCTGGTGTGGGCCACTGTCAAAGACAGAATACTGTTTTAGGTGAAGCCTCAATGTGACCCAGTAGGACACTGATTTTTTTAGTGTTCTATTAAAGTGTACTAATCAGTATATGTCTATAGAAATACCTGCATACAGGTTTGCAGATTTTTTTTATTCAGATAGACAAGGTCTCAGTATTTTTTTATTCAGATAGAAACCAGTGCACTCAAAAGGGACTGAAACTAGCACCTCCAATACAATGCAACACATTTTCAGCTTACCATCAGGTAAAAGCCCATCTAGTCCAGTCTCTCATCCAAGAGTTACCATACAAAACTGAAGGTGAGCTGACAAACACCAAGTTCCAAGCATTTGCAGGATGGGGCATTTCATCTCTCCAGCACATACAGTATTTTTATGACATTAAGAAAGGCCAGAAAGAAATAGGAGACAACTAAGGGAAAGAGCTGCTCACTATCTCATCCACCCGCACATCATTAGGGAGCAGACCTAGACTCCTCCAAACCCAGGATCCACCACCACTCCTTAAACCTTTGTGGTTTTTAGTCCAATAAGCATCAAAATATCTTCTGTGAGATAACTTTAGGCAAAAACATATACTTATAGACATATCCTAAGTGACTTCCTGTACTCTTTTAATAGGAGACATATGTGGGGTTCAGAGGACTTGTGATATTTCTTCTATACCTAGAAGAGAGGCTTTTCCTAATAATAAATAGCCATTAGTTCTATACAGATTAAATCCAGTTTCAAGAAAACGTTCCTTTTTATGATTTTTGAGTAAGAAAATACCTCCAGTGAGGAAAAAATGCTCTTAACAATAAGAAGAAAAAGCTAAAGTCATAAATGAGCTATTTTTAAGTAAAAAAAAAAAAAGTCATTACCAGTGAAAGATGAGCCCCAGAGCTTTTTTCACCAGTTATTGTTTTACTTCCCTGACCATCACAAAACACATAAAGCATTCTTCAGCCAAGCACTTGCCAAATAGTAACCCACAGAAGTAAAGAGCCATTCAAGAAGCAAATACACAATTGTATCATCTATATCTGTTTTAGTACAAGCAATACAAGCAATATCATAGGCTTTCTCAAACTTCGGATAAATACGCACAACAAAGAAGTCTCTAGCACATGTTTATTTGCTAATGGCTTAGACCCCAAGCAGGAAAAAAAAAAAAAAAAAAACACTATAAGAAGAAATATAAAAACTTAACATTTACTGAGTAGCACAGGCAGCATGCTATAAACCTGCCCAAGATGACGACAGCAAGACAAACTTTGTACCTGTAAGCAACCAAAACTCAAAAACATTAAAAATATACCACATGGACTTACTACCACAACACACCAAGACAGAAGAAAAAACAAACAAAGAAACAAACAAACTACTCTTCTATGAATCTTCTACAACCAGCTCGCAATTTTTTTTTTGCCCTGTTTTATGTACCAATTCTACCTGAAGAATAGTTTCCAGGCCCCTGCTTCCAACCTTCTGTCTTTGATAGAACAGCTACAATAATTTGTTTCATAAAACAACAAAAGTCATATCAAGTTTTGCTCAGCCACAGACCCAGAAAGCTCACATACCATTACCTGATACTCATTTTATCACATCTCTCCTACCATGAAGTGTAGAGGTAGTATACTAAAGCATATCTGAAACTTTTTACTGTTGCAAATCCACTTCTTCCATTGCAGGTGTTTCCTCTTTATAATATAAACAGCTTGATTGATTGTTGGCTGTGCCTCATTTGTTTCAACATGAGGTTTTCTTGAGCTGTGACTTAGTATTTCTTCCAATTTTAGCCCTGTAGGGGCTAAAATGAAATGGATAATGAGAAGAACGGAGGGCAAGCATGGTCTGAACAAGAACTAAAAAAAAAAAAAAAATCATGGCCCACCACAAGTCTGATAAAGTTTCCCTCAGAACAGTAAAGATCACAGAAGTGAAATAGAAGTTCCTAGAAAAGCTGAAAGAAGTTATTTGTATAACTACATCCATCTGTTCTCCATTAAGTTAAGTAACAAAGAGGCATTAAAAAAACTTTATATTTTTATGCTTCACAACGACTAACCATGGACAAAAAAGACAAGCATGTATTAAAACAGAAAATAAAAATCATCTTACAACATCCAGCTATGTGGTAGACAGAGACCTTTTAGGGTCCCTAAGGTAGAAGCACAATTACTAAACTACCTTTTTAAGAGTCAGTTGCCAAAAACACCTGGGGAAAGCACCACAGGTGTTACTTATGGAAGCCAGGACCCAAGGGACTCCCTCCTAGGCCAAATGTGGGACAGCTGCAGCTAATTTAGAAGAGTATCTGAAGATGACAGTCCCATAAGGAAGTTGATACTGCTTGAAGATTAGTCTCTAGTTATTAATGAATTGCTAAAAATCAATGTACATTTATTTGCATATTTTATATGTAATACTTGCTTGAATAACCACCCCAAAAAATGTTTTTAAAGAAAGTTTGTCATCTGATAGAACTAAGAACTTGCCATTTTAAAAAGCTATTTTTCTTTCAAAAGTAAAATATTCCCTGTTAGTTTAGGGAAAAACAGGCTCCTCTACAAGTATCAACAACAGTCTTCAGCTGTTTTATCACCTTAAAACTAGTTTAGTCTAAGTCATATCTTCATATGCTAAAGCTGTTTTAAATGTTTAATATATGTTCTCACAATTAGCTAACACTGCTTTATAAACAAAGAGATTCTCTTGACTACACGTTCATTCCAACCTTACAACATCCACCAGCAATATTCAGCCTTTTGTTTAAGATGAAGATCAAGGAGTTTTCTAGGAATTCTTACTGTGAAAATAAAAGAATACAGAGATCCAAAATAGCCTGTGTTGCACATATCATTTACTAATGGTGCTTCAGAAGTGCTATGTGAATTGTGACAATCTCATGGCATGACAATACCTACCACAGGGACAAATACTATAGAAAACTATAATGCTAAATCTATGTAACTCTTGTGAAACTCTTACTTTATATATACACAAAATATTTTTTGTGAATCAGTATTCAGCAAATCCTTACAGCTTTTATATTCTATTTGCTCTATAAGCTCACTCTTTCTCAGCAGAGGTAATAAACATCTAAAGGGAATATACAATATGTTACAGACCTCGAGAGGGATGGAAGTGTGATTTGCCTTTCCTCCTCAAAGGATGGATGCTGATGACCTGGCAATATCATGGATTTGTGGATCACTGCCATTTACAACCGCTCCTCCTGTTTTGCCAAGAAACAGGGAGTCCCCATGAATGAGTTAAACACTTAAAAGAATGTCTTCCCTGCCAATAAAGGCTTCCAAAACACTAACTGAAAATACTGGGAGGAGGGAAGCCATGCAGACACCAGCTACTACAGCTTTTAGATGCCTTTGACATCATTCATTCAGTATGGCCACACTCCACAATCTCCTTCTGCAGAGATTCTCTTTAGGTACAAATCCAGACATTATGATGAAGGGGCTAATTCCTTACTGTATTTAGAATAAATCAGGGAACTTCACTGTGTTAATGGTTCATGTGCTCCCTTCACTTGAAATAGCTCCCAGAAGACCTTGACAGAGATTTCCTTGAACCACCAGGTGATCAAACTACATAAGTCTTCAAATATTGTCCTTTCTAGCATATTTTCTTATCTTTCTACACTTATGAGATCTGTCTATACTGCAGTACTAGCTATCTGGTCTTGAACAATATTGCTATCTCCTCTTCCCTATTCTTACCTCACAGAGCTCATTCTTATCTCTCTTTATGCTCTGCTACAAAGCGCATTCAAATCAAGGCTTCTCATTTTTTTCTTCTTTCCATCAATTGTGTTTAATTATTATGCTCCTTTTTTTCTTTGAAGTCAAGGGAAAGAGTCTTATTCATTTCAATGAAGATTTAAGCCTGGCCTTTTACTTGAAATGTTCCACCTCACTGTATCTTCAAAAACATTTTTCCATAGGGACGGGGATGCATCTAAATAAAGACTAATAAAAACGCAATTACTATGGTATTATTAATTGAAGAAATAGGATTACATTTTTTAGTGTCACTGAACTTCAATACACTAATCAAAGTAACAAATAATATGGAAGAGTCTCGGGTCTAGAATAGAAACAACATCTACGTTAAACAAATCTGAATAATTTCTACAAATATTGTGTAAATAATCAGATATACTTTGAAATTAAAAAATGTTTCCAATGCCCCAAAATGAAGCTAAGCGAGTTTCACCAAGTGAAATGACACCTTTTAAACATGCAAAGCATTATAGTTATACTTTCATCTTGGTGTTTAAAAATAATTCCACTGAAAGGAGAATTTCTACTGCCCTAGCTGTCAGTACCCAGTAGTTTATGCAACTTGCCTTGTGGGGAGTTATTCTTTTCACATTGGAAGTCTGAAATTACTATTCACTTCAAGAAACCTGCTCCTGACCGGACCTTGATGATGTATCCTCAGTCCAGCTCATGACATCGGTAAGATAAATGTGTAGAATGAGAATAGGGGCAGAACACTAGTATGTTGCTTACCTCTAAGAGATGTAATCAGACCTTCTCAATATTAGCTGATGTATTCTTGACAATATTATGAGGCAATTAAAGTCTATATGTACTGGCTGATGGAGGTGAATTATGGTAAGTTCCAGGAGGCAATTGTCTGAACCAGGAGATGCTGATTAATTACCTAGCAATAATTCATTATTAAGACAGTTAGGTCTACTTGTGCTCCACAAAGTCAGAGGGAGCAGTAGGCAATATATCGTATAAATACTATTCAGATAAAACAACAGTATATATGTTCTGAGACAATACTATTTTCTTAGAAAAATTAGACTCTTAGAAGCAATTTATCAAATCAAGTGGGTTGAGTATCTCCATGTCATGCAATGGATGTATCAACATATGCACCAGGAGTCCCTACACTAGAAGGCTCAGTATTTCTCAGATCTACCTGCTTTTTATATAGAATAGTCACCATAAACCTGAGGGTAAAAACAAGGAACCAGACTGCATAGCCTCAGGCTTGTATCTCATGCTGCTAACTGAAGCAAATGGATATGAAAATATATAAAGGTTGAATCTGGCTTTAGAGATAAAAGATTCATATGTTAGTACTGATGTTATTTGGCTAAATATGATTTAAAGCAGATATTTCTCTGTGTGTCTTATGATCACATAAAAATCTTTTACGGTGTGTGCAAACACTATGTACCTACTTCACAGCATTTCTTGCTTTCCTTTTTCCTCTATCTGGATGATACAAATGGCATCTTTCTTTGCTACCACCAAATTGTTGCCCCTTATGTGGATCATTCCCTAAAAAGTTTAAGTATTAGAGAAATGGGTTACAGCACAGTGCAAAATTTGAGCTGTGACTTAAGTGTTTTACAAAGGGAATTAATCATAGTGGTACTCCTCAGGAAATCGCAATGTTTTAAATTTCACTGATGTCTCTCGCTAACAAAATAGCACATCTATTCTAGCAGTGATTCTAGAATACAAAGTTTCCACAGAAGCTTTTCTTTCTTCTTTGTGTCAGAGGGTTCTCCTCAAAGTCCTTTTGTGTTAAAAATTAATTGACTGATTATGTCTAACAGACCCAATGCACTAGTTAGGGATTACAAGAACAGTAATCTTCCAAAAAGACTAAGACTCTCCTCCCAAAAATCTTGGATAGCAATTTCAGGTTACTCTAAACCTCTCTCCATCTTTGACTTCTGAACTTTTCCTTTAATCTACTTCTTAATCCAGTTCATGTATAATACTACAATCTTATTTTTTCCCATTTTTTCTAATTTGGCGTCCAAATACAAGAACAATTACAGCACTGAACACCTGAACATTTCCATAAAGTAACCTTCTCCTGGGAAAGTCTTTTAGTCAAAATCGTTGTTTGGATAAACTTGCTTTAATAATAAGTTTCCATCAGAGAGTTCAAGTGCCCCCTGCCCAGAATTCTTTTCCTTAGAAGGACAGGCAGATGGATGGATGATCCCTGCACCTTGTAGAAGTACAATGCAATTCACCTCAGCATACCAAACAGTTCTTACATCTAACAGATTATGTATTCACAAAAGATGAGAGGACTTTTCTCTAGCAATCATATCCTGCCCCTTAACAGATTCCTTAGGCATTTGAATTAACAAATTTTAAGCTGTTCAGCTCATGACATTCTGAGGATGCTGACAAACTATGAAGTTACTCTGTCACAGCATCCATGCTCTTCAGTTTAGCTGTCTTTCTACATTATTGTGCATTTAAAATAATTTCTGAACACAATTGCTATAAATGGGCAGCAATCTCTAAATCATCTGTGAAAACACAATGTCATGCAATATACTCTTTGCTTGAGATATCTCCCTGAGTAAGAGAAGTCAGTGGTTAAACAGGCATATACACGATAATGGCAATAGTTCTGTTCCTAAGAGCTGCCTCCTTTCCATCTCTCCTAATTTCACACATACATCAAATAGGTCAGCCTTCAGGAGCTTTTCTTTCAGTCAGTTCTTCAACCCTCTAACCTTTTCTCATCTCATTATGTTAAGGTAACTAAATTTAGAGTTATCAGAGGTTTGTTAAACAGAGATGCAAGTTACTCACTTTTATTATCTTCCAGGCTATTAGGTAAACCAAGCAGGTTATTCCAGCAAATAAAATCCAGGTCTGCTTGACCAGTATGTGATAGAAAGACATTTACTTCAGGAAACACTGCCTATAAAAAGACTTTTTATTTTCCCTGGTTTTCTGGCCATAGTGGACATCATGGAGAGCTGCTACAGAAAAGCTCTAAAAACCAGCGTAGCACTAAAACATAATGCTTGTCCAGAATTGTTTCTCACTCAGCAAAAGAATCAGAACAACTAAAAAAAAGGTCCAGAATTGTTTAGATGCTAGACATGTATCCTCTAAAACGTTGCACTGGGCAAAGGGATGGAGTCTACAAAATTATAGCAGCCGTCAACATTAGAGGTAAGTTTGAAGAAACATTTTTCACTTTAACTCTCCACACAAAATTTTGAGGCCTGAAATTTTCCAAGCTGGATCTCTCTCTGTAAGCAGAAGTTGAAAATAATTTCCTTCTCTGTTTTAAATGATAAATCCAAAGAAATAAATATGCACCATAAAAAAAACAAACAAACAAAAAAACTTTGGAATATTTCAGGAGAAAAATGGAACACTCTTTAACAGGCACATTGAAAGGTCACACATTGAAAAGCATTTCCTGTAGTGTTACAGTAATCTTTCTCCATTCCAACCAATGAGGGTAGCAAACATTCCTTGGCAATATTCTATAGAAAATAATCCCCTGTGGTTATTAAAATTATTTGTGACCTAATATTTAACAGCCATATGTGGCAGGTTGACCCTGGCTGAACACCAGGTGCCCAGCAAAGCCATTCTATCACTCCCCCCCTGCTCAGCTGGACAGGGGAGAGAAAATATAACAAAGGGCTGGTGGGTCGAGATAAGGACAGAGGAGAGATCACTCACCAATTACTGTCACAGGCAAAACAGACTCAACTTGGGGAAAATTAACTCAATTTATTACCAA
>JANXJC010000001.1:17113307-17131983 GCA_027564655.1 Leptodon cayanensis
CTTTGGTTTGGCCATTTTGGTGTTTCAGTAGCTTCTTCCTTCCCCCTTTCCCTTGTGTTTATAGAGGGGGTGGGGGGGGAACAGAGGCTGCAAACTGTAAGGTTTGAGCATTCGGTGGGAAAGCCGGATCTAAACCATTACATATACCTAGGAAAAGACTTGAGATTTTCATTCAATTACACTGCATACTTATTCATTGAGTTTGGCAACTAGCATGGGTAAACAGCCAAGTAGTAGAAAATTTCCACATCACATAGTTGAATCCACACACCTAATTCTGGCTACACCATTTGAATTTGAACCATAATTTCTCTCAGCTCATTAAAAAGATAGTAATATTTTCTTGTTTTGCATATAAGTTGTAAAATCAATATTTACAAATCAAATGCCATATGTATACAAATGTCTGGAAAAATTTTTTGTGTGGAAGGTATTTTAGCATTTCCAGTATACTTGAAGAAGCTGCTAAGGACATATATTCTCCTGTCCGATTCTGGAGAACTCCATAATTGGAAAACATTGGCACATAGGAAGAAATTATTTACAGAAGGCATCCTGGATCCTACACATCCTGGATCCTACACATACTCCCTAATCTGGATAGTGACTTTAACAAGTCACCTATCAAGACTACAAACAACTCTTCGTATCATAGAGAATTTTGCCTACTCTAACCCCTCCCAATGCACATACAACTACCTGTTAGGGGATCTGAGAGGTTCAGATGGATGACAGGCTGCCATTCATAACCCAATTTATTGAGACTTTAGGAATACCTGTTGCAATTTTGCCTTATGTAATTATGTGAGCCTCCTAATCTCCATATCATAAGAAAAAATACAAGACAGGAGGTGAAGAAGAGGATATTGGGCACGCCATTTCATAAGCTGCAGCAGGTACTCTGTACTGGACACAAAAATAAAACTGGCAATGATTGACAAATTAGAATATATTAAAAACTTCCAGGGACATCTGAGGTAAATAAGTTGTAATTACTGTTACCTGATGTTGTGATTTCACCACGACCTCTGGGCAAACACCCTTCCTGTAGTAAATCAGAGAGCCTTTAAGGACTGCAGCAGGCCAAGACCAAAGCTTTACTTCCTGCCTAAAATATAGTACAATCAGAAGCACTCTGCCTTCCAGCTCTCTGCGGAGGCACTGGTTCATTGCTGACTCATAAGGAAAAGTGTCACCTACTGAGTCACTGACATCTTTGCCAGCGGCATTCTCAGTGTCCCTTACTGACCTTGTATGCAAGTCAGAGCAAGCTTGACCCTCTTTAATTTACAAGCTAGCATAAGGCTGCAATGCCAAATGGTGTCCATAGAATCAGCAAGGAATTACAGTAAATGACATCCCTATTCCCTTTAATCCTTAGCGATAGCACACTTGAAATTAGTCACAAATTATGTAGGCATTTCTCCTTCAATTTCAAGAGATACTAGAAATTAGCCACTGCAGCTGCTAAATAAAACTGCAAACAACTTATCTACATACAAAGTCTCTAATATAGAATTATTTACATTTTAAAAGCAAATAGAAGTGCAGTTCTACAAGGCTCTTATCTCCACACAATGGCACTTCTCTGGAAAAATACTTTTGTACTATATGTCATCAGTTAAACAAGAAAGTGAAACAGAAAATTACCTAAAAGCCAAAGTTTTTATATACTTGCATATATATATATATAAATATATATAACTTTTCATTGTGTTCAACCATGACCTGTTTGTTTATTCAGTGAATGCTGACTGGTGCCCACGCAAAGCTAATTTGCAGGCCTTCTTTTGTTATTTTAAACGTCTAAAATGGTGGTTGTTCTGGGTAACCATCAAATGTGTACTGCAGGAATTTTGCTATGAAATCTAAAAGTTATTACAATATAGGCAATCTAAATTTTGAATGAGCTTTACTTTGCTTTGCATTCAAAAATGCAGTGGGTAACAACTATTTATGTCGATAGTAGCTACATGACATGGTTGATAAAACCTTATGTGAAACAACTATTACAGAATTTTATCATGCTCATCCAGGAAACTTTCAAGATACCTTCCTATACATAGAAAATAATACTTTTAATTAAGTATGCAAAGAATTATCAACAATCTCACTTCACACAATGAATATCTGGATCATTTGCTTGCATATATGGAAAAGCTCCTTATACATACCCTAAGAAAATAGAACAGATTTCTTATTAGTGCAAACAAGGAAAAAGTGTGTGAACTATGTGCAAATTTATTCCTCACAGCTACAGTAATTTGTGTTCCACCGCCAGTTTTAGATTAACTACTGGTTTGATGTCCTAACTGACCAATTTGGTGTAAATGCCTTTTCTTTCTTGTGGTGTTTAGCAAGCTTCTTGTCATTTAAGTAACTCACTCATCTCTGTGAAATTCCCTCCAGGATTTTGATCACCTAGAAAGATTATTGCCCACAAAGGAAGCCTGCTATTCTGTGACAACCCTATTCTATGACACATCCAATAAAATTACATTTCAGAAGCCTCCATTACCTTTATAATTCCATGTAAACATCTACTGTATATTGTTGAGTCTACAGCAAGTCCAAATTACTACTAAATCATTATTTAAGCATGAAGATGCACAACATATTTTCATCCCTAAGTTTTTTGAAGTTAAAAGGTTACTTATTCATAAAGTGTCATCTTCCAACATTTACTTGATGTACCTTGGAGACAATTGGAGAAAAATCCCTTATTTGCACGAGTATTTTGACCATCTTATCACTAGAGCTACAAGCCATGATATAGCAAAGTATATATTATCAATACACAGAAGATACCATCAACTTCGTGAACAGCTCTTGTTAAATGCTTCCTCTCTGCCCCAGCTGCTTTAAAATTACAGTTGGGTTTCCACCAAAATAACAGTATTCCACTCAAATATCAATTCGCAAATGTAAAATGCATAATTGGTCTATTCATGTAATAGTCAAGTAAAGAGTCATCCAAAGCGTTATTACTAGTGTAACTTTTAAATTTATTATGTAGCATTTGAAGAATTAGCCCACAATCATTATCTACACAAGGTTATACATAGTTTGAGCAATACAATACAGGCCAGGTTCAACATCCCCCAAAGTCAGTGACAAAATTACTAAGCTAATTTTTGAGCTATGATTATAAACCAGAGCTGCATCATGCCTTCTTAAATAACAGAAAAACATTGATGACATTTGGGTGTTATAAATTTCCTGGAAGAGCTTGAGGAAAGGTCGATTACATAGAATTTTCTTATCCAGCTAACAGAGTTTATACTTGGCCTTTGTATATTATAAGGCAGGGGTTTTTTATTTTAAATAGTGAATGCAGATAACATCTGTTTGATAGCTCATCTTTCTATGTGGTATTATTGAAGAATATTCTCGCTATTTTTAATCTATTTGGAGTCTTATACTCAAGACACAGGTCTACATCCCACAGTTGTGTTGATAATCCCTTCACAGGTGACTTTTGCACATAAGTAACCTAGACACCCTACAAAACTTATTGCAAAGATAATGAGAAAGAAAAATATACATATCTGGAGTACATGATATACTTTCTGCTACGTTCAGAAATTATTTCTAGCAGATTTGGAGAGAAACTGAACAATTAAGGAAGAAACACTACTTCAATTTTTATAATGTTGAAGCTTATTTACACATATGCACACTCACGTCTTTTAATAGAAATAGAACTATTCAGTCTGCCTTTTGCAGGCATATGCATCTTGAATATATAACTACTGGCCCTTTACACATAGATGAGTAGATGAAGAGGTTTTTTCCTCAGCAGGATACTAAAGTCTCACCATGATTCATGTACAATAGACAGTCATTTGTCAAAACTAAATAAAAATATTTGCCCCTTAAAAATGCAAATTTTGAATATCTTACTGTCCTATATTCCAGCAGTAAATGAAATACATTAATGTTTTAAATAGTAATTAATTTAGAAAGTCAAGTGGCTCTGAAGCAAGAACCCACTTAGGCTTAAAAGCAGTCTACGCTAAAATGCAAAAAGATTAATAGACTTACTGATTATTAATTCCATAAGATCATACTATGATCATGAAGCTTATGATGTTATGACAATCTATACAATATTAACTGTTATTTTTTCAATCAATATTTCTCCTTCAAATCCATAATTTCATGTTGGAATACAGCATCTTTCTTTCAACCAACCAGTTTTTACCTAGTGAAGGTTGTGGGAACTTTTTCGCTAGATACACTTACTAAATACTAAGCACAAGAGGAATGCTGGAGAGGGTTTAAGATGCTAATCTTGGGCCTTAGCAATTCGCCCAGGACAAAGCATACAAACTACTGATCTTAAACAGGTAAGTTCAGAGAACTTAAGAAGTGCTTCCTGCTCATGTGACTGAATGATAGGAATTGTTTTCCTCCAAAATTTAAATGATAAGTGGAACCGAGCCTGGTACTAAACAAACAAGAAATACAAATTAAATTTACTTCATACAATTGAAATCAAGGACAGGAAGGTGACTTTATTCACTAAAAGAACTCATATCAGAATCTTCTTGGCATCTTTACATCTAACAAGCAGATGACTAAATAACCACCCCCACAAGCAACATCTAAGGCTGTGCAGGTTTCCTGGCAAACCATGGAAAGAGTTGACTAATTCCAGGAAGCAGACTTTAACATTTATAAGTGGACTTTATGATCTAGGTCTGTTTTGCAGGTGTTGATCTCTCACCTCAAACTCTGGCTATTCAGTTCATAAACAAATGTCTCTCCACTGTCTTGTGTTTGTGTGAAGTTTGCACACTCTTACTTTCTGTAATAGTTTAAACAATTGATTACGTGGCTTCTTATTCAAATGTCATTTTGATTTTAATTTCTTAAGACGTTAGGTACACTTTTAGTTACAGACTCATCTAAAGAGATGCATTTCAATTTCTACATATTCAAAACACTAAGATGTGTTCTTAAATAACTTGGGAAATTGCAGCATTTTTTCTGTCTGTATTTTCAATTATCAATTATTTCAATTATCATCTACTTGAGGAATTTCCCAATTTTCATATTGCGTTTGATACAGAATCATCCTATCTTCTTACATATTTTTCTGACCATGTTACAATTTCAATTAAGTGGATAAAAATGAAGAAATCAATTTGCAACATAATTAACCCAAGTCTCTTAATCACAGAGAGAAGAGTACTATAAAATATGGAGTATCTTCTTGATTGCTGATTATGAGTGATAAACAGAATCTAAATAAATTATTTTTTTCAAATGTACTTCAATACTTCTCATATTTCTTAAAAGTACTCTTGTTTTCTGGTCTTTAAGTTATTTTTATGACCTGACATAATGGTTAACTTTTAAGTCATACTTTGTAGAAGTAGAGTCTGTTCAAGCAAAATAAAATGGAATAGGCATGCACAGAAAAATAATAAAAAATGCTAACACATCATCATTGACAAAAGAGAATTTTTGTGCCACCTACCTCTCCATCTTTCTATCAGCCAATAGTCATACGTTAAAAAAAAAAATTAAAAAAAAATAAAATAAAATCTGTTGTCCGTACACAATATGAGTGGGTCTGAAAAAGCGATACAGGTGTGCAGGCATCAGCACCTAGTGCTGTTGCAGCCAAGTCCTGTGTCACATTCACTTGCCATTCCAGATGCATGCAGGTCTCCTGAAGTGTGTGCTCTATCTGCCAATTCCATGCAGGTGTCTTGGATATCCTAGGGCTTCTCAAATGGCTGTAGATAGCCAAGACACCTCAGTTTTTTTTATAATCTTTAAAATGATGCTATTATATTTACCATTTAGTTCCTAGGACATTAACATGACTCTTTGCCTAGTTATGTAAATCATGAGAACCTTTAGCTTTTTTATTGCTGCTGTTTATAAAGATTACACTATTTCTATTGACGGAAGAAGAGGCTTCCAACCTATTTTGCACGAAGGTTTGCTCAATTTGACAAATGAAATAAGAATGCAGTTGGAAGTGTGTACTATTTGTTAAGTACTTGGTGACAAAGCTCTACATTGTGAGGACATCTGGGTCTGTCAAAAATAGCTGGAGGTTATATTGTTAGCAATACATAATTATTTTCCAACTTACAACAGCCATCTCTAACAGGACCAGACCTGAATTATTTGCACATCAAAATTTTATCATCTGCAGGACAAGCTCTGGTATGGAACATATTCATGAGAAGATACCTTAGAAAAAGTGAGAGGGTTTTTTGTTGTTTTGGTTTGGTTTTTTTTTTTTTTTTAAGGGATATTTGAGTTCAAGATGATGCTTATCAAGAGTCTGCTCAGGTACCGTTTGTGGGGAGATCAATAGAAGTTTCTTTGCTGGATCAGCTTTTTACAGCTCATTCTGTTCCCATGGAAGTGAATACAAATTTTGCCACTGACTCTCCTGTGAATATGATGAAGTACCACATATAAGGGAGAACTGCTATTCTTTCTCAGTCATGAAACCAGCTTCATTTGACCATAAGGGCTGTACAAAGAAGAGGTATATAAAAGAGAACAAAGTAGGATCAGATGTGCTATGAAATCCACATCTGGACAACTCCTAGCCCATTACAGTCTTTTCAACAGAGCTGCTGCTTCTTTGTCAAATCACAGAAAGCAGGAAATATTGCTGATGGATTGCAAACCCCCACAGCTTCCCCTGTATTTGGCATCAGTAGTGTTACAAAAGGATTTCAGAGAAAATTGAGATGGGGTGAGCAGAGTCACTACAGCCCAACTAATGCATAGCCTACCAAAAACTTTTTAACTGTAAAGCATTTGGTATTTGGCCCATGGTTCATAAACTAGGGCCATGACTGTTGCCATTGCAGTATTTGAATGTATTTTTTCAAAATTTAATTAAAGAATATGATTGAGTTATTTACAAATTTTCCTTTCTAAAGTCATGGAGCACAGTTAACCCATTATCAAGCAAGATACTGCTGTGTCATCATCATACCTATTCTATTACTCTTCAGTTTTTAAGTCATCCCTAATTTAAAAAGTTCTAAACAACAGTAATTAAGAGACAGAGAAGATTGGATCAAAACTAAAAAGTCCTATCACCTATGAGAACTGTAAGGTTTACTCTAAAGGCTATGAATTATTCTGACTGCCTCCAAATAGACTACAGAATGATTCATATTGTGTGTGATATTTCTTAAAAGTCAAAGGTAGGGAATATGCTTAGGCTTATAAAAATTTACAATCTTGCATCCATTATTTTTGTGAACATGATCAGTTTACCAAGTGTCAACAGTACAAGTCCAAACTGAAATGAAACATATATTTTGCTTAACTAAAGTCTCATTACTCATCTAATTGCAATGGGCACAAGCTTGAAAGCTAGCAAAGGCCTCCGATTTCCACTAGCTTCACTAAATACCGCACCTTAACTCAGCTTTAGACAGGATAAGATCCTTAAGAAATTCTACAGTGTTTGACATTTCTAAGATCGCAGTCTTCCGTTTGAAAATACCTGAAGAACGGTACTTTAATTGTTGTTTTCCACATCGCCTCATGCTACACAAATCACAAAGCAATCTTTTCATTCCCACTGGATACATGAAATGTTATCATTATTAGTTACTAAAATTAATTGTTGGACACTATCATGTCCTTTAAAAAGGCTGAAAATACGATCTCTGTTGCCTTTTAACTGCAATATTCTGAAGTGCAAAAATTAAACAAGAATCAAAGAAAAGCATTAGAGGAAAGGAGAATAAACAAAGAGCTACTCTTACTGATGAATGAAAAATAGCTTGATTCACTATCATAAGAATGGTCACTATGAATGAATTGTGTTTACTTTACACTTACAAACTAGATGTGTTGATAGGACTTAGCCAAATAACACCTTAGATCAAAGCTTGCAACATCACACCTTTTAAATAGTTATGCTTGGTGGTTTTTTCTTTTTTATTCCTATCATCAATTATCTTTCCCCACAGTCCTCCTTCCACCTCTGACCATCATTCATTGCACATGGTCTTATACTCCATATAAAGTCCCCATAAGAGAAAACAGTGCATTCATCAGTGAATGATCACATGCCAAGTCCTCAATGAAACCAAAGTCTATAATATAAAAGCTTTTTCTAATGTTATAATTTGTCTGCTGTCATTACCCCCGTGTCATGGAATCACCTTTTTTTATTTCAGCTTCTAGTTAATGAATCTATTTCCTAACATCTTCCATTGTTCTCCTAAGATTTGTTTTAAAGCTAGTTATCCCAGGTATTTTAGCAAACAAAACATCAAGACTGAGGTTTTAACTAAGTCATTATCTGAAAGCTAGCTAAAGAAAAGAGAAAGACATCCTTTCTTCTGTAACCAGCAGCATAGAAAGGAAAGTGCATGTGCTTTCCTCACTCCTCTCTTTGCAGTACCTCTGGTCTTGTCATCAAAATAAAGTTGTTCCTTCTCCTCTTCGCTCACCGTTTTCCCCAAAACCAACAACAGAATGAACAGCATCCAGGTCAACTTTGATATGAGAACTGCAGTGACAGAAGATGGCTACCTGAGCCTTAAAAAATGCATAGCTCAATCTTAATCCTATGCTAATCCTTCATGAGGGCAGGTATATTCTTTCAGATGCAAAATGGCAACCTGAACTGCATTAAAAAAATCTTTCCTCTCTCTCCTTGAGTGTATAGCACCCAATATTTTGTTCTGCAGCTTTTTGTTCAAGCAGTCAAATATCAAGACTTTCTCCTCTAGAAAATAAATGCAAAATAGGAAATAAGAAAGAGGGCTGTGGGGAGCAATAAAAGGACAGAGTCCCCATTTCCCATCTAAGACATTCTCATTCTCTGATTATATCTCAACACATTTTTATTTCATCCTCCCTTAAAAAGAGTGTGGAGGTTTTACTAGCCTGCATCATTAAGATGGGGGGGGGGGTGTGTTTAAAGAAATGTGCTATATTTTACCATTAACTGATTTTAAAGGCACATCCTCTTCCAGCTTCCCCACCTTCAGTTTGATTTTGACAAACAAGATGGGTCAAAGGAAAAAAAAAAAAAAATCAACCTAAAACTTCCAAAACTGAATGTGACCTTTGCAGATAACATCCTGTTTTACCAGCTGCTTCATCAACATCTGTGCACCTAAGAGTATGGAAGTGTAAAACACTCTGAAGGACACATCTAATGCTACTTTTTATTCCACTATAGTAAAAATTCATTAAGAGGCTAGAGAAAAAAAGACCGTGGGAAAAACAGTCTATAAACATTTGAGTGGTATTATGATACAGCACATTAATATCTTTAATGGGAAAAAAATTAAATTGGGGCAATAAAAGACTTTTTATTCCCTCTGTAACACCTCCACATGACTTGACCATCTGTACATTGATAAACAAGTGAAAATACATGAATGCGTTGTGCCAAGGGACTTACAGATTTGTAGTAGCTGACTACATCAGCACCATGTTGAGTACACCCCTTGGACATCCTTTAGCTGTGCACAAGGAGTCAAAACTTAATATTTCTCCCTTCAACTGTTTCAGAGCCATGCTGACTTAACCAACCAAAGAGTATGTGTATTTTCATAAAACATTTCTCTGACCTAAAACAAAACGTGAAAAGAAATCAAGATAGTTTGAGGAGAAGAGAATTTAGAATTATCTTTCCTCGCTAAAGATGCTACTACATGTCCACTCAACTCAAAACATGCAAATTTGTTGAGCATTTTTCTTTCAACTCTCCAGTTTTTTTCTTTGAATAAGCTATATGTACTCTTATTAAAATAATTTGAAGATTACTGTTGTGTGCAAGATGTACTAGAAAACAACATGCTTTGTACATAAAATCTAAACCTTCAGATTTTGTCTCAGTTCATATTCCATTTTTAATATAATATTTCACATCCAGGTTCTCCAGCCTTGGAAGTATGGAATAAGATATCAAATATACTTTGCATTAGCACATATAAAGGGAAATTTGGAAAAAAGCATTCCATGTAAGACTTGTATTTATTTACCTTTGTCACAAGTGAGCCTCTAAAAAAATAGATTGCTATAGTCATTGGTGGCACAACTTGAAAATTAAGCATATTACCAAAAGCTGAACCCTATGCTGAAGTCTATGTTGCACTCAAAATTTCACCTCTTGATGGACTGGAAGCTTTTCTTCCTTTTTTTTTTTTTGAAAAACTGTACGACATTCTCTTCTCAGAACTCAAAGAAACTTCAATGGAAAATAAAAAGAGACCAAAAAGGAAAAAATATTTATGAACATTTTAAATGGCTCTAAACCAGAAACTATAATAATTCCTTTTGTTCTAGATTCACAGCAAAATATTTTTACTAGGAAAACAATTTCTATACAGACTTGAACTGAGGCTTTCACCAATGCAGTGGTGAGAGAGAGTTACTGTAAGTGAATGTTAAACCTTGGGCTGCATTATGCACTCCAGCAAACCGCAGATTATCAGGAGCATCTCTAATCTCAGTATTTTTCCCCATATAGTCCTCATAGGATTTCATACTCATTCAGAATATAGTAAGGACTATGAGCCAAGCAGGGAAGATTCTCAATATCCGTTTTTGAAGGAGGAAGAAAGTGGCCCTTTTATGTCTTTACACAGTATTCCTGTTTTTACTGGGCCTGAGTTACCCTATGTTGCCTAAAAATTTCTGACTTTACGGCTGAAATTAGAACTGCAAAATCCTGAAAACCAGGGACACAGTGTATCCTTAAGAATAGAGAAAAACATCAAAAGCTAGTACACTTTGTGCCAGCTTAAAGGTTTCAAGTACAGAAATCTAAACACAGAAAAGTTAATCTATGCTAAAAGAACAACAACAACAAAAAAATTAAGTGTATCCACAATCCAGGGGCTGGAAATTATTCGCTGAAGAAGTCCCCAGCCCTTGATACTGCTTTGGCTTTCTTCCCTTTTGATCTCAATTGGAAACAATTAATAACATCAAAATGGTGTTTTATTTCAGAACTTTTTTTTTCTTTTTTTTAAGTGTAATGCCAGCATTAATAATTATAATTTGCTTTTCAAACAATCTTTGAGAAGAAAGGCATATTAAAATTATCATAATAAATCCACGGGAGGATTATTGTTGCACTGGAGTATCAAAGAATTTAGGATGCATTGAAGATTTATTGTCATATGAAACATCAAAGTGTTAATGATATTAATCTGAAACTGGGTGTTCTTCCTTTGATTAGATGCTATACATCAGTCTGACAGTCTTAATACTTTCTGGTTAGACTGATAAATGAAATCAATTTTAAGTTACATTACTCAATATGCCTGCTAGTTACTTTAGAAATAAAATTATTTCCTTATAAATTTTAAATGATAAACTATAGATATGTAAGCACAGTACAACTGTTTATTTTGCAGTGTGCATTGTATTATGAAATGGATTAAGAAATGTGTGCAACTCCCCCCCAACAGGAGAAAATTATGGGAGTTATTCTTCTCAGCTGATGTTCCTCCTTCTAAGAAATATTTTAGTTCAAAGTGATCAAGACACTTAATATTTTAATAAGCTTACTGATTTAAGTAACAATAGTATTCATATGCTTACAGCCAGGCATATGTAGACCATATATGCCTCACTGACTGAGCATGCAGGGCTTGCAAGTCTATGATTATTCTAGGAAAAAAAACAAAAAAACACCAACCCCAAACTTTAAAACACATACCTAAGTGTGCTTTTCAGCACAGATGTAAAAAGATATGTACATTGTTGCTCCATGTGGTCTCTATTACCAGATGGGGCAATACAAAATTATAGAAGAAAACTCATAAAATCTTTTGCTCACATGGCTAACACTTAAGACCACAGCATTCTGTGTTATTTAGACCTTGATGACCTTCAAAACTGAATTGTTTACCAGCAGCTTCATCTCATGCTTTTTAGCACTCAAAAACAGCAAAAACAATCACATCTGTTTTCAAAGATGAAGAGTCCTTGCTAATTCTTCATTTATCCTTGCTAAAAAAACTAGCAAACTAAGCTTTATATTGTAAATGGCTAAGCAAAAGGAGAGCACAAATTTTTCCTAAGAGCTATATGCAAATAAAACCACTTAATCCATTCCAGATTACTTCATGCATACCAAATCTGGCAAAGCAGGCATGAAAACGTTCACGCCTAGGCACAAAGTATTTGTACTAAGAAATGCAATCTTTCACTTACACATCAGTATAAGTTAATAAAAATCTTTCAACAGCTTCCTCAGCATTTTTCCGTTTTCAGATATACGTTTAAAGAACTATCCATCAAGAATCCACATATACGTAGATCAGACACAGCAATAATAAATGAAAAACTAACTCTCTGAAGGAGACAATTTAGTTCAGACTATGCAAGATAATGCAAACAAAATTAAAAGCAGTAACTGGAAACAAGCATTATTTTCTCTTTTCATCAAGAGCTGATTACAACTCTTCTAAGAAATCAGCATGATCTACACAGGTTCCGTTGTCCTATGTAAGACATAGTGGCATTCACGACTTGTGGGTTCGTGACCTGCTTGGACATGCTGCCGTAGGCAGAACTGAGCAAGCATGAGAGGTATCTGTAGCATCTGTTAAGTCATACATACAACACATGCTCAAAGTGTAAATTTCTGAAAGCAAATACACATTGTCACTGCAAGACCACACATGTTATTTATGTTTCCAATACATGTTTCTACACATGCTGTCATGCCATGCAATTTGTACCAACACAAAGAACAGCTACAATCGGATGACTTCAGAGAATGATTGCTGATTTACAAGGTTAATTAATCTACGATAGCAGCATCTAAGCAGGTTAGTGAACTCTAATGCATTTTCCTTTCACTAATGGAATAGAATAACATGCTGACAGAACTGGTTGAGAATACTAATTTTTTCCCTCTTTCATAAGGGTATTTAATGTGACTTTTACATAACCCAACTGAGAAACACAGTATGAAGTGAGGCATTCCTCCTCTAAATAAACTATGACAAGGAGAAGAACAAAAAGTTGTTTAGTAAGCAATATACCCATAAGCTATTAGCCTTTTGCCATCAGCCTTTGAAATTCCTGTTGAACAGAGGACTAGTATCACAGAAAGAAAGAAGGCAGGCAATTCCATATTCAAAATTAAATCTAAGAAAACAAAGGAGGATCCAAAATTTCAGATTCATAAATTTTATGAAGTTCAATTCTCTAACAAAAAGATACAAGTTTTCTAAATCACTGCGACTGAGGTAAGAAACACATGTTCTAGGAGTTTCCTACCCCAAAGACAAAATTGCAGTCCTGCCACATGCACTACCACAGATCCTGTCTGCCACAAATACTGTGCCGTAGTGGTATTAGATAGAACGTGACAACAGCTAATGTTTGCATACATCCAAGAGTCCACAGGAAATGCCTTTGAGTTCTACTGAGATTATGAACACCACACTTCTTTGAACAGAATAACCAGCACGGTATTCTTACCTGTACAAGCAGGCAGCAGCAGCAAGAAGACGACCAGGAATAAAAGAAAATTCAAAATGCAGCCTCACAGAGAAGTTACCTGCCAGCTCTGTATCACTTACATTAAAAGATGTCACAGACCAAGGCATTTGTTATGAGATGCTGTTCAGAAAAGTACTCCATATGTAAAATTCCATTTAAATGATTGCATGGAGAATTTGAATATACTGTAATTACAGTAGAAATTTCCAATTACAGTAGAAAATTAGACATTTAGCAGTACTAAGCAAATGAAAAACTGTTTATCATATATAATATTTACAAGTATTTTTTGTAATAGACTAGTATCACACTGCACTGCTTCATCGGGCAAAAAATGAACACTTCGGTATAACAATGTCTCATAGTATGCCTGCTCTACTCTGCAGCATAATACTAACTATAGAATTTTCTTTTTAAGTTGTCCTGGTTTTATTATTATCACTCTGATATCAGTCATTAACTGCAACTCATGGAAATCAAAATAAAGCTGCCTAAATTAACATTACTATTGCTTTAATGTTGGTTTAAGGAAAACAACTCCAAAGAACTTCACATACTCTGAATTCATGTTTAAGTGATATCAGCAGATTCTTTTTGCCAGTATGCAGATATAAAACTTGCTTGGATCTAATTTATAATAATGTAAACTAGTAATATACTTCTGTATATGTAAAGTAATATACTTTTGTAAATGACATAACTTTGGGTATAGATAGGAACTTCTGTATCTAACTGTCCTGCCAAGAACTTGTGGGAATTGCAGTGATTGAAGACCTTCTGCAACTGGACAAAGTCTGACAGTTTGCATCCACCAAAAAGCCAGAGCCATAGAGGTGGACTCAACCTAACCTGTCTGGCTTTAACAGGCTTAGCAACGCAACTTAGTGCTGCACCAACAACAGCTCCTCAACTTCTGGTTCAGACCTGGCCTCAAGCCAGCCACCTGGAAGCACCACAGGCAGGGGGAGGTTCCACACAGAAAACAACTTTAGATATCTACCAACATTTCCTAAATTGCTATGAGAAGGTCCAAATACCAAAAGCAATACACATTTCTGGGGCTCTGCATAGTTTGGATGCCATCTTCAGCTTTATGTTTCAAGTGTACCAGGAGCAGATTTTGCCTGAAAAAAAAATTTTGGCTTATATCTTCTAGAAACCACAATTTTCCCCAGCCTTCCTCAGAAGTTCTTCCGTACTCACTAAATGCCACCAAAAGTGTGAGACATCTGAGCTGCAGTTTGCTTATTCAGGAAGGCATGATAGATTTTTTCTGGATAACACATTCAAATAGTCTTTGCTGAATACAGTAGGATTTCTGACTACAACTACTCTTCACTCAAATGAAAAAAGATAATATGTTGCAGATTTAGACATTATTGTAAGTTCTGTCTTTTAGGATCTCTTAGGATCAGAGTTTTCCCAAGAATGCCCAATCGTTCTCCTGCAGCAACAGTCTTTTGAACTCCCTCTCACAGTCAGTTTGAATTGGCCATGGTTCATCTTGGAACTAAACAAAACCCCTGGTAGCAAAAATGAAGGCTAAACCAAAACCCACACTCTTCTCTTTCTGCTACCAACTTCCTCTGAATCTCTTTATTACTCTTTGGACACTCCTCTACCAACCTCATTTTCTTTTTCTGTATCAAGGACAAGAGGGATGGATCCTCATTCAGTTGGAGCATCTTCAGACCTAATTTCAGTAGAACAACTCATGCTTTATTGTCACCTGTTTTATTTAATTCCAATAAGAGACAATGCAACTTGCTTCAGAAGATGGTTACTGAGTAAGTAGTTACTCTAATTCATACTCTCCAACAAGCTGGTTCTCACAAATGCTTCAAAATAAAACACATCTCAAATGAGAGTCTAGTGGTTTATTCCAGTGTTTAAAAGCATGCATGTGAAAAACTTCTGTTAGCATTAAGGGAAAAAAGGTTAAATACATTAAGGGAAAGTGTGCATATTTCCCTTTATTTTCCAATATAGTTCAGAATGCATATATATATACACACACACAGCATGTACATATATGTATCAAGCTATAACACACAAAATGCTGTAGATTGGATGAACCCGTAGAAAGTGTACCAAAAGCAGACAGAATGACTAATGCTTTGATCTTAGATCTCTCAAGTCTTATTCTTAAAACACCCAGTCAAAAATAGTATTTGATAACATGGTTCAAAAGTATATCAAAGTAAAATATATTCTTTTATTTCCTTTTTACATTAGCTACAAAAACACCTAGATATCATGCTTAAGAGTTTGCAGAGTACTCAATGTGAATCTATGTCTATATTGTGTTACTGGAGACACTGCTCATTTTCTTAAATGAGACACGTGCATTATTGGAACATCTCTAGGGTCAAGCAAAAAATTCCCCTTATCTTTCTATGTATAAGAATTCAGGCTAATCTTGAGCTTCGTTCATGGATATACTTCTGTTTAATGGTATTTTTCTTCATTTAGAGTTAAAAGAATCATCTTCATTTCTATGAAGATCAGATCAATCTCAGATGCTATTTATGACACTGAAATTCTCATGACTAAGTCATTCCCAAGTTACAGCAGTGTTTCTTCAACAAGTATCGAGCACCTCACTTTACAAAAGATACCCAGGAGGTCCTGATAAAGCTGTAATTTAGACATGCCCAAATGTACACAAAACTAGATTCTTTTAAAGGTAGAGCAGCATGGCATGGTCAATATTTCATTAGATTGAGACACATTTTTTGTTGGTGTTCTGTTTGATCGGTCGGTTTTGTTGGGGGTTTTTTTGATTGCATGCTCATCCATGGCCCAGCTGGATGACAACGCACAGGTTACTTCACCTTTCTGTACTTGTAGAATAGGGACATCTCTGCTGCCTTGTGTTGTAAAGCACTGGCAGATCAATTGATACTGACTTAAAAATGGGTCTTACCTAAGAAAGAGAGCATTGCCAAGCTAAAATTTTCTCAAATGTAGGCATTTTGTTATTATTACAATTCCTTAGCTTTTCTACTCCTGTAGCTACTAAATTGGAACTTAACCAAGATAAACATAGAATACCTTAGGACACTATATATAGTCAGAGAGAGGATGTGTCATGTATGTCACTATACATAGCAACAGAGAAAGATTCTACAGAGCATTTCAAGAAATATTTAATGCATGGCCATGTCTGTATCCACAAATTCAGTTTTCATTCTTATATTACTGGTATCCTTATACTGCCAGAATAAAGTAGACAGTAACTGCAGTATCATCTTGCACTAGCTCTCGACTTTTCTTTCACTTACAGAAAAGCTGTTTACTGCCATCTTCAGGAGTGCCTGTTTGTCCTAACCTACAACAGATTGTTCTTTACAGTATGGATAGAGCCATTACCGAAGATGGAGGGAATCAAGTGTCCTCTACCAAAGGTACAATAAAAATAAAGCTAACAATGCCTTTTTTTCTCCTTGCTAACTAGACCTGAGTGAAGCATTTCTGATATAAAACCAAGATCAAACTTCATGGAATTACACCAAAGATTTTAAAAACTGAAAACATTTTTCATTTTGAAGTCAATTCTACACACACTATTATTTCCAATACAGTCAAAATACAGGAATGTCAGAAACTTCATAAGAAAGAGCATGGACTCCAGTACAGTACTTACAAGATTTCTTAAGCCAGCCTGAACTCTAATACAGTTGAGATTCACTTTTTAAGACAATAAAACTTTGAACTTATACACAAAAATCCTGCTCTGCAGAATTTTCTGACAGAAATTTAATCCACAAACATGCTGAAAAAGAAATTTTGAATACTTTCATTTTACATATGCAGTATGAAATATTTCTGCTGCACTAAAAAGAAAAAAAAATAAAAATCATTAAAGAGAGCCACTTACGCCATACAAGGTAGAAGTAAAATCTCATATAAGATTGCACCACATTTTTTCCCAGTTAGCATCTATACCATACAAGGGTTACCAAGTGCAGAAGGTGCACAGAAGTGGAGAATGAAGAATCCTTGCTTAATTGCAAGCATTGTATCTTGCAAGAAAAATCAACAAAATGTTTTAGTATTTGCTTTGTCATATCATTTTAAAAGAAATGAAAAAAAGCTACAAGTGACTAAGAAAATAAATCAAAGTAGAGGAAGGATGTCCTATTATATTTTTAGTAACTGCTAATAAGCTCAAATATAGGAGCTCCCCCAGGTCTCCATGTGAGACCAGCAGAATTCTAATTCCTATGGGCAATTATTAATTTATACTGGCAGCTAAGTGTGTATACACTAATCATACATACAATTATACATTACATCTAATGCATACCAATTAACAAATTAGTCTCCAGAATTTTGAAACATGTTTATGATTTCTTACTACTTTTTCTGAATGCGTTTAGAGGAAGCTTGGTGTCCAATATGGATGTCACCAATACAGGCATCAATAGCACAAGAGTGGGTTAATGCGACATAAAAAAATTCAAGTAAACTTAGTTGAACAATAGCAACTAAAGACAACTGCCTGAGCAATTCCATACTGATGCACTCCAGATTTGTGACAGCTCACTTAGGCAGAGCTAAAAGAGGCACAGCTCTTAACTAATTTCTTGCTATGGCAGGAACAATGGCAGAAAAGAGGGCCAGGAACACAAATTCCAGTAATAAAGAAACAGAGTAACTACATAGATTATGGATAAGAGTTAGTGGCTGCACTTTACACATTGGAGCTTATTTCAGGAGCCTGACAATCTGTAGGACAAAGTCTGGCTCCTAGGCTCACAAGTGATTCTCTGAGCTTTTGGCTAGGAGAAAAAGGCGATTAGCTTGTGATGTAAAGAATGTCATGCTAGTATAGTTTATTCCCATCTTGAATCCAAATAACTTGCATGTCGGAGTGGGAGACGGACCCGGAGTAACGATTGAGTCTCAATGTGAGTATGGTCGTTCTCCTTTATTGCAGGTTTTAGCCAGACATTTATAGTTGGATGATAACAACACGCGCTACTAGTTATTCTACAATTGGCTAAGCACCTTTGTCCACGCGCCTTAAGCATATATTATGATGGGTTATAGTAACTTAGCCACGCGCATAAACATACATATAATTGGTTATACTAACCCTGTACACGCACATAAATATAAGATCTAATTGATTGAGATAAACTGTTGGATTGAAGTTTTCTGCCAAGTTCTCATTATTGTGGAATGCACACCT
>JANXJC010000001.1:17145954-17158258 GCA_027564655.1 Leptodon cayanensis
TTTTTACACCACCGCCCACCTCCCCCACCCCCCCAAAAAAAACCCACAAAACCCCCAACAACCCCACTCCTTTACCCCCACTCAAATCAAACTCAACTAATAAGGGTGGGGTTTTTGTTTACATAGTATTCTAATAGTAACATAACTAAGTTTAAGATATACCTGAAATTAAATTGTAGAAACTGGCTATGAGCAAAGTATAGTTGTACATTCCTTCTCCTTTTTTCTCTTTAATTCCCACCTAATCTAAGAAATAGTGAACAGTTAAAAATAAGAATAGTTGTTACTAATCTAAAAACTGAAGTTGGGGGAAGATTAAAAAAGTTTAAGCCCATATGTGCTTGTTGTTCTACTTATGGGAGTACTTATTATAATTTAAAGTTGAAAAAAGTCTGACAAGTCTGCAGCTATTTGTTGAACTGGTCAAAGAAACTGAAATTTTGAGCCACCGTCGTCTACTATGCTCTTCTTTGCATGATGAAGTAAAATGTGATGTGGCTGAGATACAATGTTTAAATTATACTTAATCAGAAAGCACTGATTTCGTGAAAATATTATTATAATGGAAGTGAGCCAGGGTTCTTATTCCTACAGTGCTAGGGAAGCTAGTTAAGTATTTACACAGCTTCCTGTTCTGTGAATAAGCCTGTAAAATAATGATATTTGTGTCAGCTAAATTCATGATGTCATAATTTAGGTTAAATTCTTTACATAACATGAGGATGAACTAACAATTGTGCAGTACAACTTTACTTTTAAAGTTGCTATTTGGCTTATTAGATCTAATTTAATTATTTCTTGTAGTGGAAAGGGCTACTTGATGTCACTTCAAAAACATTGCTGTTACAGTCCTTCTGAAATTTCTGTATGAAATCCCTGAATCTGTACCATGTATAGGAATACCGGTATGCAAATTAGCCCACCTAAAATAATTTTTCTCAAATGCTTGTATTGACTGTTGGATGTCAGAAGCTAATTTTCAGACCTGATTATACCTTCTTTACCATGTAAAATAGCTTTCAATTAGGGTTGTCCCTGAGGAAGAAAGAACACTTAAAAGCATTTTTTTCTTGTGTCCTGAGATACAAAAGGAAATGCTATCAAGGTTTTGTTTGTTTTGGTTTTGGTTTTGTTGTTGGTTTTGGGGTGGGGGTGAGGGGGGTGGTTCTTGAGGTTTGGTGGTGGTTTTTGGTTTTTTTTTTTTTTTGAAAAGCAAGCTTCATCTTCATGCTTTCAGAACCCTAGTACTACTTTTTGTAGTTGACATGTGGGTCTGCATGTTATATAAAATAGGATTCGTGTACTTTCAGTATGAAAACTGACCTAACTAATCAATTCCCTTTTAAAACAATTTGGTGTATTTTTGCCAAATTCACCTTAAGAACAAAGATCCTTTTTCACTGCATTTTACCGGTAAAGTACCCCACCTATTCGTATAGTGGTGTTAGTCTTACTAGCTTTCTTTGAGGATAAGAGTCAAATAATCTAATAGTTTCTCCCATGTCGTCTTTCATCTGTCTTCATCCCTCTCTGCTACTCTGGTATAGATACAGGTCTTTTCTGGCTTAGCCAAAAAGGGTAAGGCAGAGTCAAGTTTGGCTTTTTTTTTTTTTTTTTTTTACACACGAACTTTTTGTTTCTTAGGTGAGCTTGGTTTTCAGTCCTTAGCCCCTAGTACGTATAAAATTAATGTTCTTGTCTTACAAACCACTGGTTATCAATGAAACGGTGATATATTGAATTGCTATAAATTCAAACAAATAGTATTCTAAAAGCAGTTCCAAACTTCTACAGACAGATTTCCCTGAATTGCTACCAGCACGCATGAAGAGGAAGAGCAACGCAGCGTAGCATGTAGGGGCCTAGAGTCAGAGAGGCTTTTGTGCAGATCTTGGAGTAACTGCATTGAATAGTTGCACTGCTAATGTAAGACAAGAGAGCAAGTAACTTTTCTTCTCCTAGTCTCAATATCCTTCATTTGATTTCCTAGCCTGTAAAGGTGGAATAGAGGTAACTGTCATCTAATGGTATCTACCAGCACCTCACATGGCTGACAAATTGCATTTGAAATCCCTTCTGTTTGAAGGGTCAGTCAGTACCACTAGATGGCACTGGCTATGCACTCATGGGCAGGAATTCTGAGAAATTCAGAAATTATTATTGGTTATTTCCCTCCTCCCCTTATAAACTAATTTAGAATGATTTGCTATTTCAGTGTACAGTTGATGTGAAGTGAGTAATGTCATTATAATTTTATATTAATGACTTCAAATTTGGGGTCATTATAGGCTGCTCAAACAGAAAGTGAGAAGAAATTAAAAAAAGAAGATAAGAAAAAAGAATTACAAGAACTAAATGAACTCTTCAAGCCTGTGGTTGCTGCACAGAAAATTAGCAAAGGTATGAGTAACTGAATTCTCTTCATTTATGTTCTCTTATTCATATACCTACTTCAGGTAAAATAACCCTTTAAAAACACCAGTTCCTTTTTTTTCAATAAAGCAGATATGTCTGTTTCCTTCTGTATCTAGTGTACCAAGTAGTTTGTCAGTAATGATTTGACATTTTTTTAGGATGTCATCTGGGGTTACTAGATCATTAGAATATCAAAAGCTGCATTGATACTGACGGGGCAGCTATAGATACTTTGCTGTATCCAGGTTCATTAATTAGATGCTTCTGGGTGAGTGGCTTGATTGTGTGTGTGTGTGTGTGACGGTATTTGTTTAAAGCAGCCTGCCTCCCCAGGGAAATGTGAACAGTCAGGTATTACAAGGAATATAATAGGATAACTATTGTCTTCACAGAAAACCTGTATTCAAATTAGAACACTACAAATTTTCCAATTACTTCTGTCCTACCTCACCATTAACAGTAGGACTTGGTTTTGGAAGTGTGGTCTTACTTGAACTCAAGTTGTTCAACAAACTAGTTTTGTGATGAAATGTAAGTTTGAGAGTGTTGATACTTCTAGGAATTAGCTGCCATATGGGAGAAAAAAAAATCGTACTTTTTGGAATGAACTAAATGTTATCAACTCTTTGCCTTATTAATCTTCTGGAACCAGTAAGACTGCAATAATTTTTGTCTAAACAAGCGTGGTTTCTGTGTGTGTCTTTAAAGTAAACCTGATATTTGCTCATTGTGGCACTTAGCAGCAAAAGCTGGTTTTCTCTTTATGATCTGCAGTGGTCAGCTTTCTCCAAATAAAGTAGCTCTTGACTTAAAGTTATTTCGGAAGACTAATAGTGTCCTAATTACAGCTTTTGCTTTCTATTGATATTGCCAACAAGGAGAGCTATATTACCTGAAGTTCTTTTAGGGATCCACTCATGGTTCAAAAACTGGATTTTTAGTTAAGATTTTAAACAGGTGTTGCTGTACATACTCTAGTCACTGGTGATTTTCACCAAGCATAAAATCACAAGGCTAAAACTTGAGCTTAATCTTACATGAGCACTTAATGAATATTACAGGTAAAGTATTTCTGATTTAGTTGTGTCTCATAAATACGTTTCTACCTGCTTTCATTTCTTTTCTCACGTCCTAATGGTCAAATAATTCCTTTAGTGGGATGATACTTAAACTGTAGTTAGGTTGATTGAGTAGTTCATACTATAACCATAGTTGCTTATTTTGGGGACTACCAGCAGCCATCTTATTTCTATTATTAAAGAAAGTGGTCTGAATGAGTGCAGCTTCGATTATTATAATTTATTCTAGCGTGTTGTTCATCTGTGAAGGAAAGGCTGACATCTAGAAGATGCTTTACTGTGTATTAGAGGCAAAAATAGCTTATTGTATAGGGAAGAACTTGCACAGAGAGATATCTTGTATGTATTATTGTATGAATGAATAATTCACTCAGACACACTTCTACCCATATTTCTTTAAATAGTCAAGTGCCAGCTTTGATACTTAATCCAAATACCATGCTATACAAAGTAAATACGACACATTCAGGACATGGAATATTTACTTGTAATGAACTTCACATCAAATAACTTTAACTTTTAAAAATGTGTTTTCATTCTGTACAGGTCCTAAAGACTGTATGATCCTAGACATTGTTTTCAGAGCTTTTAACATAAAGCTTTAGCTTAAAAATAGTATAAAAATATAAAAACTTTTTTCACTCAGGTGCTGACCCCAAATCTGTAGTTTGTGCTTTCTTCAAGCAAGGACAATGTACTAAAGGAGACAAGTGCAAGTTTTCTCATGATTTGTCTTTGGAAAGGAAGTGTGAAAAACGAAGTGTCTACATTGATGCAAGAGATGAAGACCTTGAAAAAGGTATAATACTTGTAGAAAATGACTACTAAACTATTCTGATACTGGATTTTTAAGATTGAGCCTTCTTGTGTTGTGGTGAAGATCTTGAAGAGCCTGGTCAATGACTAAGGCAACGCATACCACTTCAAAATTATGAACAACAGTGAAACTCACTTTAAAACGCATGCTCACAAGTATTCTTTAGACCTTGTTTAGAAAAAGAAGTATGACATAGTGATCTTGGATGGTGTTTTTTTTAATTCTGCTGGGTAATCTATTATGTCATACAAGTAGCAAGTTGTGCAGTATTTTGTCTGTCTTAGAGTTGTTAGTTTCTTCCAAGTTCTACAAAATGGAAGTGCAAAAGGAGGAGGTGTAATGAGCAACCATACTTGCTTTTCAGAATTATTACTAGTGTTTACCCAAATGTGCACAGTTCTAGAATTCATTATACTTCGGAATTTCTTCTGTGACTTAATCTCCTCTTCCCAAATAATTTGTTGGCTGAGTACTCTGGATTTCACTTTTACTTAGCAGGGGTTAAGAAATTTTATAGTCAAAATAATTTCTTTTGGTTTTCCACAATTCATCACGTCTCAGTCTTTATTGGAATTTTAGCCTCTGTCATCCTAAATGAATATGATAGGATCCCCTAGATTGACTACTACTGTTACCATTGGTGATCTCGCTTCTTTTGATGGAACCTTCTTCTGACTTAAACACCGAAAATTTGGTATTCTCTCTTTCAATCCTCCAGTTACGTTATCTGTGTTTCTGGACATTAGCCTCCAACCTTCTCTTTTACTCAGCCGTCTTCCTTTTCTTCTTTTCCCTTGTCTGTGCTCAGTAGTGTACAGGTGGAATGACACATTTTTTTAGTCTTTAACTGAAACACACTTTATGCATGTCAAAATACAAATTTCGAAGGCTTTTGAGGATATTGTTTTGTGAGCAGCATAGGAGAGTTTGAAAACTATTATAAAAGCCTGAATTTATTTTCCTTTCTATAAGCTAACTAAAATGTAAGAATTGCATATGAAAACTGTTACTAGGGAGAAAAGCAACTTGACAGCATTGTTTAGTATCTGGAATTTTTGTGAAACCATCTGTTGTCTTTTTCTAGATACAATGGATAACTGGGATGAGAAGAAGCTGGAAGAAGTGGTGAACAAGAAGCATGGTGAGGCGGAAAAGAAAAAACCCAAAACTCAGATAGTATGTTCTTTTATTTCTTTTTTTTTTTTATTGAGCTGTAGTAGAGAGAATTAACTGCGGACTGGCATTAGATTTGTTTATTGTTATCTAAAGATTTTGAATGGAATTTTATAACGATGTTCTGAGTATACAGTTGGGCTGATAGTATTTCTAATAATGTATTTTTAAAAAAAAAAAAAAAAAAACAAAACACCCTGAAGCTCTTCCAGTCATCATAAGGTATTTTCTCCTGTGAAGTACAAATGGATAGTAGATGAAGTGCTTTCAGAATAGAAATGCTGAAGGAATCAGTAATATATCTAATGCATCCTACTTGCTTAGGAGATTCAAGTATTGTGATTAGTTAGGTCTCATCTCATTCTAGTGACTGCTGTATATATTGGCTTATTTATGTACTGGGTGATGTACAAGCATATAAGTTTAAATTTTCTCCTGCAAGCTGAAATTTACTAATTGAGAGTCATTAGTAGTTCCTGACCTCTGACTTCAAGAATATTCTTTAGTTTGTGCATTAAATGGTATAATATCTTAATCCCTTTTTCATTCTTCAGAACTATTTCACCTGGTTTTCATTATCAAATAATTAAATATTCTATTGATACTGCCTAAATTTGCAAGAGTTCAACTTTGGTATGGCTAAGTGTGAACAAGTTCCAGAATGGCATCTTTACCCAAGGATCATGAGCTAGAAGCTTTAACATCTGAGGCAGTTTCAATTTGTTTTGATTAAAACTACACTGATGGTGGTGAGCGGGAAGAGAAAGACTGTCAACATGCTTTTACATGTGCTGCTGGCTTTACAGTTGAACACAGTTGCCAGTCTTCTGAGTCATCCTGTCTTTTTTAAATTAGGATTATATTAACGGGAAAACGCTGTTGACTACATGAGTTTTAGATAATTAGTTGCACTTCTTTTGTCTACATTTTTAGTGGCAATGCGTTTCACATGTTTCTTCAGTTTTGACTACAACTGGCTTTGAATTACTGTACTTCTGACATGTAGTAGGTACACTCGTAGTGTAAATTGCTGGGGATGAAAAGAGAATGCAGTGCTAACAACCATTTTTTTTTATACAGGTCTGCAAATATTTCCTTGATGCTATTGAAAACAACAAATATGGATGGTTTTGGGTCTGTCCAGGCGGAGGAGACAACTGCATGTATCGTCATGCTCTCCCTCCAGGTTTTGTATTAAAAAAAGACAAAAAGAAAGAGGAAAAGCAAGATGAAATTTCTTTAGAAGATCTAATAGAAAAAGAGGTAAAGTTGTCAGACAGGTACCTTTTGGTGGTATTTGTTTTCGTCACTCTGAAGGGACAGTTGTAAATAACTTCCTAATTGATAATTAAAAAGTATAAAATGTTTTTGGAGCTGTATGAGCTAGGGTGAAGGATGTGTAGTATTTGACTCATGTTTTTGTTAGAAACTGTTACCTGGTGAATAGATTAAACTGTAGCTGCATACTTAGGGCAGGTGCTGCTAATCCTTTTTTAGGAGGCTTCTATTTCTTCCTGCTATTTTAGCTTTATCTATTACGAATGCTTCTGTGGGCCTTCCTCATCCCCAGCTCACTACCTCATTAGTTTTTGTAGAACTCTGTAATGAGGAAGCAACACCAAAAGAACGGGGCCTCTGAAGGCATTACATTGCTGCTGTGCTTATTTCTGTCACCATTGCCTGGCAGTGTCAATTTGAGGAGTACCTGAGCTTTTATCACTGGTTTCTTTCATCCTCCACTTCTCATGGTAACTTTCACATCGACTCATCTCACTAACTGGAATACCGTGTGTTGAGTCAAACTTGAAGTTGATGGCACATGTGCAACAGTGGCGAGAGTGAAGAAGGAATTGGAAAGAAATGTTTTTAGTTAGTTTCCGGAAAAGAGTAATTAGAGATTTAATTTGTTATAGCCTTTGGAAACAATTTCTAGCATTAATCGGTCTCTTTACTTGACAGCGTGCTGCCTTAGGACCAAATGTTACCAAAATTACTCTAGAGTGTTTTATTGCATGGAAGAGAAGAAAAAGACAAGAAAAAATTGATAAGGCTGAGCAAGATATGGAGAGGAGGAAAGCAGATTTTAAAGCTGGCAAAGCATTGGTGGTATGTTTTACAGTCCAATTCTTAATATAAGAAGAAGGAGTAAATAACTTTTTGTAAATAGGTAGCTGGCCTGGAATTGCTTTGCTTTTCCTTATTTTTAATTTCTGTTGGTTTTTTTTTTTCTTTTAGCAGTATAAATTCTATGAAGTGATAAATTAAGATTTCTTTTTCTGTGACTAGATTAGTGGACGTGAAGTATTTGAGTTCCGACCAGAGTTGGTTGATGCAGATGATGAAGAAGCAGATGACACCGATTATATTCAAGGAACGGGAGATGATGATGAGGTAAAGAACAGTAACTCGAATAATATTTCAAGTTACATTTGAATTTGAAAACCTTTAATTCGAGAGCTCTTAACAGTGCAATTAATAACCTTGGTTCTTTAACACCGCTACAGAGCGTGTTTTGTCAAAATTTTGATATCAAAAGGAAGACAAAAAAAAAAATTTGTAGAAATCCTGCAGAAATGAGAATTTCTGTAGAGAAGTAATTCATGCAGAGCATCTTGGTTTATTTTTCAGATGGAAGACCCTGTGTGCATAAATGATGTCGATTTGAACCTCTACGTCCCAAAGGCTGTAGATGAGACTGGTATTACTGTGGCTAGTCCTGAGCGTTTCAGCACGTACAGTTCAATAGAAAAAGATGGTAAGCTCACTATTTAGGCATCATTACTACGGGATTGAATTGTTAAGAGCTTCCAGAAAGGTAGATAGAAGTGAATTATTGATCTGCCGAAAGCAAGTATTTGTTTAAAAAGGGCGGGGGAGTGAAATTACTATCAATGATACATATAGTTACTAAAGAAGAAGCTTGTAGTAAATGCTATGCACTTGTTTTCTTAAATTAAAGTTTAAATAAAAGGTAGTGTTTATGGCCACTTCAAGTAAATGGTTAAGATGTTTTAGTAGATTTTTTTTTTCTTCAGATTTAGTAAATGATTGAATGAATAATATCAACAAAACCCCAAGCTTTTCTTCATATTTTCTAGCTAAGTTTAGTTAGCTTGTAATTTCTTAGAGCAAAGTCTTGATCTTGGTGTGCTTGTGGAATGCATACCCTGATCTTTAAGACCCTGAGTCTCTTAAGTGCAGACATTGAGTAGGAGTAGCTCATTAAGTTTGACCCAGTTATGAAAACAGGAGTTTAAGGAGTTGGGAATTTGAGTTATTTTTCTCAACCTGTTTAAATAACTAATGATCCAAAGCTGCATATTAATCAGGTACATGTAATTTAACCAATATAAGTCTACATAAATTTCAAATGAAGTAACTTCTTTATAGTTTCAAAATTTTAGAGCCTGTTTAGTAGGATTGTGAATTAGTGATTAAGAAACTTGTGGCACTGAAATATGTAAGAATTATTTTTATTTTCAGATAATAAATTAAGTGAAGCTTCTGGTGGTGATATAAACAGCAGTGAGCAAAATGATTTAGAGGAAGATAATGATGGAGATGGGGAGTTGGAAAATGGAGTAATTGATGCAGTTCCAGTTGATGAAAATCTTTTTACTGGAGAGGACTTGGATGAACTAGAAGAAGAACTAAACACTCTTGACTTAGAAGAATGAATTAAAAAGATCAAGTGAGGAGTTAAATTTATGTGACAAAGTGAAAACTGACTATGTTTTTTTTTCTCCCTTTCGAATAGAATTCTTAAACAGGATGTTTATGGTTACCCAGCTGATTCTGATGGGCACATCATATACCAGGAATATTTTCCTTCAATCTCATCTACTCCAATCTTGACTATGCTCACACTAAAATATTCAGAGTAGTTCAGAATTACCTGACAGCTGAATTTGCAGAAAATGAGATTATAACTTTCAACTAAAAGTAGGAAGCGTAACTGCTTTGCCAGTATGCAAGTGTAAGTGGGCAATTTGATACCAGGTGCAGTAGATAAATCAAAGTATACATTCTTCACCAGAACTGCATTTTTATTAGGGATTGTGTTTAGAAACTGCCTGAAGTGTTTTTGGGCAGTATACTCTAATGGAGCTGATGCAGATTATGCTTCTTTAAGTGGTGATTAGCTTTATTTGATCAGCTGGATACTGAAGATTGTGAACTGATACATCATACAATACAATATGATGCCCTCTGTTTAAAATGTTTTAAACTTTCCCCCCGCCTTTTGCCAACGAAATTGTAAATAAAAACTATCAACTTTAAAATACCTGTGTTGATTTTTTCTCTGATAAGTTATGATATACCAAACTGTTAATAACTTCATTTTCTAATACAGTTATAAATATTTTTCTCTCCAGTCCTGATACAGAAGTGACAATGTCAGCTTCAGTTAAATTAGGGCTAACTGGAATTACAATTTTTTTTTTATACACTTCATGCAGTGTAAAATTTAGCAGCTGACTTTATTCCCCCCTACTGTTGTTATCTCCTACCCATCCATCAACTGATTTAATACATGCTATAAATTACTCATTGCTATTTGAGTCTCATTCTTTCTCCCCTGTGTTTTGTATGTTAGTGAAGACTTCAAGCTCTGAAGAGCAGGGATGTTACGGTCCTAAAAAATGCCTGTCATACCTTCAGTGTTCTATAAATAACACGAAGTTATGCAGTAGTAAGTGGCCTCAAAGCAGAGCAGTCTTGTACCCTGCAGGGGGCACTTATTGTCAGGCTTAAATGAAGTCAACGTGTCCTTTTAAAACTCACTGAATCCCTGCCATAAAGATTTCTCAGTAATGGTGCTTTTTCAAGGGGGCTGTAGGTTATACCTCCTTGTGGTACCACTAATAGTATCTGCAACAGTATAGCTGTACTAATACTGTTTGTATCGATTTTTCTAAGGCTTTTAAATTAACTACTTGAAGACCATTACAATTCATGGCATTGTTAGTGAGCTTTACTTGAACTGCTTTTGGGTGGTAATAGTAGCTTTAATGGTTATTTCTGACACTGCTAAATTGACTCTTGTATCTTGAATGCTATTTCTAAAATAGCTGACTTAGACTTTTTTGCCTTTTTTGGATCTTTGTGAAATTTTTCTCCTATAGGAACAAGCAGCAGTGTTTAGGAGAAAGAAACCTACTGAAATTGACTTCTAAATGTAAGTGTTTAAGGAAAAGCTGCAATATCAGATATAAATATTTATTTATGGAGATTTTTCTCCTATGGCCATAAATAAACAGTGTTGACAGATTATTGTATTATACTGGCCAGCAATAGGATACCTGGATATCAGGACACTTAAGAATGCAATTCATATTTGAATGTATGATGCATAATTTTTCAAAGTTGTATATTTTAAATGGGAATAAAAGTAATTTAATCATTATCAAGGATGAAAATGGCTTTCTATATTTTGTCTCTTAGCGGCCGGTATATTGTATATAATACTGATTTCTATGATACTGATCTGTTTCACTCATCTAAATAGGTCCTGTCTTTGTCACAATTGTGTTTATGTTGTTAATTTGCATTTTACAGTGGAGGAATGATAGGGTAACATTAATTTCAGCTAATAAAACACAGATAGATGGGTAGAGAGGGCGTGTACGCCCTTTTGGGTCTAAAGGGCTCAGCTGTGGTGCTTAACTCTGTTGTGCATGCATCACATAAACATTTGGACAGCTGCCTTGCATAGTACTTAAATATGTTGAATACCTGTAAGCTAGCTGAAGAACAACTTATTTTCATAGGCAGTAGTTATTGACAGATAACTTCATGTGGTCAGGAAACAATAATTCACTATCCCTTTTTGGTTTTCACCCTTTCCTCTCAACTTATGCTGGCACTCCTTCTGACTGGACTTGTTCTAGCCTCTTGGCTGGGTTGGTCTGTCTAGATTTCTAACCATGAAAGCAGGGTGACTGCTTTTCAAGAAGTCTTTGTTAGTGTGGCGTTCAGGCATACTCTTAAGAATTAGTAGCAATATGCTGCTACTTTTTTCTTCTATCTGAGGATAGGCTTGAATATAACCTGTTAAAAGTTCTTCATCTTGTGAGTTAAAAGAAGCCTAAATTTGCAGGTGACAGGGAGTTTCAGTCAATAAATGCTCAATTAAAAATTAATGCAAAGGCCTTACTTAGGGTAGATGAATTATTAATATTTTGGAAATGAGCACTGTGATAGCATGGAGTCCACCTGAATGTGACTTTACCACTGAGTTGTTCCTATTGATGCAAATTTCCCAAAATTAATTTGATGTGAAGTGAATGAGTCGCTTATGGAAAAATAAGATATAATCTGCATCTTAAAATAGCAGTATCTTCACTTCAGTGGCCATCCAGTTTGTATGGGTCAAAAATACAGGATTTTACTGTTACAGGAGCAGGAGGGCTTGGTCTGAGACACTTACTGGGTCGAGGTCAGGGTGTAAAGGATCATAAGCCAGGGAAGAAACACCTCTGCAATAGACTTCATTCCCATCCCTTGCAGCCTGCCCCACTCTTTGTGTCATGTTGTTTTTCTCATAACTTAAATGAGTACTGTGAGAGAAGTGTAATGTGGTTGTGGCTTTAACATTTCTGGAGGAAATACACTAGTGTAGCACTCTGTGCCTTCACAGCACCTTTTTTATTGGACACCTGTGTGGACAAAGCCAATTTATAAAATGCTGCAGAAAACCCATGCTTTTCTTTCCTCGTGTTTGCTGTTGTGGGAGTAGAGCATGTTAAAGGATTGCCAGACGTGGGTTTCTCTAGGTTTGCTTTATTAACAACTCAGAGTTGGGCCACCACCGCAGTGA
>JANXJC010000001.1:17158358-17197054 GCA_027564655.1 Leptodon cayanensis
CATATCTAAAACAACATCTAATCATTTGTCATATGTCTAATATGAATAGTCTTAAGGAACAATAAGGCTTAGGGCCTCATTTCTTGAAACAATGAGGCTTAAGGCCTAGTTTCTTTTACAAGCATGTGCTGCGCTTTAAGTTTTGATGTATGTCAAGCTCCTGTTTCCGTCACACAAAAACTGCTTGAACTGCTTCAACTGGCTAGCTTTAAATTCTCATAGGATTTTTTTTTTTTTTGAGAGCTGTGTGACTGAATTTTATGCTCGCCACTGCTTTGTTACTCAGAGCTCCCTACTTGTTTTATAATGAACACTGTTGATAAAGGCTTGGAAAAGATCTGGAGAGAAATTAAATATTAAGACTGACCCTAGGTATTACATTATCTATTGGTTGTTTGTAACAGAAATGTTGCCACTTCTAAATGGACAATGCTCCCCAACTGCTTTTTAGCAAGGGGAGGTTTTACTGTGGATAAACTTCAGACAAAGCAGCGGTACTTTTCTTGGCAATTCAGTATTGTCTTAATAGATTGTGTTCATTTAGCAAATTGTTTGTACAGAAAGAACTTACACATACAAATTAGTATGTTTTCATGAATATTTTCTTTCATAGATCTTTAGTCAGATGTGTGGAATAACAAGTGTCAAAAAAGTATGTCTCAGACATTTTGAATGCTGATTTCTACTTATTTTGCAATGTTTACGTCCCTTTTAAAAAAATTACCTGAATATACTAAGCAATGCAGGCTTAAATATTTTGTAAGCTTATATATCTTGCAAATAATGTACTTGGGAGTTTCATAAACAGTATTTGTTGTTATTGTTCCATGTGCTGCTTTTTAATAACTTACTGAAATGATAGAGTGATTAATTGACTAAACTAAAAATCTGACAAGGTTAGATCTTTGTTTCCCTCACAGTGAAATTATTACAGCCCGAAGTTGAGAGAATGAGATTGCTCTCCTATGCAAATATCTCGCATATATATTCACCTGAAGTATCTCAGGAGAAATACCCCCTGAGTAACATCAGTAAGAATAGGAAGAGAATTGGAAAACTGAGGTCTGGAAATGCCAGAGGAACCACAAAAAAACCTGTAACAGCAGCCACACTGCATCAGACGAAGAGACAGTTTATCACACTCTGAAAACCAGACATGTGGGGAAGAGAGAGGTAAGAAAAGGATGAGCCCATGTACTTCTCAGGAGCGCTCATCATATGTAGCTTCCGACAATTCTTAATCTAGATGATTTCCTCTACTAGATGTAGCCCATGGTGGCTTTTTCTTCGAAGTACATTCCCTGTTTCTCCCTTGAATCCCTATACATTTTTAGCCTGTTTTGGAAACCCAGCAGTTCCACAGCTCTGCCACATCTTGTTTTGAACATGACTCCTCCTAGCTTGTATTATTAGATCTCTAGGGAAAAATAGAGGAAGTGATATCCTATGCCTGCCTGTGCTTTGAATTGATGCCAAGTAGAGAAAGTGGATATAAAAAAAAGGAGTTGATGTATTTCAGTTGTGAAGAACACAATCTCTTGACATATTTCAGTGCTAGGAACATTTTTTTTTTTTTACAAAATTAGAAACTTTTATCTCTCAAGGTGCTTGATTCTTTGCTATGAATGGGCCTTAATCAGCAAAATCTTTAATGATAATCACCAAATCTTTAATGAAGCAAATAGTCTTTGTTCCCAGTTATGTACCTGATATATTTTATGTAGCTATGATCACCTTAAGTGTTTTTGTAGTGGTATCTGCAAATCACCCTTCTCTTTTTCCCTCACACTAGTATTAAAGGCTTAGAAGTGACCTTGGCTTAGGCCATTACTTTTAGTTCTTCCATTTCAATAGATGCTCTGTCTTTTTACGGAGAGTGGCTGTTGCTGGTATCAGCAATAGGGCCAAGATGTTTTATTCATTTATGATGTTATAGCCCTAATATGTGACCACAGTATGCTCCTTCATAGCACACTATTGAATGGCAAAAATAATCAGTTCTTCCAATCAGAATAACAGCATTTCATTTGTGTTTAGTGAAAGAGACCTCAGAGGTAATCTCTTTATTTTATGTTTTTGACTGAAAGTGGTTGCAGAGTGTTGTGATAAATTTGGACATAAAACTGAGCAAGTCTGGCTTAAAACCGAAAAGGCGTTCCCAAACTATATCAAATCAGACTTCAAAAATGAGATGGACTCCTAAATTAAAGCAAGATACAATGCAAAAGAAAGCATCATAGCTTTCCTTTTTTTAAAACAAACAAACAAACAAAAGCATGGGAAGAAGCAGAAGCATTCCTGAAGGAAAGAGGAGCAAATTATTATAGGTTCACAAAGCAAAACAATATTCTTTGCGCAGTCAGCCATTAGGGAAATGTGTTCTACGGATGTTGTGTCCTTGGACTTGTGCTGGAATGAAACTGTCTTGTCAGCTTGTAATACAGGTGTAGTGCATCTTTTGTAGTTGTAGAAAATCAGCTAAAACCTTATATTTTTCAGGCCTCTAATAAATTTGAACGGGCTTGCTATTCTAGGAGACCTTTTGTCCCGTTCATGTTTCGTCTCCATTCCTGTTTTATTCCTTGGTTTACCTTCTGACACGGAGGCCGTCCATCTTGTGCTCTGAACACTGCATGTGAAGATTGGATTGAAGGCTTCGCGTGGTAGCTTGGTCTCCATACAATAATACGAATCCATTGTAAGCTCTCAGTCAGTGTTTTCTCCCAATCTTAGTAATGTTTGACGTGTCAAGTAGTTTAGTTGTCATGCTTTGGGAACAGTAGACTACTTAAGAAAAAGATGAATTGACCTCCACTTGAAAAATTCTATAGCTGCAGCTTAGTGCCTTCTTAAAATAGATAACGGTGAAGTTTCAAGTCAAGAAACCTTTAATTTTCCCTCTTCATCACTTTCTTTTTGTTGTCTTCCCTCCCTTCTGAGTATAAATACTACTTAAGGGAGGCTCTTCTGACTGACCCCTCTAGTCCATATCAACCAGTTTAGTAACTGTTGTGTAAACCAGCTGGCTGCCTTCTCCCTTTGGACTCCCTCCATGGGCAAGGGGCAAAGCACAGTATTGCCCAGCAGTGTCCTCTGCTAAGGTGGCTCTAAACACTCAAGGGTTTTGTTCATAAAATGGAGAGAAGAAGGATTAGTAAAGTTGGTCAGAGAAGACGTAGCAAAGATCTTATCTCTCCAAATGTCTGTCAGACTAGAGTCAAAATAAGAGGTGATAAACTGTAAGGGATCAAAAGGAGTTTAACTGCTGTCGTCTCACCTTTGTGAACTTTTTCTTTGACTAAGAAGCTAGTAGGTGTCAGAACTACGCTTTGTGTCAGTAGTATCAGCCTGGCACCACAAGCTCTTCAGTCTTGTCAATACAAGAAGCTTGTATTCTTTAAATAGTGATACTAGTTTTTGTCCCACACAGTTCCTTCCACAGAAATACCAAGTTACAGTTCTACAGAATACTTGCTATACATAAATAATTGCTCATTCTTTGTATGTATGGGGAGGCAGGGAGAAGTGGAATGAGGAATCTTCCCCCAAGATAGCAAAAAGGAAAAAGCCTTTAAATGTGCTCTTTGTTCAAAGCACAGAAGTGTCTGCAATTTCTATCACTGATAACTGTTGTCAGTGTTAACTGGCAGACTTCTTCTTGATAGATCCAAAAGAAGTTTTTTCACCAGCAGCACCCAACTGGGAGTCTATTGGAACAATCTGGCAACTGCAGGCTAATGTCTTACAAGCAAAAAATAAAAACTTTTAAAACAAAAAAACCCACACCAAATGCCACCCCCCTGGCCAAACCCTCTGTTAGAATGGTTCAGGAGCTGATTCTGTATTGATCCATTTTCTTTAGCTTTATTCCTTGACATAAACACTTATTCTTCAACCCAGCGAAGACACAGTCACTGGTATAATGATTTGTAGATAATGACATGCTTTGTTTTAATATTCATGCCAGACAGGACAGTATTCCTTCGATACAGAGGCTCAAAACATAATGGCTCTTGAAGTGAGGGTGAGTTGGAGCGCTTGGTTTGCTTTGGGAGAAAGGGGATTTTTTTGCATGGGGAAGAAGGAGGAAGTTTGAACTCTGAGGCATTCTGTAAGATGGTAACATGTCCTCTGAAGTCAAGAGGCTGGAGCTGATGGCTGAGCTGGTTTATCAAGGCCTGGGATGCTTGGGCTCAAACACTTGAAATGCTTTTTGAGAGAGGTGGAGGGAAATAATATTTTTCCATGTCAGTTTGTCTTGCTGCAATCTTTTAGTGCTTTTGTATTTGAGTGTAAAAGAATATTCAGAGTATCAGATAGGAAGGAGCTTGGCTCTACTCCATTGGCTTTCAATTCTAATTGCCCTGCATCCTGTTATTATTTTGCCCTATAATTCTTCAACGCATTTGAAGTCTGAACTCATTACCAAGCATGGAGCAGTCTGAAGAATTTTTTTCCCTATTGCTAACCAGGGAATTCTTCATAGGTTTTAAACTTGGTTTTGTTCCAAATCCTTTAGCAGGAACATTGAAGTGTTACTGTAGCACAGCAGTACTAGAGGACAGATGCTTCAAGGCAAGATATGGCATTACGTTTCTGGAATAGTAAATTAAAAAGCTCTTTGGGACTGAGCTTTATTAGACTACTTTGAAAATGCATGATGAAAAAATCAGTGAAAAATTCTCAAGAACTAGGGAATAGAAAGGAACTTGTACATAAGAAACTATCACACTTTTACTAAATAGAAGATTATTTGCAGTAAACACAGGAATGGCAATATCTCTATGACAGGAAGCAGTGACGTCCAGTATTTCTGTATAACCAGAAGCAGGCAAGAATATACGAAAACTAGAAAATGCGTCTTGTATTCTGGAAATTCTCCATAAATGAAATCGATTACAAAGTGACCTGTCTTCTGTGCTTATAGATCCTCGCTGCAGGGCAGTGTTCTGTTTGTCTTTGCTCCTGGCAGAATAGTGTTTCACAAGTATTTCTTCCAGGCATTGTCACTTCCACTTCCTAAATAAAAACTGTGCGTGTGTTCTAGTACCGTGTGCTGTACGCGCCTGCTATGGCTGATGGTCTTGTCGGAAAGGACAGTACTTAAAATTGTACGAAAACAGTGACAGGCAGAAGGGAAAGGTTTTTAGGAAAGAAATTTAGGTGCAACTAAGAAAATAAGATGATGGACAAATAATGACTTCTTCCTCACCTCTAGGGAACTGCGTAAAAGCAGTGTGTTCTGGACCGTCTTTTGTGAATGTAAAAAGGCAGAGTTAAATTCGTGACGTACGGTGAGCAATTTACTTTTGCTGGAAAGGAAGGAAAAAAGGTGGAGAAGAGAGTGGTGAAGAGATAGTAGGGACTATTCTTTCTGTATTCAAGAATAATATTAGTACTCTTGTATTAATTGTGCCTGCCGTGTATTTACTAGATCTGCAGGATAAAACCAGAAGGGTGGATTAGGAAGAAGCACAGGTCGAAGCACAGTTCTGTCTGACTGAATCGGCCTGTGAAGGAGCTGTCATGGCAGCAGTAACTAGCATAGGGAGCTGGAGCTTTTTCATCTAGCGAGCTACGCAGATGCAATGCAAGATCAGCCATTTCTGTAGGGTCAGAGAGGCAGAAACACCTTCTGTACGCAATACGTGTATTCCACACGAGATGAAGGAGCAAAGAAAGCCTGTGATTTAGATGTTTCCTCTCACATGTTTTCTTTTCCTACTCTAGAAGCAGAAAGCCAGCTCCATTACAGTCTCTAGATTAGCAGACTCTCCCCATCCCCTTCTAGAAAGCTCTGCCGCGACCCTTCCCACCAGAAGACGGGAGAGCTCTGTCTCTCCCTGCCTGTCTCCTGAAAGCTCCTTTGCCGTGGTTAGCTGAGGGCACCGCGCTAATTCAGGAGGTAGGTGCGGCGACTTCCCCGGCTTTCCTCCCCAGGCTGATGTGTTCCCACACCCTGTCCCTTAACGGGGTACGGACGTATTTAACCTCACTATGTCTTACATATGCCCAGATATTGTGAAAACATTTTTATTGAGATTGTGTAGACAATGTTACAGAGGTTGGGTTTTTTCCTGATCCATTTCTCCTTTATTACGTTATTTCCAGTCCATCCTTTTTTCTAGAGTAAAAATACTGTTTAAAAATATCTTTTAAAAATATTTAAGGTTTTGGGGGTGTTACTGAGCAACATGAGGATACGTTTGGTAGATCTGCAGAAGTGAAGTGCTCTGTGAGGCAAAATCTGAGACACACACATGATTTTATAACGATGAATTTTGTCAGACTGAAGAAACATGAATGCTTTTGTAAATCAAGCATAGCTGTCCCTGAATTTGATGCTGTAAAATCCTAGTGTAAAAAAAGGCCTGGTGAGTAACAAGCATTCTATAAAACACAAAAAGGGGATGGCGGAAAGACACCGGCTAATACTGAAGTAATACAGCTGTCAGTACTGAACAAATCAGAAAAAAATCCTGGTACGACTCACTTCCTTTTGAAGTGGAAGATTTCAAACTCTACGCTGAGAGTTTTTTCATCAGCTAGAAGCCGATTTTAAAAACATGGTCATACCCTCTTTGTCCTAAAGAAAACATTGCCCTATAGCCCGGGTCGACAACAGCTTTTGTGTAACAACTGAATGAGATTTTGCTAATGGGGTGAATTGCTCGTAGGAACATTAAGGCAAATCAAGCTTTCAACATCGCTGTAGTGGTTTCCTTGTATTTCTCACCCAGTAATGCTTCCATAGTTTTCAGATTTAATGTTTCTTTCAGGAAAATGAACATTAAAGATTAATATTAAACAAAATAGAAATAAAAGGCGTCAACTGACCAAACCAAAAATAATACATACAGTCCATCTTTTTGGTCAAGTTAGGCTTGCTTTCTATTGCCTTGTTAGAAACGGAGTTATTTCTTAAAGGATCCGTCCAGGGCAGCTAAGTGTCTTTACAAGTCGAAATGTCTGGATGGCACAAGAGCACAATATGTACTAAAACTCTCACGTTGATAAAGGCTTTTCTGGGAGACTAATAGTAGTACCGATGAACAAATCTGTGCTAATCCTTTCTTTGCTCCAGATATTAATACTACTGATACTGTAAAGCACTGAATCTGCTAAGAGGCTGAAGCTTATCGCTTACGCGCAGGACACCTTGCTGAGCCTTTGAAGTAGGACCATGGTGGCTTGCACATTCGCAATTTCTACCAAATTACAGGACTTTGTCCATTTCTTGTTGATGAGTGTCATGCCATGGGAGGAGACATAATTGCAAAGGAAAAATATTCTGAAATACTCCATCCATGTTATAGGCTGGAGACTCAGGAATAGCAAAAAAAGTGAGTACCTGTCTACCAAAAGTGCTTTGCATCTTGCAAAGTTTTATTCAGCTGTGTTAATAACTAGTTGTATGAGTAAAAACTAACAAGACTAACAACTTGTAAGAGGAAATTTAGTTTTATCTGTTGAATAATGGAAAGTGGTTCTTTAGTCTCTGAAGAAATTAAAAGTAATTTTATTCAATTATAAATACAGACAGAAATTTCGGTATCTTGTTAAAAGGAATCCCAGTCCTACTGCCCACTTAGTGGTAAATTTTCACCACTGAGTATCTCAGTCAGTCAGTAGCCTGTAAACTGAAAACTGGAGATAACAGGAGAGTAAATATAGAAACATGTAATTCATTTGTTTACATTCTGTAATATGATCTCAGTAGCTGTTGTTTCTCTATTTGTTAGTCATGCTGAGAACTAAGCAAGCTCATAAAGAAAAATCACATCTCCACTGGAAGGGTATTTCCTGCTTTACATGAGGAGCAAAGTCTGGTTTAGGCTTTCATTCCTCTGCCCATGATTCGGTCGTAGTAGCTCAATGCAAGCAATGGAATCAGTCGCTCGTCGTCTTCTGCAGCAGAAAATCCTCTCCTTCATTTACAGTAAGCTTGGCTTTGATTAGAAGTAGAGTCCCAAGCCTGTACGTTTCAGTGTTTTCCCATGTTGAGGCTGGGGGGCTATAATACCATGTAGGGAGATGTGGCTGTGCTCTCAGGCTGTCTAGACCGATTGAGTCTGATGGTGCTCTGAATTAAGGCCAGACAGCAGTGACGCCACCGCTTCCGCTCGCAACTGGTGACTCAACTCGGTGGGAGCGGAGCAGGGTGCTCGGTGCTGAGTCAGGAAAATAACAGGCGGCTTCACCTTTCTCAGCCCAAATGAGGGGAGAAAGCAGATATGCACGAAACGGCTGTTGAAAAGGCAATTATCTTCTTGAAAGAAGGAAATCGTTGGAACAAGATTTCCTTAGGGATGAGTAACCCCTGACTCTATGTAAAGTCTGAGTTATTCCTCTGGCCTGTCCTTCAGCGATTTGCTGACAACAAGCAGTAGTGCTGCATGACCAATCCTTAGGAAGCCAAAATTTATCATTTGGCAAAATAATTCTAATACCTTAAAAATACCTTATCCTTCACTGTTTGTCTGATGTTGTAAAGTCACACAATCAAGCAGAGAAAATAAATCCTCCTTTTCCCTAAGCTACTGACTTACTGATCAAAGTACACATAAACCACTGTTTTCTTTTAGTTTATTGCCCTATTTGCTGGAATTTGGGAACTTATTAACTTATCTACAGTTTTGCTTTGATTGGGTCTGTAGTACAACAGCTGTGAGAGAAGTCAGTAAATAACAATAACAGTTAATCTTTATTAATGGGGGGGGGGGAGTTACCTATGAAGAAGCAGTGAAGTTAGGAAAATTAGCAACAAGTATCAAGTCTAGGTGTAGGAACGCTCTTCCTTTTCTTGACAGAATACGAATTTTTGAGTTGGCTTCCTTCAGGAATTATTATTATCACTTGGTAGCAAGAACAAGTGACTGGAACACAGGATTACATTGTTCTCTTTTCTGGCTTTGCCATGGATTTACTTGAACAAACTACTACGTGCTGCTGATTGTCAAGCTGTGATACACTTTACTGCAGACAGGGAAGTTGGGAGAATGACTCAATGGAAATGTTTGGCGGGGTTCTTCCTTTGTAGACCATGAGACTGCTGAAAAACCTATGTTTAAAATATAAGTTTTTAAAAGTGTAAGTATGAAAAATATGTATTATTTACTGCTTAGAGTGGAGCAACAGTGCTGCGGGGTTGCACAAGTATCAAGGCAAGTATTTCTATATGGGAGGAAACAGTTCAGTCATAAAGCATTTTGAAAATCCAAAACTCTTAACTCACAATGCCTTTTCAATGAAAATCATTTATTGCAAAATCCTCTCTCGCTTTCTAGCCTTCTTTTCTTTTTTTCCCTCATATTGGTAACTTTTCCAAATGAACTTGCAAAAAAATTTTACCAGTAGGTAAGTAGCAGTAGACTTGTCCAGAATCCATGGTGTATGATACAGCTTACGTATTTTACATCTAGCTTTTAAAAAGTTGCCATTGCTCAGCCTCTTTCTCTTAGTCTATCGTATTTTCTGTTGGCTTCAAGACTACTTAATTTAGCTTGCATGTTAACATAAAATCTGACTGGATTAAGATAGAACAACATTGAAGTTTTTAATTTAAAGCAACTTTCTTTATTCATGTAGTGAGAAATTGAAATGATCACCCGATAGCAATGTTCAGTTCTTCCCCTTGGAATCCTTTCTACATTACACTTTTTTTTTCTTGTAAGCCTAAACACCATGGTATCAGTGAATGTAGGCTGATTGGACATTGCTTAAAAAAAACCCAAAACAAAACCCAAAACCCAAACAGTGACTGTAAATTTGCACTCCAAGGGAAAACAGGAAACTGATACTGAGATGTGATTCATTAGTTGGTGATGAAGAAAGCACTTTTTTTTTTGTTGTTTTTGTGAAAGGCCCATGGGTTATTTGAAGGGATAATTCATTAAACGGAAGACAGACAGTGTTTAATGCACCTAGTTCAAGTTTTAATATACTACTTAGTGTACACTGAATTAAGCCAATTGCATCAAAAGTTCAGGAATACTTAATGATTATGAAATCATGTCTCTCTTCAGTAGGTTAACTGGAAGTTCTTTTGCAAACATTATGCTTCTGACTGTATTAAGCTGCCTGCCAGTATTCCCAATCATTTTGAATTATTTTCTGCCATGATGATTGCTCTCCATTGAAAACATTCTCAATAAGCAGCTTCTAATTTTGCTCACTCTGAATCTTGTTGGCTCTACCTGAGGCACCTGATGTTTTTTAGAACTGAGTCTGTAAAAATCCACTTACTGTCAATTTAACAGATTTCAAACTAAAATGATCTCTTGTAGAATCTAAGTCCAAAATTTCACCAGTTTAAAAGTTTGGGGAAGGAGTTATACCAGTATTTTAGAAAGACACTCTAACTGATGTAATTTCCGTTCCTGAAATTAAACAAGCCCTTTAAGGCAGGATTTTTCAATTTCTTGTTGCAGCTATTGTGTTAGAATTCATCACTTCTGCTCAAGAGGCCTCAACATAATCTCTCTACAACTGGGTGTGTTTTCTGAGGCTTTTTCTTTATAGCTTTGTGGGTTTTCATAGGCTTATTTTAGAAATTATTTTCTCTCAGGATTCCCTTATCTCTGAATCTGTCCTTTGGTAAGTATGTATGGGATACTTTTAACTTGTATTTAAGGCTTGAAACATCACTATTTGTTCCTTGACTTTCTGTCATGCTCACATGAGAAAACCAAAGCCAGAAGTTTAGACTTTTGGTGGCAACAGCGTGAAACTGCTTACATGCTAACAGTACTGGGTTTTACTAATTAACATTCTGAATTAATACGAAGGAATTCTACTTTATAGGTGCTCCAGCATGTTTTCTTTTTCCTGAACCGCTGCCATACCGAGCAGATGTTGAACTCTGCTGTAGGCTGATGCTGGCAAGGCTACGAGGGCTTCGACGGCAGGCTACACCTGTCTGAGCTACCACGCTGACAGTTCTAAAATCTCATGAGTGACAGATGATCCAAGGGCCGCAAACTGTGACTGAAGATGTCCAAGCCAGACGCTGGACCCTCCTTCCCCAGTCGGGTAGCGCTGTGGTAAAACGGGAGGCGAGATCTCCACCGGGGAGGTTTTACCGACCCAGCTCTCGCTGGGGGAGGTGCTGCAGGGCTCCCCTGGGACCCCGGCATTGCAAATTACTTCATTGGATATCGTATCCCTTGGAAAATCGTTGGGTTTGTCCTCCGTGGATGGGCCCACGCAGGCACTTCCTTCCCTCCCTGCTTGTACTACCAGCTTTCCCGAAACAGATCGTCTCCAAGACTTGGTGAGAGAGGCCTCTCGGGGCACCTCTTACCCCCAAAGGCTCCGGAAGACCCACGACGGATACGGATGTGTCCCCCTCTTGTTAGTGCCAGCGCTCCTCCATGGCACTTGACCTCTCCCAGCCTTCGCAGCTGTTCCAAGACCCAGGTGCTTTCACCACAGGCCGACCGCAGGGCAAGTCCGTGTCCCGCCCTGAAGCTCCAGCCCCTCCGGCGCGGGGAGGGCCTCCCCCCGCCCGCGCAGCTGCGCCCCCCCAGCGGGGCCGGGCCCGCCCGCTGCCGGCGGAAGGGAGCGGCCCGGCGGCGGCCCGGTGCGGAGCAGGGCCCGCCTCCGGCACCACATGATGCCGCTTCTCCTTCCTGCCGCCCCTGTCCCGAGGAGAGAAGGGAACGGGGCGCAGGGCGGGAGGAAGTGATTGGGCTGCCCGCGCCGCCGCCGGCCGCGGGAAACGCGCGGCCCCTCCGCCGCCCCCCTCCCCTTCGCCGCCGCCGGGCCGCCCGCCAGGCAGAGCCGCGCGGCTGTGGGCGCCCCGCGGGAGGCAGCGCGGGGCCGGGCGATGGCGCGGCCCTGGCCCTGGCCGCTGGTGCTGCTGGTGCTGCTGGCCGGCGAGCTGGCGCCGGGCAGCGCCTTCAACCTGGACGTGGAGCGCTCGGCCGTCTACTCGGGCCCGGAGGGCAGTTACTTCGGCTTCGCCGTGGACTTCTTCGCTCCCGACCCGTCCTCGTAAGTGCCCCGCGGGGCCGCTCCCGTCCCGTCCCCGGCCGGCCGGCGTCTGCCGGGGCTGCCGCTCCCCGGGGCGGGGGGCCCGTTCCGGCGGCCCCTTGCCGGGCTCCGCTCCGCTGGCGGTGCGCTGTCCCGGCGAGGTGCGAGTGCCCGGCCGGCCCGCAGGAGGGTGAGGACGGGGATGGGGAGGGCGGTGCGGGGACCGGGAGAAGCTCCCCCGCGTCAGCAGCCGAGCCGGTGCCGCTGGTCCGCAGTGCGGGGCCGGGGGGGAGAGCCGACGGCGGGGCGGCTCTCGGAAGCGCAGCGGTTCATCGGCGGGAGCCCTGTGCTCCGGCCCGGCAGCGCTGTGGTGGAGCCCAGCCCAGCCGCGCCTGCCCCCGGCCGGGCTGGCGGCCGCGGTGCCCTGCCCGCAGCTGGGCCCGCACCGAGGGCCGGTCTCTGCAGCGGGACCCCCCCGCTCCCTGGCGTGCGCGGGCACGGGTACCGCGGCTGCGGCCCCCCCCGCTCCGCGGACGGCTGCGGCCGCTGGGACCCTGTCAGCGGGGGGGCAAAACCTGGTTCCCCGCGGCGGGTAAGGCTCTTAACGCGGCGTGAACTTGGCGCCGCTGGGTTTTCTGAACAGCCTTGCCGGTCCGCGGTTTATGCGAGTAATGGCGGTAAGGCCCACGGCGCGGGAAGGCGAAGGTGCGGTGGTCTGCCTCCTGACGTCTCGCCGCGGGGGTTTTTGTCCCGTGAGTTCTCGCCGTTCTCTTTTTTGGCTGCTTTCTGCAGAAGTGCTGCGTTTGACTTGCGCCCTGTCTGTGCGGGTCACAAAGCTGCTGGGGAGTCTGGAGAAGAAACAGTTCCCTGTAAATACCCTCCACAGCTGCTTCCTGAATATGTTCGCCTTTCAGGTTAAACGAAAATTAAGCAGTGTGCGGTAGCTGCCGCATTTCAGGCTTCTGGATAGTCGTGTCACTAACTTCAAAGTCGTGGTGTTGCTGTAATGAATTAGTCTGTGTTTCTCAAGGGGGGGCTGCATTAAGATCCGTTTTTTGCCACTTTTTTTGCCTTTCTTTCCCACCTTAAGAAAGGACTGTAAAGTTGGAAGAGCTGCTGGCCTTTGTCACACTGAGGGGATTTTCTCTTTCTCTCTTTCTCATAAAACTTTATAAACAAATTCTATAGCTATTGAGCAAGTCTTTTTGCAGCACATAAGCTAGCCTTGTTTGCATTTCTTTATTGCCTGCTAATATTAGAAGTCATCCTGTCTTGACTTGCGTGTGTTGCAACATATTTCTATGCTATCTTAATCCTATAAGTCTCAGTACTAAAAGAAAAAAGGTTCTATTTGTGTTCCTCCCTTTAAGTCAGCATGTGTGGATGCAGAGTTATCAGGAGACTGGTAAATACACGTAGTAAACTTTCTTCCTTGCTTTCTGATAAGGAATTACGTGACCCAGCTCTCGTCAAAATCACTGTTTGGAACCTTTCTGTTATTTTTATAATAACTATTGATCAAAAAGCACATGGCTATAAAAGAAAACAATTGTGGCTTTTTTTTTTTTTTTTTTTTTTTTTTTAAACTTTGAACACTAGTGGTTTTCAGACAGCATGGAAGACTCCTTCCTGTTTTTAAGGGAATGTTCTCGATTTTTTGATGTGACTGGAAGTTAGTCTGTATCTGCGAAGCTAAACCCTAGTACTGCACTGTATCTTAAATTTAAGCTCATAATTGAAACAAAGTACCTATGCAACTTTTACAGGAACGGTCTCTAGTGTTACATTTTGAATTTATGCCTATGGAGGCTGATATTTTGCTTCCTGAAATAGCCAGAGATACTTGTATGCGGTTTCCTCCAGACGTAGGCCCATGTCTTCCCTATCCTTCAGGAAGGATCAATGCACGCACACCACAGACTGGAATGCCCGCGGGTTCCCTCAAGCTGTTGGAGGGGAAAGAAAGGTGGTGATAAACAGCAGCGAGCGCAGCGATGTCTGCAGTTAAATCTTAAGTAAAAAACTGAGTGAACTGTTTTGCAGCATGATTAGCAAAAGGCATTTAGTAAAATGAGCCTTGTTATATGGTTTCTATTGAGTGTCACGTGTGTCACTTGGTTCCAACACCTCTTGTTGTTGCTTTGGTGAATTTTTATTTATCACCTGTTCTTTACATGAGTAGTAGAGATTAAGTAAATTTAGTTGAGCTAAAGCTATTTGGATTGACTAGCCTGACAACGAAGGAGTGTTATTCTTGAATACTCAAGCTGCTGTTTCATAGTCTATTCTCACCTGCTGGATACCATATTAAAGCATCTTTAGAAGTCCAGTTTGAAAGACCTATTCTAGGAGTCAGAGTGGTAGTCTTGTATCAGGGTGCTATGTGGTGCCTGACAGGGCATAACTATAATAAGTGACTGAACATAACCTCATAAAACCTGAAAAAGGTTACTCATACATGCCATGTTTTAAAAGACTTGCATTTGATAGTCAGTCTTCCAGTATACAAGTACATGGAAATACCAGTTTCTCTTTATCGGCCCGTGGCAAAGCACTGGCAAGTTATTATTCCTCTAAGTACAACTACCACAGTTGAACTTCTGAGGATGTCAATACACTCCCAGACTTGTCCACAGCATCATGTTGGGGCAGATGGTTGCATCACGTAGGAGATAGGCGGTATCAAAGCATCGATGGTGTATTCCCATGGAAATAACAATTTTCCCTGTACTCCCCCTTTCTCAAAGTACGTGGACTAGAGACTTTTTTGTATTTAGGTAATCTGTATGTTATTATAAGACCTATGACAAAATCTGCTCATTTGGTCTATGATGATAAAAACGCATTTGTTTTGCTTTGGGAGAAGAGGTAACTAAACCTTTGTGGAGTCCCATAATGACTCCTTTATTGGTAATCTTGTTAATAAATTTCATCACCAAGATTATCTTAAGAAAGATTTTAAATACATGATTAGAATGGGAATGATTTATTTTTTTTTTTAAACAAGTATTTAATTTGGGGGGCTTCTCAAAAGCTAGTGATGCACGAGTGAAGTGGGAGGCAAGCTACCACTTGTTTAATAGATTGTAATTATAATAATTAATGTGTTTCTTTACTTGGCATGATGATGTTTATTTTTAAGCATTTCTGTTATGCCCAGAGAGAACATTTTAAGTTGATTAAAGCATTCCGAATTCTCGTTCTCGGAATCTAGAGAGTCTATGAATGGCAACGAAGGAAAACAAATAGATTGCCAACTAGCCTGGATTTTCTATCAGGGTCCACACTAGGTAATTTTTGAAGTTCTGGAAAGTCACATGAGTTGAACACTAGTAGCTTATGTTGGTCTTTATACGAATTGAGCATTGATGAGGTGTTACGTGTTTATACCTGCTATTTACATGTTAGGAAATACAAACTTAGCTCTGTACTAAAGTGAAGTCTGGAAGATGGCTGTGAAAACCAGAGCAAGTTTGCTAAGTCTGGATCTGCCTACCTGCAGACATCTCTGCAACCAGTCTTGCAGCTTCTTCAGCTAACCTGATTTCAAAACTAAACAACCGTAACGCCTGATAGGGGATGATAAGACTTGCTCTTGCAAGCTATGTTCTCTCTTCAGCAGTCTAAATGGAAACAACAGAGCAGATTCTGATGAAAGGAAGCATTTAGTCTTCTATATGTCTTTGTCTATACTTCAAATGGACTTCCTCGGGAAAGTGCTGATGAGTCAACTGTGTCTCGGAGGTGTCAGAGTTCCTGGAAGATGTTAATAACCTTGTTGGAAGTTGCTAAGATCCTTGTTTGGTCTGGCTTTTTATTCAGTCTGTTTCTTACTTTGCAACTTCTGAATTTTACCAGCTGCACAGGCATAATCTCGTAGCAGTTTCTACTCAGAGTGCACTTAACATGTTCATATGAGCAGAGATTTGTAAAAGCACAACAGATCTTAATAAGAAAATGATTACTGTGTAATGAATTTCAGTAAAGATTCATTAACGTACAAACCTATGGTTGACAGTCACTTGGGTACTTGGACATTCTTTTTAAAAGAACATTTGCTAATACTAGGCTGACTCACTGCTTAGTGCGTTCTGAGCTCAGAAACACTACTGTTTTGTTTATGTATTGTTTCCATTTTTGACTGACTTCCTTGAATTACTCTGATGTACAAAATTAACCAGAAATTATGACAGGCGTTGACTTTCTTAAGTTACAGAAGTACATGATTTCCTGTTCTGCTGCATACATACATATTTTTGAAAGAAAAAAACGAATATAAAAGGTGTTTATCTCATTTTAAATATCTTTTTAAGTAGGACAGAATAATTTTCTTTTATCTTCTTTTATCTCTTCTTTTTGGTAAATGTGGGTTTTTTTGCCTGCTTTTGCTTGCAGAAAAGAGGGACCCAGGACTAATAAAACCTAATATGAATGTCTCTGAAACTCAAAGTAGTTCTAGTCAGATTTAGATTTGAATGGGCGAGGATTTTGCTTTATTAACTCTTTGGATGTCATAAAGTAACGATGTCTGTGCCATAGGTGGCGAAACCTTTGTTGTATTTCTTCTTTTTACTGCAGGACATTTCTTCTGGTGGGAGCTCCAAAAGCAAACACTACCCAGCACAACATTGTAGAAGGAGGCCAGGTGCTCAAATGTAACTGGAATTCCAACAGAAACTGCCAGCCGATTATATTTGACTCCACAGGTAACGTGTACTTCACGGTGAGGGGCGATGGGGTGTCCCTGCTCTGATCCTAGCGTGAGGAAGCAGAAGGGGTTCAGATTCACTTGGGGTTTCTTGATGGTCGATGTGAATGCAGCTGGTTTTGGATTGGCAACTAGTCAAGGCTTGGTTTGCTGTGGTGTGTGGTTTCTGGGTTTTTTTCCCCTCTCTTTTAGAATTCTGTTGTCCTTGGTATGTGCTGAAAGCCTGAGTGAGCATACATTATTTTTCTTTTGTTTTAACCTATTTATATTTCTCTTCTGTACTTTCCAGCAATCCAGAAACATTTAGCAACCTAATTCCCAACAAACCTCAAAGGGTTTATTGCCTGTTAAGAACATGGCATGTGAGGAAAGATACTTTTTAATACCAGCAAAGGCAGTATAGGCAGAAATTCTCAGAATTTTAATCCGAAACTGGGAGTATAAACTTCAAACTGTGGAAGAAATTTCTTTTTTTATTTTTCCTCTGGGATGTAGCTTCACAGTATTTGTGACATTTATGATAGCAGCACTTAGGGTGCCTCAGGTCAGAGGCATTACTTACCCATTTCTGAAGTATACTAAGGCTGATCAGGGACAATGCTGACACTAAGCATTTCACTCACTCTTCATGCTCTGGTGCACATAGTGATTTCCACAAGCCGTGGCAGGTCATATGAGAATGCGCTGCATGTGCTTTTCTGCTTGAGCCATTCAGTGCTGAATCCTGTTTTCCACAGCATGTTTCAGACCAGTGGAAAAACCTTTCAGTGGCATGGGACTGGATTAGCAAGACCCATGTGGTAGGGCAGAGGAAACACCTGTGCTTTTATGGTCTGTTTGGTTATAATTCATTCTTGCCTCTGCTGGTATTTTGACTCAGCAGTCTAAAGGCTGTTAAGTTTATGCAGCCTTCGTAAATCATGTACGATACAGTGGAGAAGGTCTTCTTCCAATTCTGTTGTCAAGGTATACCACAAAAAGTTGTTGGTGTTCACATTTCTGAAATCTCCATCTATTTTTCTGAAAACTACTATGTTACCAGTTCTCTTGTGAAATAAAGAATGACGTACATAATGGTACACGCAAACCCCAAGTCATTATCAGTCTCTTTACTTCGCTCTACAGGAACATTTCTGCCTGATTATTTAAGATCTCTAGTAAGCTGCAAAGTGTGACATTATGTCTGCATCAGTGTAAGACAGCAAAAATTGTGGTGTGGTGGGTTTTTGGGTTTGTTTATGTTTTTTTTTTTTTACTTTGGGCTTATTGTTTACTAAAATACAAATGTGTTTTTTGTTTGTTTGTTTGTTTTTTTAAAAGAAAGAATCTAGATGTCCCTAATTAATAATCACCACTAATATAATAGCCAAAAAACTTCCGGAAGGGAAAGATGAGCCACCTGGGTAGGTTCTAGATGCATCTTGCAATGGGAATTGCAGTGCATTTTTCTGTTTATACTGTGAACATTTGGAATAGGCTTTTCTGTATGCCAGGCAGCATAAATAGATACAGAGGCCGTGCTGCTTTGCCGTGTGTCTGTGCTTAAGGTATATGCTACTGGGTGAACAAACAGCGTTTTACTTATAATTGGCCTTTAAGTGATGGGCATGTTAATCGCTTGAAATTTAACAGTAGAAATAGCAGGATTTCTTTCAGGCACATTTTAACTCATCCCAGCTTTGTGGCAATGAATTGGGAAATAATGCATTTGTCCATTATTCTCTGGGTGAAAAGGGGCATTGTATTTCAGCATAATAAAATAATAAATGCACTGAGACAAAATAAAATGTCTTTTTCTTTGTGCATAATACAATGGTTGAGTCCCGATGTTACGATGACAATGTCTTACTGCCAACACAGCGTAACCCCCCCACTCCTGCCTGCCCCTACCTCATAAGGTAGCAGGAGTTAGGGAAGACTCGTGATTCCCTTTGCAGGAAATAGGAAGCAGAAGATTTGGCCGCTGACTTGTGGTGCTAATGCGAAGGTGCTTTTTGTAGATGACTCAACACAACCTCTGCAAGAATTCAGGTTCATCCATCACTACTTCAACATCTGCATAAATATGATTTGTAACTCCAGAGGTATTGCTTAGCCCTTCAATTCAAGGTGGACTTTTAATCCTGCCTCCAGGATTGTTTAGCTGTTGTTTTTTTTTAATGGAAAAAGCAGCACAGGTTCTGTGTAATTACTTAGATGGGTTTCTTCAGAGTTCTTTTTTGATTGTTTACAGCTAGTGAGAAATCTGACCTGTGAAAATAACGAGAACATTTCTACTTGTGGCTTTCCTCTGTTTACCTGTCGGTGCCAAAGTGCCTATGTGGAGCTGCAAAAAAGGCATGGTCCTGTTCCTCCTCCTGTGGCCTTGTGCCAGGTAGCGCAGCTCGCAGCTCCCGGACCAGGCCAAGCCACTGTGCTTGCACGCAGCGTCTGAGAGCAAGGAAGAGGCCATGGTTCTGTGCTGTGAACGTAGCAAGGGAACGGAGGAGAGGGCGAGTCTTGTTCTGACGGTGTGAGGTCGTGCTTGTCCGCTAGTCTCGTGGTAGTATCAGAAATGAATTTGAGTAGCGTTTTACAGAGGTCCACCAAGCAAGGTTTCTTCCTCTCTCAATTATTATTATTTTTTCTTCTTAAACATTCCTTGTGTTTTAGTTAAGTTTTCTTCAAGTTTTATGGGTCCTTTTTTTCTTCCCCATCCATACAAAGGCCACGCTGAGCTCAGCTGCACAGCAGAGACTGCACAGAGTTGGGTTTTATTTTCTAACACTTGCTTTTGGCTTTAATATCGTATTAGCACAGAAGTGTAGTCATTTCCATGAGACAAATGCCACAGCTATTACGTAGCCCAAGAGAGAAGGTACTAGCTGCTTTATGTTAATCTTTGCAGGAGTCATTCAAGCCCATACCTTATACCAGTATTGCTTGTTACTTGCATTTACCTTCACCCCAGTTACTCTGGAGGAAAGCGATAAGTCATTACACCGATAGTTCCTGGTAGTACCAAATTTACTACTTCTGTTTATTCCTTCCTGTGCGTGACAACTCGGCTCTTTCGGGAGGGGAGCTGGGCAATAGCAGTCCATTCACGGAACTCGCATAGCTCTCATGCTGAAAATACATATATTTCCCTCCCTTTCATGCCCTCCCCACCATCCTGTAACATAAAAAACCCCTTTATTAAAGCGCATATTACAATTTGTAAACTGCTGGCTGAAAAGAAGTGTTCTTTCACTGTTCTTACACCGCGTATTTTCTCATTTAAAACAGCAATATATTTCTAAAGGGGAAGAGGCATCTCCCCTTGTCCTAGATCTCCCAGCACAATGGTTACACTCATGTAAAAATCCAGTAAAGAATATTCTGTATGTATGTCTGTGTGGGTGTGTTTCTGTGCATATTATAATAATTGCTTTTGACGTTCTGGTATACATGGTGGCTTTGGAAGGGAAAATGTTTATATCGCACATTAACACTTCCCAAATGTAAAGATGCTTCGCTGTGGGGCTTCTGAGCATTTTAGCATTGACATCAGTTGGCTTTGATTTAACATAGTTATGACTATGTGAAAATTGCATAACAAACATGTGTGGTAGAAAATGCCCTCAAATTCAGGGGTGTGTGTAGCTGTGCTGCATGTGCTTGTGTGTACATGGCCAGAAAGTTAGGGTTTGTGTTTTTTGTTTTTTGTTTTTTTTTTTAAAGGCTTTCAAGTATCATTAGGCATGCATTTCTGGCTGGCTTGTGCTCTTAGAAGCACATAAAGGTTAAAGTTAAAAAGGAACCAACCACCAGAGCAAGCTTCCTCACATGCATGCTTTCATTGATCCTGTTGCAAAACTGAAATATGGAGCGGTGCTTCTATCTCTTACTTTAACAGGTTATCTTGCAAATCTAGATGGAAATAGATCTGATTAAAAAGTGCTATGTAAGCGATGAACTTTTTTTGCCTTAGTCCTGTTTACCTTGTTAATTCGGTAGCTAAATGTGCCACTGTCACAAAACTGAAGTTTCTGGTATTTGTATTCTTGTATATCTTGACTTCTTACTACAGTTGCCACAGCATTACCACAATTTCGATTGAATTGTTATGTAAAATACTTGGGATTTTTTCCCCTCGGTTAACTTTCAGAGTTTCAGAATGTGTAGGAGGCTGTAGTTTTTCAGGACAAGCACCAGGGGGAAATTTACGTTCTCAAGATAAAGTGGTCTTCAAAATTGTCATAAGCATAAACAACGTTAGTAAATCCTTTCCTTTGCAAGACGTTTTACATTTCATGTTCAAATTACCAAAACCCACAAGTTATAGCTAAGGTGGGTAAATATTTGTCTTCATTCTTATCCATTCTCCACACCAGATAATTTTGTGACTGAAAATTTAGTTTTATTTTTTTCTCTAATCCATAGCAATAGGGGTATATTCTGAATCTTATAAAGAAGAAAGAGTCTGGGAAAGCAAATGGTGTAAAACCTGCTCTTACAGCTTGCTGAGCCCTAGTATTAGAGGTGGTTCCTCTCTTAGAACGCTTAACAGTTGGCTTCATCTGCCAGCTGCTTAGCAGCTTTTTCCAGGAAAAACATATTTCTTGTAGGTACACTGTAAAAGGAATGCATGTAATACAGCAGTTCATTTTCTGTTTCTGATCAGTTTTGAGACAAAGGTCCAAAACCATTTGTTTTAAAGACACATCTATTCTCCCTCTCCTTTTCTCCTTCCACAGCCTTCACAGACTAGCATAGCAAAGCTTGCATAGATAGTACCAAATATTACTGAAAGTATTTCTATAATCTTGCTCAGGGAAAAGGTTCTTGAAAAGTTTGAAGTTTTTCTGTGAGTTATATTTATTTTGTATAGTTGTCCATTTTTTGTATATAAAATTAAACATGTTTTTCTGTGCAGGAGGAGCATCAAAAGCTCACTGAGCCAGACAACAAAACCAGTGAGCAGAGGGGTGGTCAAACATACTTTTTAGGAAAAACAGCAAGTGATCTTTATGTTTTTGTCTTTTATAGTTTGGCATACATGGAATAGCAGGGTGGATACACTTAGCTAATTGTCTGACATCTAGATAAATACCTCTATTATTTGGCCATGGAGTTTTAGAGGGCAGGATCACTCTGAATTTTCATTCTGACAAACAAAAAATTCTTCAGAGATCCCTGTAACCAGTTGGAGTTAATCAGACTGTACACATGCAAGCAATATGTAGCAAATTAATGTAAACCAAGTGAGCTTCCTATGTGCTTGTTTTCCAAAAGGAAACAATCTTCATAATTATTCATATTATTTTACTTTTCATCTTTGGGGTCCTAGCTCTTCATCAGTCAAGAATAGTGGGAAAAGGTTTGGTACAAATAGCATTTCTTCATGCTCCCATGGCTTTTCATGAAAATGTAACAAAACAGTTTTGTGATGATGAAGTTTCTCTTGCAAAAACCTGCCAGTTTTTTGAAGAAAACTTTAATTGAGAAACGTACTTGCTCCAGTACAGCATGCTTGAAAGTGCAGCTCTTTGTCAGCATCAAAAAGTGCAGTACTGAGAGTGTTTCAAGAGCTTCTGCATTTAGAATAATCTGATGAAATGCAGACAGCTCTATGAACTGTTACAAAGGAAAATATGCTCATAAAAAAACTTTGAACTTCTATGCTAATGAATTGCAGATTTCTTGAGCAGATTTCGTTTTTAGCACAGAAAGATCTGCTTGCTCAGACAATGTATTGTTTTGCTCTTCTGCTAAATTGTCATTCCTTCTTTTGGTAAAAGCTTTCCCTACGGCTTTTGTTCTCTGTATCAGATCTCAGAATTCAAGACTGGGGAAACTTACAGAAGCTGTTGAATACTTAAACCTAAGAGCATCTCTAATGTTTTCAGCTCTGTGTAGTGTGTTTTTATTGCTTTGGAAAAAGAAGTCAGTGTAGCCTCTGGCTGCAAAAAGTTTTGTCACTTTGACAGTTGTACTGTCCCTCCTTTTCTCCCCCTTCCCATGTGTTTTGACCATCAGAGTAGTTTCAGAGAAATGGTTTGTTCTTAAATATTCTTGGATGAAATTCTTTTAAGACTGGTTATCTTGGTCTGTCCTAAAGAAGGAGAAAGAAGCTTTTGAAGAGGAAAACACTTATAAAAAAGCTCTCCCGATTCCTCCTTATGTTTCCACATTTGGATTTTTTTCTATCCCAAGTGGGTGATTCTAGACAATAGGAGTCTTTGTTTGGAAGCCTAAACCACCGGTTTGGCATGGCTGTATCTATCTGTGACCTATTTAGTCTGAAGTGGGTATTTTAACTGCCTTGTAGCAGCTTTGTGCTGTAGCATTGCACAGCGTAAGATTCTGCTAATGTTGGGACGTTATGACTGGAGTGGGTGTCATGAGTTTATATTTGCCTTTTGGAGATTTTGATCATTTGTGCAAATAAGTCAATTGTTCATAACTCCATCCTTTCCACTTACAGAATAAGGAGATGGATAAGGAAGCGTGGGATAGGTCGGTATTTTGTGAAAATGGCGTGCTTTAACAAAGTACTGCTTTATTTTTAGCTGATGGTTTTATTGGTATTAGGGTGCAATCCGTATGGGGATTTCAATCTCAAAGGCTATCAATTTAATCAACAATGAAGCAATAAATCTTGTGAAGACCATTCATTCGTTTGTAGTAAAATGGATTGATTCTTGTCTTGCTAAGTCTATCATTACCTTGGTGCCATTGAAGTTTGGTTGTTACCCTTATCGTGTGTGCTGGTGTAACTGAAGTCTGGGCTGGGCTCTGCGTACTGCTCGGAATACAAAGGAGGGCGGCAGAATGTGTAAGACCTCCTCCGCATGTTGTTATAGCTGACAGTGGAAAAATCCTCATGCTTTTGTGATTAGGTAGACTCCGGCACGAATACCGTTGGCTCTCTGCGTGTGTGTAGCTGGATCTCAACTGTATGACTAGTTGGGGGAAAAAAAAGTGTCTTGTCTTATGTTAGGCAAAGGGAAAAGATGCTTTTGTTCCAGCACTGCCTGGGTGAAGAAGCAGGAGTCATACCTCAGAAGAGGGAAGGGGAATGGGGGGAAGCTCTGTATTCCCGTCTCCCTGAGTCATTAACAAAACACTGTGGCTAAACCAAGGTTGCTAAACCATCATGTGCCTCACGGCGTGGGGAGTTTCAAGTAAAGCTAAGCTTGTACTCACTCCTGCCTCCTTAACTGAGGTTGAAACTGCTGAGCTTTTGGGTGGAAGATGGCTAGCTTTATACTATGTAAAGTTCTCATATTATAAAAACAGTGCTCTTATACAAGTTTGTCTTTCTTTTGGCTAGCTGCATAAAGTTTTCCCTTTACCTGAAGGGGCAACATAATTTATGTTGAATTGGCATAGTTACAAAGAGGTTTATTTTAATGGAAATTCTATGAATTGGGTGACTGGAAATTTTACAGCTTCTTAAGTATTCATAGTATGACAACACTGAACCAGGCTTCATCAGTTCACCGCCTCTTGACTCATGATTATCTCGGTTAAGTCTGGCACTCAAGATCAGGGGCAAATGTTTTAGTTCAGTTTGCTCTTTACCATGCAAACAGGCGGGCTGCAAGTTACAACTCGATCCACTTACTCAACTGCAGTCATTTTGTCGTAACACCATTGTTTTTGTTACTGACAACATTTACATTGGAAAAAGAAGGCGCCAACTATCCAAAGCTGATAGCTAAAAGAAATCCAGCACTGGAAGAACTTTTGGTCTTTTTATTATACTTGGAAGATGCCTTAGACTATTTTTTTTTTCTCCCTTTTCTGCAATTTCTACTCAGCATCTCTCCACGTTAGTTTCTATTTATAAATTTAAATCCTATGTAACGCAGTAAAGTGACAATGTTCCATTGGTACAGCAGCAACAATGCACCTATGTAATGGATTTTTAAAGCAATTCTGTCCCTGCCTTGACAACCTCATCACCCCACCTGGAAAGTACTTTGTGAGACAAAGCACTGTTGACTTGGCATGTCAGCCCTTTTTCCCTAATGAAAGAGCTATGTAAAACCATCATCTGATGTCTACTACAATGCAAGGGAGGAAAGGAAAAACCACCTCATAAGCTGCCTTTACAGATACAAAATAATACCCTATGGTAAAATGACATAATCCTGGAAGTAGTGACCCATCTAGTAGAAGTCCCTGTAGCAGCTGCATTTTAGTCTGACAAATAGCATTGTGTAAAAAAGTCTGAATATTTTCTTGAGTAAGTCTAGTCAGAACATAGTTTGTATTGCCTAGATACGTTTGTTTGAATGCCTTTTTTAAGTGTACATCATTGGTTTAAAGACATTTCTAAGGTATTCTTGAGATAGTCTACAAGAATTTAGAAATACAAGAAAACGAGCAGTGGCTGTAAGAACCATTATAGTAGTATGGCTGACTATAATACATCAAAACATCGGTCTGGATTTATAAGTCCCTGTATGTTTAAATCCTACCTGTATTACAGTTTGCTTCATTTAATGTAGGTACTGTTTTTAAAGAGCGTGGGGGAAGGCTGCTTTTTTTTTTTTTTAAATAACTACCGCTGAAAAGTTATACCATGATAAAATAATAATAATAAAGGCAGGTTCTTTATACTAAAACACAGAAATGCTGCAGTCAGTCCTATATCTTCCCATGACAAATCTACTTTACGGTATAGCTAATTTAACTCTGATTTGCTTCAGTAAGGGCTCACATTTAAGTGTTTTTTATGTTTGTTTTCCCCAGTCAGGAACCCAAATGGTTTCTCATTTAAAGCAAGCGGATTTTTGATGACAGGGTGTTTTACAGAGTTCCTCATAAAACTAGTTTTCTTCTGGACCTGAGGGAAAGGCTCGTAATCTATTTACACAGCGTTTTCCTGGGCAGAATTTTGAATGCGTGTGGGTAAAGAAAGGTTAAGGTTGTTCTTTAATGGAGAGTCAACATCAGATTTGGCCTGTATTAGGTTTTTGCAATTTTTTTATCTGAAAAGTCCGTGTTTCCAATGCACGTACTTTCTACTTGATGTAGGTTTTGTCTTAACGCACTTTCTTGTGTTAAAGCCAGTCTCGAGCTGAACAGCAATCCCTTCTCCCCAAGACCCCCCACTTAGTTTTAGAGAACCTAAAGAAGCTTTGAATACAGGATAAACTCAATGTAAGGCATCTTCATGTTGTAGCAGATGTTGTTTTGTGTAATGTGCATCTGCACTGACATTAGACAATTTGACCAAGATGTTTGTAAAATACTTTTGCAATAGTAGTGTGCTATAAATAAAAATTATTTAGCCAAAAATTGCCTAATGGAGCACATTTTACTATGTGGTGAGGCTTTTTTTAAGCATTAGAATTCCTAATTTGTTACTTAGGCCTTCAGAAATTATCATGCTGGCTTCTGAAGCCATGACATTTGGAACATAATAAACTACATTTGGAACATAGTAAACTTGGGATCATGTTCATTTGCTTTCTGATTTGGAGATCTTAGGTTTTTTTATATGCTAGCTTCTGACTATATCTCAAAGCCTAGATGTTTACCTATTAAAATAAAATTGAAGAGAGGTTTCGAATACTACCCTCAATTGAGAGCTGAATCGGGTTTTTTTCAGTACTGTAGAAATAATAATTTTGTCCTCTGAAGATCAAGGGAGAGATGAGTTTTTGTAGCTGCTGTCCTGGACACTGATTCTTCTTTGAGGGGTGCAGTGCCTGCATCTCAAGAACGCGCAGGGAAAAGGCAGAGAGGAGCTGTTTTGGCAGCATGTGCTCGTTAAACTATTTGGTTCCCTTCTTCTTCAGTCCAATCAACATAGACTATGGGTGGATGGCACCAGTAACCAGTAGTGCCCCTTTGTTTGTTTGTTTGTTTGTTTAATTTCTTTATGCTGTCTCAGCTGATGCATTCAGCTGAAACTTGAAAGAACTGTTTTCCTTAACACCTGTGATAAAATCAGATTGCTGATAATGCTGAATTGCTGCCTACCTGCTATCGCAAGGAGACCATTCCTTCTACTTGCTGCCTGTTGTTTCAAACTTAAATGGGAAGTTTACGTCCTAGACACTTTTGTAGTACCTAGCACAATAGGATTCTGCTTTACACTATAAAACTGCTATACTACCTTTCATTTTAGTCATACATATACAGCATTGTATAAGTATCCAACAGTAGATAAAAGTGTAAAATGCCATGCCGTAACTATTCTCAAGTTTCTTATTGTTTAAAGCTTTGTTTGGCAAGTAAAGCGGAGAGGTTTCTTTGTATTCGAGAGTAGCTGGGCAAATAGCGGATAGAAGCCAAATTTGTCTTTCTAGGCTGTGTAACCTTGGGTGTGGCTACAAGCAGAATAAACCAATTTTAGGTCCCTGATGCTGCCAAAAAAGATAATAGTTCCCAGTCATATGTTTCTGTCTTCTCCCCAGCAGGTTAGCACTACTTTCTTCCCTGTGCAGTCAGTTGGGCTGGTCCCTGCTCCTGTTGAATATTTTTTTCAGTAAGGTTTGTCTTTAGGTGGTTCGTGTTATGGCTATGTGACCAGAAGGTAGTAGTGCCAAGACGGAGGCTGGCAGCAGGAACGTGTGGACAGAAGCAGATGGGAACAGCTACCCCTTTTGGTGGCAGCTTCATCTGAAACTAACCCAGTCATGCAACTGCATGCATCCTTTGAGCAAAACTGTCCTTGGGTGGATTTACATGAATTAAAGGCAAGGAAGGGAAAAGGTGATGATAAAACAGGAATTTTTAGAAGTGCTAAGGAGAATTCCCTATTTGGAAAACGTCTTGATCTGGGTTTGGTTTTCTGTACCATGAGGAGGTGAAATGCAGATCTCCAAACTACGTTTCTGTCTGCGCAAGGGTGATCGTGTAAATGTTGAAGTATACATAAATCTGTCCAGATGTGCTAGTCGTCAGGCCCTCCATGTATTTAGTACCTGTTCAATAAGAGAGTGGAGGAGGGGGTGACAGAAGGAAGTGGGTTTTTTTAATTACCATTGATGAAATTAGAAAACCCCACACTAGTTCTCTGGTGCTATGTGCTTGGCATTGATTTCTACATAGTTCTAATCTAAGAGCAAACGTAGTCCAGATACTTGCATGTTTTGGCTGACTCTGCAGATTAGAATCACTTTTGTTCTCCTTTTCATGGGATTTTCCTAATGGAAGTAACAGTCTCTTGAGACAGAATGTTCTTTACAAGGTGTGAGACAAGTAAGGAAGTTTTTATTCAAGTGGTCACAGGTGTCTGATTCATAGCAGGGTTGGGTTTGGGGATTCCCCCCAGCAGTCTGTGGAAGTGATGTATGGCTGTTGACCTCATTGACTCCTTCAGCTTTAGGCACTGTAAACCACCGATTTAGGTGACTTTTTAAAAGATACATGCTCCAGAGCGTTACATCCATTTTCTCATTAGGCTGGCAAAGTTTCCATTGTTGTTCCAGTAAAAGTACTTAAGAAATGTTAAATGGTTTAAAGAATTCTAACATTCACACTTGCAGAAATACCACTCATTGAGTTGCTTCCACCAACCTTCATCACCAAACAGTTAACACCGACAACAGTGCAGATTATCCTTAATTTAATTTACTCTTCCGTATGGAAAACTCTCTGACATTTTTCTTATTAAATGCCCTTTCACTTTACTTGTAAGTGTGCTAATTGCCATGCTTTGTACACTGCAGTGACATTCAGAATAGAGATGTTAACACTTGACGGAGTAGTAGAAGAATTTCTGTCCCAATTCTAGCCAAAGGCAAAACTCATGTAATTTAATCAGGGCAATATTTCTTCTAGAAGCATTAGTCCTAACTTGGCTTTGGCACTGATTCTTGAGCAGTGCTGTAATCTGACTTGGAAGTCAAATATCTCAAGTATGAGCTATTCACTGTGTTGCTGTCAAAGATGCTATAAACTTTGCGCTTTTACAAGGAATCAGTCTTGTACAAATGCTTGGTATGTAAATATAGCTGTGTTAGGCCCCATATGTAGTAATGAATAATAATAAAAAATCCTTTTTAAAGCCTGTTTCCATGAAAGGGCAATATCCCCCAATGTTACTGTTTTCTGTTTTTCTCTGTATGCATCAAAACCAATGACTTAGTTTTTTTTGTTTTGGTTTGGGTTTTTCTTTTAAATTCTTACTGTACGGTTTCCTGTGAAATTATGCTTCTTTTTCATTTTCTTTGTAGGCAACAGAGATTTTGCTCCTGATGATCCACTAGAATTTAAGTCTCATCAGTGGTTTGGAGCCTCTGTGAGATCCAAAAACGATAAAATTCTGGTAGGTTTTTTATGCCCTTCAAACACCTCACTACTGGGATACTGTAGTGGAAAAAAAAGTGAAAAGATCTGGGTAACTCAGAATTTAAACACAATCCCAGTAATCAGTATGGCTTGTGTTTTCTCAAAATTTATTGGCTAGCCTTTTTTTAACTCTTTATAAACAAAGGTTGTAGCATTTTTGTCTGGTTTTGAGGGAAGGAGTAGAAATAGTTTTCCTGAAGTTAGAATGTGTTATAAATTCTTGATCAACTCTTGACAACTGTTGCTTTAAGAAATTATTATTTCTAAAATTCTTGTGATAAACCAGCTATTTCTAAAAATAGAAACCGGTGATACTTCCATCCCAGTTATGATAGTATAAATCTTCTCTAATAATGTGTGGTATGTCCGCCAAATTTTTTTTCGGTTACTATTCTGTAGCAAATTGGCATTCCATTGTATTATTCTGTACCCCCCAGCATTCTGCAGAGGAGTTTTTCTCACTGCCATGTTTTCTTCCTTAGGCCTGTGCCCCATTGTACCACTGGAGGACTGAAACAAAACAAGAGAGGGAGCCTGTAGGAACTTGTTACCTGCTTGCTGGATCTAAATCTGTGGAATATGCACCCTGCAGGTCAAGTAAGTGTAGAGCATGCCGTTGCTTTTCTTTTTGGACTTTCCCTTGTGTTATATTTTGTGTACATTAGAAGCAGGATGTTTTACAGATATTTCCCCCTTCAATGTATAGGCTCATAGCAATTCGAAAAAAACCTAAGCTAGATCCAGACATCTGAATTCTCTTCCAGTTGATGTTCAGGATGCAGACCTTGCTTTCTCTGCTGTAGGTCAGAGGAAAATCTTAGATCTAGGTATCATTGGAATTGAGGACTTCAGTTTTTTAAAGGACTACTTCTGTAGTAATCACTCGAGCAAAGTTATGTAGCAAGTGCTTTTTCAAAGACCAACTCTAGAATTTTCTGAAGCCTAATTATTGTTATTCAAGTAATTTAAAGAGAAAGCTCATTTTAGAAGACAAGGTTTTGCACAAGTAGATTCTGATTTCCATGTACGTGTACGTACATAGCGATGCACTCTTTTAATTACATTAATTGCTGAACATATTGAGTCTTATATTCCAAACGCTTTGCGTCCATATCGTGTAGTTGAGTTGGTAGATAATTCGGAGGCCTAATAACCTTTTCTAAAATACAGAAGCCTAAAAGTTGAACATTCAGGCTAGGATTTTTATTTTTTTTTATTTGTTGAAAATCATTGGTGAACAGTAGCAATGAAATCCAGTATGTCCCAACATAAAAAGAAGTTAAATAAGCATGTATTAAACTAAATCATGCTAGTTAAGTAGTCATACTTCCAGATAAGGGAGTTTCAACATTTCTACTCTGGAGCTGTATGATCATAAGATTAACTCAGCCATAACAATTCTTGCTGGGATGAGTCTCAGTACGTAGAGATTTTTTCCGCCAGGTATACTTTTTTTTGTGTGTTTTAAGCCAATACTTGAAACAACTTCCGGTTATGTGCCTTCCAGATTTTTATTCCATACCAACAGAAAAACTTATTCCCTAGTTTCCGGATACCTTATTTCCTGAAGAAAAATTGCAAGTATTTTTCCCCCAAACTTAAATTAAGATTAAATACAAAGGACTATGGAGTTGCTGTTTACTTTGATGTGTTAGGCCAGAGCGTATGTTGATGTTATATGTATGTTAGGCCAGCCCTAAAGTTGTTACAGCATTTGGTTGTGAGTTGTTAATGAAGAGAAAATACTGATTGAGGAGAAAAAAATTTCAAGGTTCAAGTTCAGGAGTGCATGGTTACTTAGGAAGATGCATTGGAAGGTATCCACAGAATCATCTGATCTGGTACTGATAATATTTATTTTATTTATTTTTCTCTTTTCTATCCATTCTTTTTTGTAGCCACTATTGATGCAGATGGACAGGGATTTTGTCAAGGTGGATTTAGTATTGACTTTACAAAGGTATGTGAACCTTTTTCAATTCCTACGAGTCAGCAGACAGTTGCAAGTTGGCAACAACCCCGATACAGACCACATACAAGCACAGCTATTATGAAACTAAATGTAAACTACCGTTCCTGGGGAGAAAAAAACCCAACCAAACACATCCTTGCAAATAAACAAAAATAACTTCAAACCACTCGGCTATTATAAACCTGTTTCTCCCTACATCTTCACAGCGGGACGCTTTCACCTCCTGTAGGAATCATGTCCTGAACAAATAGTCTGCTTTCCCAGCCTCTTGCCATAAACCTCTGCTGCAGCTAGTCCTCAAGTGAAATAAACTGTAGTAGTCAGGTTTTTTGAGATAATTATTGTGAAGGCATGAGTGCATAGCTAGTGTTACTTCTTGAGGAAGAAGAACTGCTAAAGGGAACCGGTAAACAATGTTCTTGTCAATTATGTTTTGTTTTTCTCATCAGACTTTTTCTTTTTTTGCGGTCTGTCTTGTGTTTCTTCTACTTTTATGTTCTCCCTGCCTTTTATAGTTCTTTTTTAAAGTTTAAATTCACAATTACTTTTTAAATCTAAGCGCAATAAAACTGTGCACAAATATGAGAACTAACTATAGGGTTTTTTTTATATTGTACATGTAGATTGTTTAGCATAGTCCAGACACATTAAGACCACGCATGTCCTATTTGTGATGTGGCAATTTTTTGGGTTCTTCACATCTTATGGTTGGGTCATAGCCCTTCACTCTTTGCCTGAGGACACTCTTTGCAGTTTCCTCCAGAGGAAACTGTGAAGTGCAGTATAGGACTGTAAGCGTTTGAGTTATTTTGCATGCACACCTGAAGCTTACTGTGCAGACTCTAGCCCCTGTTAAAACCAACCTTGGGCTCTAATCCAAAACCCTAGCTGAGTGGGCAAGCCTGGGTATAACGTATCTTCAAATCGCTGACCTAGATTTTTCTGAGTGGTGAATATGGGAGTTTTTAAGATTTAAACGTGAATAAGTGGCTTAATTATGCAGCAAAGCCTATGGCCCAATTCACTGCTTAGAGAGCAAATTCCCAGCACTGGGATAGCTGATGTGGTTAAAGTTTCATAAAATGGTTTGTGGATTGCAGTTATACCAAGGAATACAGAGTGGGGGAATTACATCACAGCTTTTCTGAATTAAACTTTTCTGAAGATAAGCTACAGAAAGTGGCAGGGGCAGAAGATGGAACTAGTTTGTGTACTGACCTAAAAACATGTTATGATTGCCTTATAGCAGTCTTAAGTTTTCTCCTAATTGTATTTCTGTTGACTTAGATATATGTGAGTAGAAGGGTCTATTACAATAAAAGCACAATTCTGCCTAGGGTTTTAAATGGGTGACATAGAGAAGCGAGTCACTGAAGGCATATTGTTTGTTATCTTAGCATTTTACAGGATGCACTTTTAATTAATCATTCCTTCAAAAAATAAAATGTATTGGGGTCAGTGAAGCTACTGTGGTATACATGCATGGGATTACTGCTCATAAACATAGGACATGTTCTGTTGTCTTTAGATATGCTTAATGTGTTTTTTCTTTTTTTTCTTTTTCTTTCTCCCCATCCCTGTCCCATCCTGCCCCCCCCCCTCAAGGGAGACAGAGTGCTGCTTGGAGGACCTGGAAGTTTTTACTGGCAAGGTGAGATATACCATTTAAGACACAGAGAAGTTGACCTCTTCGATTTTTCTCTTTATCCTCATAGTCATTTCTATCCACACTCCTCCAACCACGGTCAAAGTCTTCATCAGTAAGAAAACTAACAGAAATAATTCTTCTTCCTCCTTCAAAGTATTTCCTGAATAATCAAGGCAACCACAGATTAAACCTGAAGTAATAATTGTATAGATGTGTCTTTTGTCTTTTAAATAACTCTATGATTGTTTTAAAGGCGTTTTCCCAGGAATGTGGAATTTGTTTCCACCAGCAGGCTAAGTTTCCTCTAGGATATTTTGCTTGTTTGAAAATCTACATGTTTTGTAATTTCTGGCACACTTATGAAGCATGTATTTTCAATGAGAAATGTACCCTGCAAAGAGAACTATCATTATTGCGTTTGTTTATATAGATCTGTTTTGTGCTAGGGTGCACATTTTACCTCTTAACTGCGCTGTTTACACAGAACATTATGTATGTATTTTGCTAATGTGGGATTCAATCAGTATTTGTTTGCAGGATCATTCAGCATTTAGCTGTAGCTCTCTGTTCAAAATATGGTGCTGGTACAATCAGGACATAACTGCCAAACTCTACTGCCTGTTTTTTAATGTAAATACTGATGTTTATGAAAGATTTCCAGTATCATGCCAGCCTACATGTAGATGCAGCAGCACAGGAGGCTCATTTCCAATTTTAAATTCTGAACAAAATAGGGTGATTGCAACTAAATTGCAGATACAGTATAATACAGATTATGTTTCTGTATTCATTTTATTGCTTTTTGGCAAAAGTGACATCTTATCTGCCGAAACAACCTTATTCTTCTCTAGGACTACCAAAAAAAAAACCAACCAACCTCTTATCTCTGAATAGAAGACAATAGTATACTTCCAAAAACTAGATTTTTCACCCCAAATTTTTATTCCACATTCTGAGATGTCGGAGGAGTAGTTTTCCCTGTACATATATATACATAGATGAATATGTATGTGAAGTACGTGCTCTTCTGAAAAAAAAAATTTTGTGATTAAAGATTTAATTTATACTCAAAAGAATGTAATGAAGTCACCACCTAGTGGCTAGTGAAGTGGAAACAGAGAACACGGTAATACACTGCTCATCTTATTAGTTTCTTGTCTGCCATATTAAGCTCTCATGTTACAGTATTTGGATAAGGAGCGATGACTCGTTTCTGCAATACCATAAGCATATGCTTACTGTTACCTAACTGAGCAGTCCCATTTAAGTCCTGGCTTACATGTAGGAGCAGCTTCCATGTTCAGTGAGAACTCTTTGTGTGCTTTTGATTAAATATGTGCATAATTATTTGCTGAAGTACGATCCAAATTTTCACTTGTATCCTTTCTGGTGCTGCAGCTGTTGGCTATTTTCTGATTGGTATTGTGGAAGAGTTGTTGTTTTAGAAGCAAGCATTCTTAGAGTCCTGTTGCTTATTGAATGAGTGCACACATATTTTATTTGTGGTTTTAAGCTGTTTTCTTTCTCTTTAGGCCAACTTATTTCTGATCGAGTGACAGAGATTGTGGCTAAATATGACTCCAAAGTCTACAGTACAAAGTATGATGACCAGCTAGCAACCAGACCTGCTAGCGCTGCTTTTGATGACAGCTACTTGGGTGCGTAGTTTGAAAAGGAAGAAAACCTAGCTGTACTTGAAAAACTCCCTTGCGCTATTCATACTTAAGTCTAAGTCACGCTACTATTCATTCAACATTTGACAGATCACTGAAGAGCTACATAGCTGAAAATGTAGTAATTTATATATGATGAAAGCTTAGTTACCTTGCCATAGGCTTGATTCAAAAAGCACCTGATGACAAAATAAATGGAAATATTTCCATGAATTTTTGTGCTCCGCGATTCAGGCTGAATATGGGAATGGCCAAGGTGTGATTTTTACGGGAGAAGTTAGTTGCATACCTATTTTTTTAGAAAAGTAGCTGTTTCTAAATAATCTACCAAAACAAAATAAAAATGTGAAAGAATCATGTTTGGGAAGAAAAGTAATGAAGAGAGCAAATAAAGAGAGTTCCTTAGAAGAGTGGGAAGTCATCATTTAGCTTCATGTATGTCTAACTGTGTTCAGAAGAAAGCAAGGATAGACCATGACAGTTCCCAGGATGATACTTTTAAAATTTTCATCTTCTGATCTCAAATTCATGGATGCTGATGAATTACCGTCAACTCATGTAGCTGTTTATAGTCTAAGCTACTTAGAGGCAATATTTATTCCATTGCGTTTTAAGATGAAGTGAGAGGACTGTGCATGGAGACCTATGAAGAATGTAAAGAGAGATGAAAGGTTTAATAAGGTTTTTGAAGTGATTTACTAATTTTGTCTGTTGAATCAGGTTATTCGGTGGCTGTCGGAGACTTCAATGGTGATGGCATAGAAGGTAAGACCTTTGCTTCAGTAAAAAAATCATGTTAATAGGCTGGACAGGTCTTTCAAATAAATGGTATAGAACAAACGATACAGTGCACAAGAAAATACGTAAAGCACTAGGAATGAGCTACTCTGTTCAAGCAAAGTCATTGTGCTTTGGGACCTGAATGTTATCTGAGTGTCTTGCTTTATATTTCAGACTTTGTATCAGGAGTCCCAAGAGCAGCAAGAACTCTGGGCATGGTAGGAAATTTGAAACATTAAACTCTACAACAAGTAAAATGATCAATGTTGTTGGTATGCTGTAATGTATATTTCTTCATGTGCAGGTGTCGATTTACAATGGGAAAAACATGTCTTCCATGTACAACTTCACAGGAGAGCAGGTATGTAGCTTTATTCAGTGTGATGGGTGACCAGGAGGCTATTCCTATAGAAAGATGAGATATTGAGACAGTATTCAGGGTACTAGAACATATAATATTCTGTATGTTACTAGCTTATGTGCCAAAGAAAAATTTTATACAGTCTGTAGGAATCCTAAAAATGTATGTTCTGTGAGCTCCAGTTTTGTAGTACTACTTAGAAAAACAATCTTATTTAAATGAAGGAAATACTGCCTATTTTGAGAATTGGTAAAGAGGATGGGATCATGAAAGGGGGAATGGGGAAGGTCACTGATCAGTTTACTTTCCAACAGACTAAGGAAGAGAAAGGAAAATATAAGGAAAAAGGAGATAAAAAAATTTTGTGGTATATATTGTCATCTCCCTAATGTCTTTTCCATTAACGTCTTTTCCATACAGATTTCTATAAACTTGTTTGTGTGTTTATATTGCTACAACTCAAGTTTGGTTTGAATTTTGTTTTCCAGATGGCTGCCTATTTTGGGTATTCGGTGGCTGCCACAGATATCAATGGGGACAAGTAAGTGTCCTCCTCTCCCCACTGCCACCCAACTTGTTTCTAGAAAGAAAAAAAGCAGCTTTTATTAAAAACTCTTTCCTCCAACACAGATTTCTGTCTTCATTACTGGTTTAACATGTATCTGCGCAACACACTTTCTTGCTAGCACTCAACTTTTGTTTTAACAATTGTAGATTTGTTTTTGTGTTTATTTACATAAATACATGTGTGTATTCACATGCTTTAAACATGTTAAGTTCTGGTATATTTATGCTTGCTTTGTCAATAAATATTTGCATTCAGTTGCAATTTAAAGATAGGTAACTTTCATCTTAATACTGACTTCAGTACTGAGTTAGTCCTACTAACTGATGCTTAAGAGAATGAAACTGAATATTCTTGCTGTTACTGAAGAACCTTATCCTTCTTTGTTCCAGTTACACAGATTTGTTTATCGGAGCCCCTCTTTTTATGGATCGAGGTTCTGATGGGAAACTTCAAGAGGTCGGCCAAGTTTCCATTTGCCTTCAGCGAGCCTCTGGAGGGTTTCAGATCACAAAGCTGAATGGTTTTGAGATATTTGCAAGATTCAGCAGTTCTATTGCCCCTCTGGGGGATCTAGATCAGGATGGCTTCAATGGTAGGACATCATTTATTGATCAGTATTTTCTGTTTGTAGATGAAATCTAGACAGCACACTGAATGTGGATTCTGCACGCAAACATTAGGCATTCTAACCATGACTGAATGTTGGACGCTAAGGTCTAGACTCCTTTCGATGCTTGTATGCTACTCCCAAGAATGCTAACAGGAGTTACATGTATGCATCGAGCAGAGACTATACCATTTAAACTACAGCATGGATTATTTTAGCTGTTACACTGGTCAGTTCATTACTTTCTAAGTGACAAGTACAGTAGAAACTTCAATGGAATACCTGACTCTCCACTCTGACTTGTTAGGACATCTTCAGTATGATTTTCCTGTTTCCATTGCTTAAAGCCAATTTTTCTCTCCAGAAACACAATGATGACCAAAAAGAAGGTTTTGTTTCAGAGAGCTGGTTAAAAATGTTCTGATAGAAGAGATTTTCCTGAGAAAAGTCTAGATTTTTTTTTTTTAATTTCAAAATGGAAGAATCTGGTGAAAATATCCCATAACAACTACAGCCAACTGTACCAAGAGCTGAGTGTCTCCAGCAAGTATTTGGATGAGAAGTCCAAGTCTGATACAACTGAAGCTGTGGACTCTCAAATGTGTTGCCAGTGCTTCTTGTTACTTTCACTTAGGAATGGAGAGCAATGTAACAGACAAAAATCATACAGTTTTGAGACGGAGAATTCCAGGAATCGTAGGGAGAACATTTTGTTCTGCAAATTGTACTCCAGTGTTTCCTAAAGAGTGGTAGGAATTTGAGTTCCGCAAAAAATGCTCATTTTTGTTTTTTTCCATTCTGCTTGCAAGCTAAATATTTTCTGAAATATCAAAAATTATAATAGGCTAATATTCCCAGGTAGCTCTAATGTATTTTTTTAATGAAATCATAAAATCACAGAATCATAGAATAGTTTGGGCTGGAAGGGACATTTTTAGTTGCTAATAGTATACAGAATTAGTGTGAAGATGCAGTATCACTGCAACTATTTACAGAAGACATCGGAAAGGTTACAGCTGATAGCCAAAAATACGGTCACTTGATGAGATGATCCAAAAATGTTTTGATTCCATCATATTTCTATCTCATATACACTGTAGATGAGAAAATCGTAGCAAATGCTGCCTCTTCTTAATTACTTTGCCATTATTTAGTCTGGTTTTTTAGTCTTTTTTTTTTTTTTCCTGCTCCGTTTCATTTTGGGAGCATTAATTAAAATGCTTTCCATCACAGTACGGTGCAAGATTGGAATTTCTACTGCTTTCATAAAGTTTGTAAAGATGAGTCAAAAATATGAAACGGTAAACTTTTGAGTCCTTGTTCTTTTCATGAAACTTTCTGAAATTTAAGGAGAGGAGGGAATAATGTAATTAATCTCTGTAGCGTTTCATGTTTGGTCTTTGAACCAATTGGAGAAATGTTGAATTTAGATCATACATACACTTCTAAAGCTGTCCTTACAGATAGTGCAATTAGCATTTTGTTTATTACTGTTTTAGTCATTGATAATAAGTACTCTTAAATTTATTAAGCTCTAAAAGATAGCATAGTTGCACTAACTGAAAGTTCTCTGTAAAACATGTTGCCAAGCCATGATCAGGATAGACTGGAATTTGATGCCATTGTTTTAGGCTGATTTAAATTTTCCAGAATTATTAAAATGTCACACCCTTTTGGAGAAACATGAGTGTGTTAATGAAATGGGCAGATAGTCCCACTTAGTTTTGTGATTTGGTGCCAACAGTGAGTAATTCTGGGTGTTTCATACTCTAAAAAGCATCTCAAATCCATATGATTTGGCTCCAAGTCAGTTACTGAAGGGCAGAAGTGTTTGCACAACTATTCCTTTCTCCTCCCCCCCCCCCATACACATCTATGATGAATGTTCTTGTTAAACATTTATACTTTCTACAAAAAGCAGCATCCAATTAAAAAACAATGGTTGTTGATGAGCATTTTAAAGGCCGGTTCAGCATCTCCTCCCTACTGATACACATTGAAACTAATATCAGAAATTATTGATTGACGTAAGCACAAATATGTTCTAGTCTGTGTTGTTGATGAGCATTTTAAAGGCCGGTTCAGCATCTCCTCCCTACTGATACACATTGAAACTAATATCAGAAATTA
>JANXJC010000001.1:17197154-17213886 GCA_027564655.1 Leptodon cayanensis
TTGATTGACGTAAGCACAAATATGTTCTAGTCTGTGGCTGGAGATGTTGATGATTGTTCTTTTGGTTTACAGATATTGCAGTTGCTGCACCATATGGTGGAGAGGACAAGAGAGGACTTGTCTATATCTATAATGGAAGAGCAAATGGTTTGAATGCAGTCCCGTCTCAAATTCTTGAAGGGCGGTGGGCCGCTCGTACTATGCCACCCAGTTTTGGGTACTCGCTGAAAGGAGCCACAGATGTGGACAAAAATGGATATCCAGGTCCTTTGCTCTAAATGTCACTTTAGAATAACTTAATAGTAGCCCCACCTCTGACTAACAGCATACTTTAAAAAATAAATTGTAAGGTGTAATATTTCTCCTTTTTTCCTAGACTTGATTGTTGGAGCCTTTGGTGTTGACACAGCTGTTTTGTATAGGTAAGTATCCCTCTATGGTTTTACGTAAGTGCAAGCAGAATGAAAGCTCAGTGGCATTCTTGAGTTACTAAAGAAAGCGGGACCAGAGAAGTCTGAAATTCTGCTACGCCACCTTCCAAGCTGCTGGAGGTAAAAAAATGTTATGCTGTTGATTTCACTGAGTAAATCTACAGTCTGCTATCTGTTATTTATCTTTCTCAACAATCTATAGTTAAGATATAAATAAGCTGTCTTCAAGACTTTCTGAGTGACAATTTTTTAGATTCTGACACATAGAGGGTGCTGCTAGCTATTGCACTGCAATCCTGATATTCTCATCCAAACTTGCTCATTTTGGGAAAATCCCTTATTTCTCTGTGCTAGAAAGAGATAGGACTTCCTCTTAACTCAGTTGTCCATGTTCTGACCCTGATGGTAATGAAAGAGCACAGAAAAGCTTCCTGCTTTTCCTTAATCTACACAGTGATTATTTGTTATTCTTGCAGTTTCACTAAATGTTGTCTAAGTGTGTATGTATATATTTCACTATTTGATGGGGAGGGTATTGTCTCACATGGTGTTGAATGCTGCTCAGGAGGGTGTTTTGTTTGCAGGGCTAGACCAGTTATTAGAGTAAATGCTGCCCTGGAAGTTAACCCGACCATTCTAAACCCAGAAAACAAAGCCTGTTCACTGTCAGATGTAAAAGTTTCTTGGTAAGCAGGGTATCTTTGTTTCCCTTTTGAGGGGAGGGATTTTTGGGGGTTTTATTTTCAAAAGCTTCACTTTTGAAAGGATTCAGGAAGTCTAGTCAGCTAATTAAAAAAAGGCAATCAAACACAGATTTTTCTGAAAGAACAGACAATACAAAATAAGAACTCTTTGACAACAGTGGGAGGACCAACATTGTCTTCAATAGATGCTAGACTGACTCCGAAGTTACATCCTACTTGTAGAGATTGCCAGTTGTCAGTGTTGAGTAGAGCAAGATTTTTCCAAGATGGTAACGGATCACACAGCTTTTGCAATATTTTTACCCATTAACTTGCTTTTTAGGTGGGCGTATGGAAAACACTTGGGAAATTATCTGCTCTGCTCTGGTTTTCGTTCTTGGATGATTATCTGGATAGATTATCTGGATATCTATCTAGATAGATCTGGATGATTATCTAAACTCACTCTTCATTTCTAGTGGTAACTTCCTTTTCAACTCAATATGCCAGTTCCTTCTAGCTTTAAAAATAAATGAGCCACGTTTGATTTCACGAATAAACACTCTGCTTTACAGGTGACTACTCCTACATGAATCAAGACTCCAAGTCTTTACATTGTTGTCTACTTATTAATAGATTATAGTTTCTCTCCCACCAGTAGAAAATAGCTTTTGGGAGTGAGCTAGGGTCTTGAAAGAGAACACCTTTGAACTGAGAAAAACAGTAAAGAATTTTAGAAGAAAATGAGAGAAAAAGTGTGTGAAATAAATATTTTCTTTTCCTCCAAAACAGCTTCAAAGTAAAGTTCTGCTTAAAAGCTGATGGCAAAGGAAAGCTCCCTAATTCACTCAGTAAGTTCTGCTAGTTTAAAAACTTTCAAGTCTTTTTATATTGCTTGCAGACATGAGCACCAGTCACTGTTCTTTTTCATTATTGAAACAGTTGCCTACCCTTTCAGCACAACCTAACAGTTCAGTAACTGTCTATATGACTGTCTTCAGCAGTTTTTTTGCTGAAATTGTGTTGAAGTCAGTGGGATTTGAGCATACTTGGGATTTAAGCATATGTTTAACCACTTGGTGGAACTAGTCTTGGAAAATCTTTGTATTTTACAGACTTGAGATCAACTCTTGTTGAGGGGAGTTCTAGACAAGAATATTCAAGTATGTGCATTGTTAGGCCTGAAAAATACAGACAAGCCACAAGGGACTTGTCACATTTCTGTTAAAATCCTGACCTTCTGATTTATATTACTGATTTTTTTCATCAGATTCTTTGTATCAGAATCAGGGAAAAGATTGTTTCAAGAAGGTTTTTAAGTTGTCTCTAAGGGATTTGCTAGTGTGGCAGACAGCCTGCTACAGTCAGGTTTTGTCTACTGATTATAAAAGCTTTTCCTTATTTTCTGTATGGCGTGTATAGAGGTGGTATGATGTGGGAAGACTTGTGTGGTGGTGGTATGATCTGGGAAGATTCATAAATAGCTGTTACATATGTTAATTTTCATTATATCAAATATTTGAAGTAATTAGATTAGCAATACAGTTAAATAATATAAGTGTTATGTGCAAGATTGCTTTACAATTTTCTAGGGGAAAAGAAATTTAACTTTTGTTCTTGCAGTTCTATAGCAATTATAAATTACAAATTTATCAGTGCTCTTCTATGTTTCCGATTTTTAAGGAAAAAGCAGAATCCAATTAGGACAACAGTGCTTGTTACTAGTTTGAGAACTAATGTAGTAACAAATTTTATATTGGAAGAACTGGAAGTTTTAAAAGTTCCAAGTACTAGGTTTTCATTATAGCTGAAACCAGTGTTCAGCTCCATTTCTGATCGGAATCTGCAGTATGTTTAATTGAATGAAACATCCCTAACCTAAACGCTTTGGATTGGACAGATTTCCAAGTGGAGCTGCTGTTGGATAAACTTAAGCAGAAAGGAGCTATAAGGAGAGCTCTCTTTCTCCACAGCAAACAGCCTAGCCACTCTAAGAACATGACTATTACAAAGGGGGGCAAAATGAATTGTGAAGAACTTGATGCCTTTTTGAGGGTAAGTAGCCATTTATGTTTTAGGCAAATAATTTTTGGTGCATTGTCTATTACAAGTTCCCCGTGTTAGGTGTTTTTTTTTAAAAAAAAAAAAAAAAAGAAAAAAGAAATGCTAGGGAAACTTCATGCTGAATGGGTAGACCTAAAGTTACTGAAAACATATGTGTGTCCTGGGATATCACTGCTGTCAGAGGATGAATGATGGATATTATTGTGACTAAGGTCCTGGTCAGTAAATGGATTGGAAATTCAATTCTGAACTTTGTTATGGACTTCTTGGACAAGACATCTAGGCACAAAATTAGTTACAATTTCCAAGGAACAGTCAATAAGCAGAGGTTGTGCTTCTACTTTGGAGGTAAAAGAATAAAGAAGAATATGGGTCTGCAACTAAAAAGCAAAGATCAGCAAATAACAGAGGAGACGGAGAAGGTTGAAATATTAAGTTTTCTTTTTCGCGGTCTTTCTGTTTTAGTCCCCACAAATGTGGGCAGATGCTAACACAATTAAAAAGTGTAACCTAGTAGAAGAAACACTGGCTGAAATGAAGACAGACATGTGAAAGTGTAGCTATGTAAGTTAGATGCAGCTCAGATCTATCTCTGAGTACTTATGAATCAAACACAAACAATACTTACTCGGCTCTCCAAAACCAAAAACCCAACCCAGTAAACACACTAGTGATCATTAAGGTTTCATAGAGGATAGATAATACTTTTCTTTGACTGGGCTTGTGAGCGGGAACTATATGGAAATAGACATCCCAGATCTCAGTATTAGTAAAGCTTTAACACTTTTCCACCCAACATTCTCATAAAGAAAGTAATGACACATGACCTAGATGAAATTACCTTAAATTAGATGCAAAAACAGTTAAACTAAGTTATCAATAGGTTTCTGCCCACAGGAGATAACTTCTGAAGTAAGATCCTGCAATGAGCTGTTCTAGATTCAGTAATTTCCATGATTCTCAGAAATTAGAATCATGAAGCAGAGTTTACATTGATAAAATCTGTGGCTAACATAAAGCTAAGAGGTGCTTTGCAAGTACTCTGAAAGGCAGGATTTACATTTACATCTGATAAACAGAATGATTTGAAATGAACAATATGAAAGTCAGAAACTCCAAGTAGTAATTTTAGGAAGGAAAAATTACAAGTCCAAAGATGAGTATCTGTGAGGGATCTTCGAAGCATACTGAATTCTGTCTGACAGGAAAGAGTGGAATTGTATAGCCCTTCAGGCTTCTTGCTGTTTTAGTTCTATGACTTAATACTTCGTATGCTCCGGTTTTCCATTTGTAAAACAGGCATGTTGCTACGAAAATTGTCCATCTTCAAAGTCTACGCTGCAGGTTTTCTGAAAAGAGATGATCTAGTTTGAAAAGAGCTCAGAAGTTTTAATGGTGTTTGGCTTCCTCATTCCTACTACAGCGTGAACAGTAAATAAAAATACTGCTTAGTATTGCTCTTGGGGATGACTGTTTGTTGCCTATAGAGACTTTTGAAGGACATGTTTTTGTTGTTGTTTTCTTCACATGTTTTAACTGTAATTCAAATCTTTGGTTTCCTCAGGATGAATCTGAATTTAGAGACAAACTAACTCCCATTACTATTTTTATGGAATATCGTCTGGATTACAGAACAGCTGCAGATGCAACAGGGTTACACCCTATCCTCAACCAGTTCACTCCTGCTAATATGAGCAGACAGGTACACTTCTTACACAATCTGTTATGAGAGAACCCAGAATGTATTTTCAGCTTTCAATACTTATTCAATACTTATGTTCATCTTAGGACTTCTGAAAAATTAAGATACCAAAATATACATCTAGGTTTTAGTCTTTGAATTATGGAAATATTAATGGTTATTGTATGTTTGTCTTCTCTTTTTTTTCCTTCTCTCTGTCAAATTTCTTTTTTGACATGTTATTCCTTAGTACCAGACTTCCTTTTCATGCATACTAATTAACTGGAGAAAAGCAGTTAGAGTAGCATTGAAGGTGTTAATCTCAAAGGATTGGTGTGTTGCATCCATTGCTCATACTATGCTGCTCTATGTATATTATGTTTATCCCTATAGTTCTCCTAAGGTAATAAACATAGTTTTTCTAGTTCTGCTCTTAATAGGAATTTTTACACTTGTTTGTAAGGAGGGTAGTGGAGATGCATCTCAAGATGAACAGATTATTCAGAGTATGGAAAGAGGATTAAGATATGTAGACATCAGTCCTAGAATTGAGGTGTGGCAGGATAAGGCACAGTGCCCTCCATATAAAAATTCATTTGTTCTCTTCTGAGACTAACGAGATGAAGATACCTCATAATCAGCTATTCAGAAAATTTTTATTTGGTGGTGAAACAGTATTATTGGAAATGTATGATAGAACAGATGCAGGAATTATTACAACAATACGCATTTGATTTTTGCTTAGGCACATATTCTGCTGGATTGTGGTGATGATAATGTCTGCAAACCAAAACTGGAGGTTTCAGTAGAAAGGTAAATACATGAGAAAAATGCTACAGGGAAAAGTAACTTCCCTATTTGAATTCTAAACTTCAAGAGCTTGTAACACTTTTGTTAAGAGGATGTATTGAAGTAAGTAGGACTCCTCAATGTATACAATCTAAACTCATGGTTATTTGTTTTAAGGAAAACCCATTTTCTGCTTTGTAACCTAATGTCTTAAGCAGGTAATACAGGGAGAGCACACTCCACCACCCTCACCCCAGTCCCCACTATAAGTATACAGTATTTATTTGTATATTTGCTAGGCTGGACATGCATAGCAAGCATAAAATAGTGTTACTTGCAATTGTACCACTGTTCAGTTATTTAATACTAGATAGACACATGAAAATGTGAACAGGCATGATTTTATCCAGCAAGGGGTGTGGAGTAGGGCTCTCTTGTCACACGTATGAAAAAAAATTGTTGATATTGGTAATATCTCTTACTAAACCTGGAAAAAAGAAACAATTTTTAACTCGTAATTCTTCTATGAGTCTGGGCTTTTTGTGCTTTGTATGCCTGAAAGCCATTGTTAGTGTATTATCTTTACTCATAAATGTCACCTGTTTTTTTTTTTTCTTATGCCCTTAGTGCAGAGGTATAGCATATGCACATGTATGTAGGTAGTACAGTTCACAAGCATACTAATACATGCAGATGCTTCCAGAAATATTTTACATCAGTGCAGGCACAGTTTGGTTTCCTTGTAGTCGGTGAAATGAAAATACATTGTTGGAAAGATACTCTTTTTGTATCTGGAACAAATGTACTACAGAGGTCTTGCCTGTATTCTGTAGTTGAATCTTCCATCAAGTTTTGTTACAGATATATGCTTGTAACTCTGCTAAGTAGGCATGTCATTAAAAATGTACACAGTGATTTAGCTGTTCATAGTTGTTTGTTCTTTGTAAAAAAGAAAAAAAAAGGTATCGGTGGTTTTGCGGTTTATTGTAAGTTTTATAAAAAAGATTCTTACAAAACAACATGTAATATTTGCTCCATTTTTGTGTTTATAGACATGTTTTTGTTTTAAACACAGTGTAGAGCTCCTGATATTCCTGAAGCATAGGTACTGCCTCTAGATTTCTCTGATGTCTTTGTGCAATTTCAAAATGTCTATTGTTTCTCTAAGCTCAGCCAGTTCAATACACTTCAAAACCTGAATGCAGAGTTCATTTCTACACTTGTTTTTTGTAGTGATCAGAAGCAGATCTATATTGGTGATGACAATCCCTTGACACTAATTGTCAGTGCTCAGAATCAAGGGGAAGGAGCTTATGAAGCAGAACTCTTTGTCATCGTTCCACCCCAAGCAGATTTCATCGGTGTTGTTCGTAACAATGAGGTAAAATTCCAACTATCTATCTTCTTTGAGTAGTCCTATTTCAGGTGCTGCTATGGAAGTCTGTGGGAGAGGGTCTGTCAGTGGTGCTTTTTATGCTTCAATCTTAAAGCAAAGCACTGAAAAAATGAAAAGGTTCTTCCAAGCCCTAAAGCTATATAACACCTTGCTGAATGGTTCCAGTTTGAGTGTACTGCTAGCAACAGAGGAGAGTCATCTGTGTGATGGAGCTTGACACGCAGATTTTATCTGCTACAAGTCTTTATTTGAACAATGCCCTTGTTAATTTATTTAAATTTAGACTTAGCATGTCATATGCTAGGTAAAGAGCTGGGCATCTGTGAGGCAAAAAGTGATGTTGGGTATTATTATTCTTTTCCTGAATACATACCTAAGTATGTAGAAAGCCTTGGGTGTCAGTTATCCTGACTACACAGAATATTAAATTTATTTCCTGACTTTCCCTTGTATTACAAAATGTCTGTATAACTTGTGTTTCTTTGAAGACACGTTGGTATAGTCCAAATTTTATTTTCGCCCATTATAGCTATATATAAGTAACATACTTTCAGATTTTCTTCATCCTTGTTTTTATTTGGTATAATCTATGATCAGTCAATATATCTGTAAAGTTGCAGAATGCTAGAGGGGAAAACTGTTTTCCCCCTATATCAAAGGATTCCAACTTTGATACCACATCCTTCATATACATTGGACCATGCCTCGGTTTCATTCTCCAGTTTGCCCCTGCTACTCTAGAGCTTTGTGTTGTGGCTTTATCCAAAATCTGGTAGCTCCTCTGAGACCTCTTTTTGAGTACGCTAGTAAATATTCATGTTATTTTGCTTTCCAATCTTTATCTTCCTATGGAGAGTTTGCCCAATTGCCAAAGTTTCCTCACATAAGTTTTCAAGAATCAGGTGAAGAAATGCTTTAGGTCACAAAAATCATCAGCGCTACGAGTGTCTTCTTTTATAACCTTGGAAAGAGCATCTATCTTGTATCAAAAATACTTGTCTCCATGGAGACTTTCATACTCAGATTTTGTTTTATTGTAGTGCTTGACTGTGTTAGGACTGAGAAATTATATTAAAATTAATGCAGCATATCTAGAACTTTTCTCCAGACTTTCATCCAGGTGTCCAAATGTAAAGAATGACTTTAAGAAAAAGAAAGAATTCCTTAATATTGCTTTCTGGTTTACTGCAGGCTTTAGCAAGACTGTCATGTGCATTTAAAACAGAGAATCAAACTCGCATGGTAGTTTGTGACCTGGGAAATCCCATGAAAGCAGGAACTAAGGTAAGGCTTGGTCCAACAGGTGTCTGGTAGCTGAAACAGGAGTGCAGTTGGCATTTTTCTTAATCACAGTAGTGTTTGGGCAGGTTTTCACTCACAGGAATTTAAGATTAGATCTAGCTCACATTTAGCTGCCCACGTTTAGTTAGTTCAGTGGTAATTGGTTTCAACCTTTCAGCTAAATCAAAGGCTGAAAGGAGTGTTCATGAGTTTTATGATGCAACTCAAAAGGAGCAGTTCATTAAACAATGGAATTAATGAACTCTGGTCCCTCATGAGTTGGTCTTTAGGTTTATCTGATATTTATTTTTTAGTATATAATAAAGAGCTAGCTCATAACACACCTTTCTCTTAGTGGAAACCTAATAGTCCTCCTCTGTTCTGCCTAGTTTTGTGAAGTTTGAGAGTTTTGTCTAGTTCAGTCCTCTGCAATTCCACCAAATGTAGCTGAAATTGGAAGAGTTAAAGAACTCTTAGTGGGACCTGGCAGTTACTAAGATGGTTTGACATAATAAGTCTTATTTTCTGAGGAAATAAAGTGAAAATCAGTCACAATTACAGACACTTTGATGGTGCTTTTCTTCCAAGAGACTTCTTGTATAGATGAATAAATGTTATTTCCAAAGTCTTTCAAAGTCTGTCAAGCTGAACTATACAGATGTCGAAGCAACTATCATGCACTGACTTAGAACAAACCTTGGGAACTGAATTTAAAATCATTAAAGCGTGCCCTGTTCTTTAGACTACAGTGCTTTCTGCAACATATAGGGAGGCTTAGTTACGTGTAAAAATGGCTGAAGCAAAAGGGGTTAGTTAGCATGATGTAAACCTTACATTTCTATTTTGTGGCAGTGATGCATCAGCTGAAATCTACAGAGAGCGCAGTACATTTCTAGTCTTGATGAACTGGACAAGTTTTATTTGACGATTCTCTGTGTGTGTTCTCTTATGACCACAAGCCTCAAGCAATTTGTTGTATTATAGTATTAAGAAGCTGTTATCATGTATTTTATTGTGCTTCCACTGACCCACGATGATTTGTTTCTAAAGCTATTAGCTGGCCTGCGTTTCAGTGTGCACCAGCAGTCTGAAATGGATACCTCTGTGAAGTTCGACTTGCAAATCCGAAGGTACGGAAGTCTATGAGTATGTACCTCACCTGGTAGATAACATGCTGTGTAAATAGACTGTGAACTTAGCAGTTGGTTTCACTCTGGACTAATTCTCCGGTATTTGCCTTGTAATTGTTTAAAAAATAAGTGGATCTTTTTAATGAATTATGTTTTCTAAAATAGAGGAAAAAATGTAAGAAAACACAGTTTTCTGTTTGAATGCAGTTTATTTTACTTACAGCTTTTAGACAGGCCATGGCACAAGTGAAACACTAATGAGGAACAAAACCATTTAAAATGTTTCAAGAAAAACTTTGTGGTTTTGTACCTGCATACCATTGCGATCTCCTGACACTTGTGTAGTGCTACAGAATGACTTGTGTCTTTGGGTTTCTAGCCCTGTTTTAAAACTGATGTTTGAACTCTGAATTCCTTCTGATGTAAAGCCAGAATTTCAAATTTCATGTATTTTGAGGATGAGAGTTGTAAGTCTTTCAGAAAAGGCAATGCATGTGATGGTCTGAGCAAAAGCAACATGCAGTGAACCATTTTAAGTGTTTTACAGTATCCAGCATAAGAGAGCCTAAAAATTAAATGGAACAAAACATTAGTGTTCCTGTTAATTATAAGATGAGCACAGCACTTTCATATAAATATGATATATAAATCTGAATTTATACCTACTGGAGATGATATTTAAGAGTTTGATATGTGATCAATAGGAATCTCTTTACCCAATACAGTTTTATGTTGCTTAATGGACAGTACAAATACAGCTGCTTCCCCCCTCCATGGTGGACCAGAAGCTTTTTTTTTTTTTTTCCCATTTGAGGGCTTCATTTTTTTTAATGCAATGAATAAATTATTCTCATCCACATATGCGTTTTCCATCTACAAGAGTTAAATAAGTTTAAACCTGCCATTCTATTTTAATGATACAGTGGTTTGCCATACTGATCAAAGGCCTTGGCAGCATTAATATCTCTTTGATGTCACATCGCTGTCTTCAATTTTTTTCCCCTCTTCTCCATCAGTTAGTAAGCAATGCCAGTGGCATGTGACTCCAGTTCTTTGCAGAAAGTGATCTTCTCTGGGGTGTCTGTCGTCTTCCTTGGGCTAACAGCAGTCACTAACTACCTTTCACTGGGAGAAAGAACAGTCAGTGAGGTTGCTTAAGTCATGGTTCTCTTCAGATGGAAGAGTAAGGAAGTTCCTGTAACTTTGATAAAGGCATTATCAAAGTATTATCTTTAAAAGGTTTTAAATATCACAGTAGTTGTCTTTAAACTCACAAAGTTAGATTTCCACAGCTGGCACAATTCCTGTCAGAACAACTCTAGTCTCTGAAAGAATGAGGTATTTACAGGTTGGGAAGAAAACTCTTTTGGATGTATTTTTTTATTACAGTAGCAGTGAAGAATAATTAGAGGATTTAAGGAGATTTTTCTAAAGGAAATTGTTTGGTTAGGTAGACAGAATAATCAGATGTGTCTGAGGAGATCAGAATACTGTTCCCAGCTCCGCTTTGAGGGGAATAGGAGTGGTCTCTGTATTTCTTTGTCTCTGTTTACAAAGAAAGTCTGAAGAAATTTTATGTATGAATGACTCTACATGCCTTAATATCTGTCATCTCTTGGTATATCTGAAGTGTAGGAATCAGATGTTAACTGCATTCATTTCCTGGTTTAAACACTGTGAAGAGGGATAAGCAAGAGTAGTCCTACCGTACTTCTCTGCCCCAGGACTAGTTTGAAGCCTACAGGTCCCTGAGCAAAACAGATGTCCTAAAGTGGAATTTAAGGCTCTGCTAGCTATATAGTTGATGTTATCCCACAGCACTGGCATTTGAATTTTCTTACATGCAGCAGCTAAGGAACAGAGTCAGCATTAGCTTTGTGTCCTTCATTGACTTCTCCCTGCCGAGGGACCTCCAGACTGCGCTGAGGGTGGGACGGTCATGCATTTAAGTGAGAACTTGCTGGAATCTGCTCCTTGTTTTTTATTAATTATGCTTTCCTGCAGTGGCTCAGGAGTCATGCTATGATGTTACATTACAATTATTTTAAGGTGTGGGTTGTTTTGGGTTTGGTTTTTTTTCTTAATAGTTAACTTATTTAAGAAATTAACTTATTTTCTCTGCAGTTCCAACCTGTATGACAATCTAAGTCCAGTAGCATTCTATCAGGCTGACCTTGCTATTTTAGCAGCTGTTGAAATCAGAGGGTAAGCATTGATACTACTTTAATGAGCATCTTTCTCAAATGAGGTTTGCATGTTTGCTTCTTTATATTCACTGAACTTTCTTTCAGGTCTGCATAAGTTTTCAGGAAGCTTTAGGGAATTGTTAATCATAAAGAAAATATGGTTCTCTCTAGCCACCCTTTGGGCTTTCAGATCTTAAATAATTCTAAATAATTACAAAATTAATTCCAAAAAGGAATGTTGTGCTTCTATTACTAATGGGTTTTTTAGAATAATAATAATAATAATAAAAAAAAGACTCTTATTTCTGCAGTTGCACACATTTCTCCATGTCACTTTCCTCCTCCACAACTGACTGGGTTTTCATCTGAAAACCCCTGAAACCTTTTCTAAAACCACAGTTGAAAAACCTATTGAAGATAAGTTTACAATGCCCTCACCTTCAGTCTTAAGCATAGCATTAATATTGTAATGACTCCATTACCTCTATTACTTTTGCTTACCAGAAATCTGTACTTCACACCTAAAAGCTGTACAATCCTTTTGCTTAGACAGTTAACTCAGATTCCCGAGTCATAATTTTTTTAAATTCCCACTACATTCATTACTGTGATCTAATTTTGTTGATATCTGAGAGGTGGGGGGATGGTACAACTGAAAAGCATTATTGCTAGCTTCACTGTTTTCATTGCATGCTGAATTATTCTCATGACTGTACTGATAAGTCTCTGCATCATCAATATTTCTCATTATCAAAGTATTTGACACTTTTGTGGTTTTTGGATTATATGTATGTATCTTAATTCTCTTAATGGTTTACTAGATGTTGTAGGATGAATCCAAAGTTTAGGACAGGAAAAAAATGTTTCTAAATACAAGGTTCATCTTTTCATGTACAGAAGAAAATTGAACATTTAATACACAAGCCACTCAACCTCTGTTCTTTCTGTTTTTATATACAGAGGTTGAAAAATTGGAGATTGTATTTTAAACATGTTGATTTTTTTGAGATATTCTAGAGAATTACATTTACTGTTTCATACTTCATAATAATGACTTGTTTGCTCTGCTGTTTAGTGTGTCGTCTCCTGATCACATATTCCTTCCTATTGCAAATTGGCAGCCGAAGGAGAATCCAGAAACAGAAGATGATATTGGGCCTCTAGTACAGCATATCTATGAGGTATGTGATTACTACTAATTTCAATGACACAGTTCTGTGATAAATGAAAAGAAATCATTTGGTGTAGCTCTTCTCTGGAGTAAATTACGATTTTTTTCTCCACTTTTTGTTCTTGCATGGAAACAAAGATTTTATTTTTTTTAATGCTGCGTCAATAACTGGTATCTGCGAGAAGAGTTGGAATACTTGCAATGAGTGTAACAGGAGTGGCCAAATAGGAGCAACTCAGTTTTACATCATTACACCTATTTTATTTTCTAGCCCTTTGAGATCTAGATAAAACATTTGAAGTAACTTGAACTCAGAAAATTACTCATGGCTGTAAATTATTCAGTATCCTCATTTGTATTCCAGCTGTTCTGAATCATTATTGTAAAGTCTTTTGCCTTGAAAAATTTTAAGTATTTAAAGTTGCCTTAAAAGAATGATCACAGCTTTAATCTAGATTGTTTAATTAAATGCAACTTTACTGAGAGAGCTTCGTGAGTAAGAATAGTTGAAAGTTCTAGAATTTAAGAGACCATTTATCTAATGAAATCGATGGGTGTATGTATCTGTGCTCAGAGTATCTTGGCTGAGTCACGTATAGTGGCTGTGACTCATGCAATAGACTACTAAAACCCCCCAATTTTTTCAAGGAAAAAAGTTACATTTGTTCAAGGCAAAAAACCTAATGCCATATAGCTTTTCTCTGAAGTAATTTTTATCAAATTACAGAATTTTAAGTTTTGCCTGTTGGGGCTTGAAGTTTAGCTACCATTTTTAGGTAAAGTTGTTGATGCTATTACCGTAAGTGGTTGGGGGTAAGGGTAGCGGCAGTATCGTTTATGGCTCAAATATAAAATAACAACTATATGCACATTAACAAAGAAGGTGGCACTGTTTGGGGTTTTTTTACATCTGTTAACTTACTTTCATAATCAGCTGAGAAACAATGGTCCAAGTGCATTCAGCAAGGTGATGATGACTCTGCAGTGGCCTTACAAATATAAAAACTACACACTGTTGTATATTGTTCAGTATGAAATTGATGGTCCCATGAACTGCACTTCTGATATGGAAATCAATCCATTGAAAATTAAGGTAAGCAGGACTTTCCTTTTGTTTGAGTGGAATAGGTATGTTTGTTTTGGAAACACTCAAAATACCCCAATCCCTGAGAATATCTAACACTGTCTGAGTTAAGTTTTCATCTGTTGCTGAGGAACAAGACTGCACTGTTTGATAGTATTTGTCAATGTGTATAGCAGGTGAAATAAAGGGTAGACAATAGATTGTCAACCCAAAGATAAATTTGTCTTGTTTCTTTTTGTTGTGTTTTTTTTTTTTCTCTTGAAGACTGTACTGTATGAGTTCTAAGACCAAAGCAATGGAATTATATTGAATGTGGTCATAAACAAAAACATTCCAGATCCTTCTAGGCTGTTGATATAAATTTTCTGGGTTTTATTTCTTGGAAGAAAATGGCACTGTTTTTTCTATTACTAGCTTATTTATCTAGGCCCTCATCCAAATGCCACAGAGGTCAATAAGGGTGCTTCAGTGATGCTTAAAAGTATGCTACAACTGCCAGCAAAACATGCAGTTTGCAGAGCACAAAGCAGAAGGAACTCCTTTTTCCTAGGTTCGACTAGACAAAGAAACACCAGATAAAAAAACAGCGAGTTTGAGAGTAGAGAGCTGAATTCTAGGACAATTTAGAACAAGTCGTAAAAATCAGTATATTGGTTCTAGAAGAATTTAAGCAAACATATATATGTATGAAAAGAGTAAGGAAAGATATTCAGTGTATAGAACAACAAAGAATACTCACGTATCTTTGATAATCAGAAAGAACTTTAGTGAATATATAAATACAAATTTCCTGTGCTTTTGCTATACCATTTGTAATAATATATTTTTCACAACTCTCTTGTAAGTTTCCTCATGTAAATTTGTTATGTAGAGGACAAATAGCATGGCTCTGCCTAGTACCATATGTAAACTTGCAATTTTACTTTGGGAATTTCTAAGGGATTACCGAAATAATTTATTAAACCTACTGTGTACTTCTTCAAGCCCCTCCTAAAAAAGTTTTTGTGTATGTCTGGATATTTGTACGCATGTACAGTGGTATGTGGTACACCGGTACCATACTAGTGCTGCTTTTTCAGAGTTAAAAACTGAAATGTTGAGGAAAAACTTTAATACAAGATTGCAAAACTGAATTGTTTCTTGCGGTCTAAGAGTATTTTTTTTTCTATGCATGAAAAAGTTTTGAGTTGAAGAATTAAGATACTCAAGGCTCTGTGTTAGTTCTTAGTAGAAATTTGCATCAGTGATCTAGAAAATGCAGGAGTAACATTTTAATTACACCTGTAGGTAAAGCCAGGTTCTGAAGAATAGCTAGGAGAGAGAGAGAGAAACCTCATCAGTTACATGTTTTCTTGACCTTAACTTTGAAGACTGCAAACGTCTAAATGTGAGAATTATTTATTGTTTGGATTTCCTTGGTGTATCCTAGATTTCTGCTTCTAAAGATGATGATAAGAATGAAACACTTAGCAGGGAAGATAATTGGGATCATCGTATTAGTCGAAGGGATGTAACTGCCATTGAAGGAGATGTGCATACTTTGGTAAGCTCTCAGCATTGATACCTTGGTAATATTTTCAGGGTTTTTTTAATGAAGATGGAGGTGAAAGCTCCATGAGATGAAGAATCATTTCAGAAAGCTGTGTTCTGTATTTAAATGGTTAACAGATAAAAGAGCCATATGCTCTGGAGCTGTTGTGTTTTGGTTTTCCAATGTGCATCAGTTCTCTTCAGGGTAGTCAGCCAGTGAGGCAGATGCTTACAGTTTTGTGCTGTTATGGTTTAAGTCCTTAAAAACAAAGGTCAAGTTGGGCACTTTGTGTCAGTCTTCTATATTGTGCTATTCTCTGAATTCGAAAATCAGTACTTTATAGGAGGAAGGCTGGTAAAATAGGATAACTGAGAGGAAGCAGGCGAGTGCTGCAGTCATCTTTGCTACAAGTTACAGTTGATTTCACATGATGTGTTTCATAGCTGATCAGTGGACATTCTGCAATCAGACACGTGGAGGACCTGTCCTTTCTAAACAAGATAGGAAATAATCTGTAATATGAAGTAAATATATTACTATACCACTGCCTTTGTAACTGCACTTGCAGACATGCACCTGTCCCTGCTCTGGGCAAGGCAGGACAGGCAGACAGCTGAGAGAAGTGCTTGGGAGTTTAGGGTGGACCAACAGGACTACACCAGTACACCCCAATGCCAGAAATGTTTAGACTTTGGAGAGGACAAAAAAAGGGCTGAGCAAAGAAAGTGAAAATAGGAATTAATTTCTTATTTTATGGGGAGAAAAGTTACTTTATTTTTCTAAATATAAGCTACAAATATTCTTTAGTATCTATAAATGCAGTTCTGAAGGTTGGGTTTGTGGTTTGTATTTTTTTTTTTTTTAAAAGGTTTGGTTTTTGCCAGATCTTCCCAATGACTTAGCAGGATTTCACCCCAGAGACTAATGTCCAGTGTTCATAATAATTTCACTGAGTTGTACTTACACTGGCAGATGTACCTACACTGTACAGTGCTTTTATCTATAGTACAGCTAAGATCACAATTATAAAATGAAGCCTTGTTTTGCTCTGCTTTCTTCTTGAAATACTGATGGGTTAGCATCAATATTATCTGATGGATTTTAATGGAAATGTGCTTGAGAAAGGCCAGTTGAACTTCTGTAGTCCTAAGTATGGCTTATAGATTAGGTCAGTCAGTCAAGTTTGAAGACTTCCGTTGAATGCAACGACGCGTATTTTGTTGGCACCAAGTACAGTTAATTGCCATGAGTTTTCCTATAAAAAAAACATGTGTGTAATGTGAATTGACCAGAAACTGCCCCCCC
>JANXJC010000001.1:17213986-17226589 GCA_027564655.1 Leptodon cayanensis
AAACGGCCCCCCCCCCCCTTTTTTTTTCCTACATAGGTAGATAAGGTACATACCTTAAAGCTACTGCCAGCTGTTTCACCTTTGGGATCCAAGTAGCTCACATAATATTTTTCTCAATGCAAACTTACGGGACGCTATAAGTAATTATTCAATATGGGGGGTTATTTAATATATTTGAATAGTTTATTGTGCTTTGCTAGGAAAAGAGGACAATAAAGTATGTATATAAGTAAAGTAATGTCATCAATGACTTTTCAATTATGTTCGTATTTGGAATATCCTTCCTACTTTTATATGCAGGGCTGTGGAACTGCTGACTGTTTAAAGATAGTCTGTCAAGTTGGCCATCTGGAAAGGGGAAAGAGTGCAATATTGTATTTAAAATCACGCCTTTGGACCCAAACTTTCATGAATGTGAGTGTGAATATTCTGTCCCTGCTTCTGAAACATAAAAAGTGGTTTTGGTATCCACATGCAATACTAAATTTGTTTTTTCTTACACAGAAGGAAAATCAGAATCACTCCTATTCTCTCAAATCATCTGCTTCTTTCAATGTTATAGAGTTCCCTTATAAGAACCTTTCCTTTGAAGATATCCACAATTCTACAGTAGTAAGTCATTTACATCCAGCTTGAGTTACCATACATAGTTACTTTGAAATTAATACAAAACCAATGAATGTTGAGTAGCTTTTGTGGCTTGCTATAATTGTAGTTTTATCAAATATTTGATTCGGGTATTAATTTCAGTTATACACATACAATTGGGGATAAAACAAATTTTTGTCCTAAAACTAGAGTTAATAATATTTGTAGCTTTAAAGACTTAACTGAAAATGAAAAAAAAGTGGTGAACAGTGCTAATGTTCTTGTTAATGCCATTGTTGTTAGAGAAATAATTTACTTGAAAATGATCTTCTACTGTACTAGCACTTAGGGCTTGAATTATGGACCTTTATTATATTATATGAAGTACTGTGTGAATGTGGAACAAAAAGATCATCTGTGCCTGAGAGGATTTCAAAGAGAAAGGAGACAGGGTGCAAACAGAAAGGAAGATATAGGCCATTTATTCGGGCTGCCCAATTAAAAGTTTTTGGTAGGCATTATAGCATAAAAGATCTTAAGAAAGGACTTGAAAAGGACTGTGATTGATTTATTTTGAATATGCTTTCTAATGGCTATTATTAACTGTTTTTTTTCTCCTAAACCTTGTGGAGTTGATATTTTTTTCAAGGAATACTGCCTTTTAAGAAAACAAAGCAAAAGCCCTGAATTATTTTTCTCTAATTCCAAAATATTTCTGAATTCCTACAGTTTTACTGGAAATCATCAAGCATTAAGGAATACATGTTGCCATGGTACCACTGATTGCAAAAAAACCAAAATCAACCAACCAAAAAACCCCAAACCCCTGTTTTTATTTAATTTTAAAATCCTACTAAATTTAGGTCAGCGAAGCCTTTATGTCACTATTAATCTACAGCTGTTTACTGACACTGGAGAGAATAAGTAATTTATGCTGGGTTAAGATTATTTTAAACACTATGGAATAAAGATATACAAGACTTAAACTGCATGAATGAATTTGGTATGTCACTGCTGTGCAAAGTGTGATTTATTGTGTTTTTCTCTTAGGTTACTACAAATATTACATGGGGCATTCAACCACAGCCGATGCCTGTGCCAGTGTGGGTTATAATTTTGGCTGTCCTAGCAGGATTATTGCTCCTGGCTGTTCTAGTGTTTGTTATGTACAGGGTAAGTACTGTATTTGGGGTTTTTATATCATTTTCTTTTCCTTACTAGTGATGTATTACTTCAAATAGTACCAGCAGCTTGCAGAAACACTTTGGTCCCCTAATCATTTGAATCAGTTAAGTTTTTGGATAACTGTAAAAACTTTTTAGCTTTGTCAGGAGAAAGTTGAATAAAAGAGGATGTCTGTGATTGTGCTGAATTACTCAGTTCAATTTTTCACCTGGTATTTATTGGATTTGGAAGGCAAAAATAAGGAAAAAGAGAGGAGGGGAAAAAACCCCTAATCAGTTAAGATCTCATCAAGAAGGAGAGAGAAAGGATGTGTGTGTGTTTTGAAAATCACAATGCAATTTCTTTATTGTTCTCTGAATCACAGATGGGCTTTTTCAAACGTGTGAGACCACCTCAGGAAGAACAAGAAAGAGAACAACTGCAACCGCACGAGAATGGGGAAGGAACATCAGAAGCTTAAGCAGAGTTTTATCTGTAAGACATTCTGAAATTTTAAAATGCCTTCATCTTGGTTATGAATATTGGCTTCCCCCCTTAAGCAAAAACCACTCATGACTGCAAAGCTGCTGGTCTCAGAAGGTATCAGCATGTACAAAATAAGAGCAATATATTTAAATCCTCCTTTTTGTATTAATTATGTTCATACATGTGACTAATGCATCTGCACTGATTTGTGTGTGAAAAAATTAAGTAATATGTAGTGCTATGATTTTGCTTATTGGGATACAGGAGACATCTTTTTTTTCATTCACGGACTGACTTTACATGAATTGCTACACAGATTCTCTGTTTGCTCTTGAGGCCAACAGCCTGCATAGATATTTGCTGGATTACACGTTTAGTTTCAATTGATTTTTGTTGGAGTACACTACATTTCATTTCCTAGCTCTTAAAAGCTAGTTGTACAAAAAAATGAACATGGCTAGTTTTACAAAACTGAAGAATATTCCTTGACCCATTAACTCTGCTGATGATTTTCCTCCTGCTCAAAAAAATATGATAGAGATTATTTGGTGGAATCATTCACATCTGATAGCTACTCTGCATGCCTGTTCCCCTTCCTGCTCAGTCATCTGTCCAGTGGTTTCCCTCTAGACTTTACAAATATTGGTTCTCCACGCCCTAGATCTCTTACTGTAGGGACTGAGCCTACAGAAATGGAAATGAGCGGTAGAAAGCTGGGATGATGTACTTTCTATGGGACATAGTGAAAAGATTCAGGGCAAGATCCAAAGACACTGTCGTGTATTTCCATGGAGCAGGATCCCGGTGTTCCACAGAATTCTTGGCAGCATGGATCCATTCAGGTACTGCCAGGGACAAGATGTTGGACTGTGGCTGCCGACAGACATGTCTGCTGAGAAAAGCCATAGCCTTTATGTTCACAAGTCAAACATCCACAGGGTTTGAAGTTAAGGCTGCATATTACTCGGGCTGAATTTCAGTTTCTGGCAAAACAATGGAGGGAATACTTTGTGACAGGTTACCTGATGCATTGTAAGGAAGCTGTTGTTAATTCTCACGTTCTGTGGTTGACCATGTCCAAGTGCAGGATGGAGTAATATAGGGACTATTTAAACTGGACTATCTGCCAGCCAAATGTAGCTAGATTACATTAGTACTTTAACCACACTCATGCCTGCCTTGCCACCTGCCCCAAGAGAACAGTGAGTTTATCAAATGAAGCAGAGTATAGCTGGCAATGCGAAAGGGTTTGAAAAGAGAAGGTTGATTTGGCTTGTTTCATTTCATTGCACAAGACATTTCATTATGTTCAATACATTTCATTACCAGAAAAGACACTAAATGTTTTGTTTCCTTGTGTTTTAAACATACCAAAAGTTCAGTGGTTTAAAGCCATGGGTTTATGTCATTCTTATTTCCCTCAGCATTGGTGTGGTAAAATGAAGCTTCTTATACTTACAAGAGAACAAAAGAACATTGTCTATATGCATTTCAGTAGACATGTAACTGCAAATTAGGAGGTTCTTTGGTTTGCAACCACGTGTAGCTGTGTTGCACAAATCTTAGAGTGGACATACTTAAACTATTACAAAGGTGCCTTATATGAGATTTGTTTATTCTCTATTCCGAAAAGGGAATAAATTACGCTATAAACTCCCTGTATGCAGCCACATACAGAAAGGAAGACTTCTACTGTAACTATACCAGTAAGATTTCTATGCAGACAAGCTCTTAAAAGGACAAAATCTCTGGTTTGGTCTGGTTTTGTATCTTGGGCTTTCTGTTCAAAGCTGCATCTCCCCCATAAATACTGCAATGCCCAGTAAACCCAGAAGTATCTGAAATTAACAGTTTGATTAAACTCTCATTTCTGCATCCTTTCTGAGATTTAAAATTCACAAAAGGCTTTCGTTGTTAAGTCCATTCTTACTGAACTGTGATGGCATTTCAGTCATTAAGAGAGACGGCACAAAGTCAGTGGGGGCCAGTATGTATATCAGATATAGGCTTGCATATTTATCCATTTACATGTTTTTTAGACAATTTGTTTAGATATAATTGTTTATATGACAGGTCATAGGGTATAATTCTGCTTTCACCGAATTTTCCAGGTCTTCAGTGTGGCCAATGTTCTATTTTTGTCTTTGCTTCTAGTATTGTTACTAGTAGTGTAGTAAAGAATCAGGAGTCGGGCTTTGATCCTGGCCTCAGAATGTGACTTCTATAAAACACAGCTTCAGTTACTTACACAGGCTTCTAGTTCACACACTTTGTCAGCTGATTATCTATATGCAAGGAGATTGTTTTTACCCAGTCTTAATCTTAGTAGGTTAAGCGGTTTAGGAGACTGTCAGACAGATTATAGCTCTAATTCTTACATGTGTGCTTTCATTACATGTACACACTGTGTTGACTTGAAATTTATTAGACTACTTGCATGTCTAGGCATTATAAAGAGATGAGAATAAAAAAAAAAGCACGATCAAGATCTCTTCGGCTCACGTGGAAGGGATACCATAGTGTTGTCAATGTCAGTGCTAAATGCATCTTAATTTTACTCTGGCAACTGGAAACTCTCATTTTGCTGATTTTTCAGGATGAAAAGGTACATTTTATTGGTACAACTACTGTAGCTATGGAAAGTTTCTTCCATTTATTGAAGTTATATAAAGTAAGACTTATTTAAGTGATTTTTATTTTCTTGCATTTTCCTGGAGAATAAAAGCAAATAGTTGCTTCTCCAATGTCCACTAATTTCCGGTTTACTTAAAAAACAAAACCAAACCAAACCAAAAAAACCCCCGAACCAGTAGCATGTGTAAATGGATTATACAGGTTACTTAGTGAACATAGATATAACACCCCAGATTCAAGTTTAAAGTACCATTGTGTTTCAGGAAGATTCTGAACAGGATGTTATCCTGAATGGGGGTGCAGGAGGCATTTGATATTACATTCTAGATTCAGTAATGAGATTACAGGTTATATATATACTTGTGCCAGTATAAATTTCATACTGACTTAGAGGCATTGATGTATTCTTATAGCAAATATTGTAGAATTATGCTAAAACTTTTAAAGAAATTTAAAAAAAAAATATTTTGGAATGAAATTAATGCCCTTCAGTCAAAATTGAGGTGCATAAAGTGCGTACTGCAAGCATTAAAAAAATACAAGTACATTAACAGAGCATTAGTCCTCCTTTGAGAGTTATGTTTCAGAAGCGTATTTTTTATGAATATAAAATCAACAGCTATGTAATTACTTAAAATGTTTTTGTTGTCTAAAAGAGCTGTATCTTATATAAGGAAATATGAAATTCTGTAAGTACTCCAGTTTGCAATTATTGCAGCATCTCATGATCAATATCAAAAAGTGAATTATATTACAAAATGCATATTAACTATTAATGTATTTGACAATATTTAGAAAATGTAAAGCAAGGAACCTAATTTATAGGTTTATATTTCTTCCAAGAAACTATCAAATTGTGGAGATAGCTTTTGTTGTTTAAGCATGACTGCAAAGTCAAATATGGGATACGTTTCAACATAAGTTGAAATCTTTGAGGAAATGTTCGCAGATATCGGTATCAAGTTTGTAATTTTATTTGTCCCGTTTTTCTGTTTTAAATTTTGATTTACACATTGATCTTTGATTCACATAATGCTTGCAGAAACTTTACAAAAGTTTATTATATATGTTCTTCCTTTATAAAACATTTATTTGAAGCAAAGATTTTTAATATTTAGTTGTTTCTGAACTTGTGTCTATGCTTAAATAGTCTTTAATGTAAACTTTCACGGGTATTTTTGAAAATACTTCAGCTATAATCAGCATGTCTTGGTGATTTGAAGGATTCATGTTGCACTTAGATTTTTGGAACGTTCAATTTTGCTGTTGGTTACCCTGGCATAGGCCCTGCAGTATTTTTTCCTACACCCTCACAAATAGTCACAGAGCAGCATTACCCCGGTGGAAAGTAGTCAGTTTTTGTCTTCAGTCCAGACTAAGACCTATTCCACAGTATAATGCAGTCACAGAAAACCTGACGTTCATTGCAACTGGCTTTGAATGTGACCCTTTGTGTTCTATGCTGCTGGCTGTTAATGAGAAAAAAAAAAAAAAAGAAAAAAAGAAAAATAGGATTTTATAAAAGGAAAATGGAAATCCAAAAAATAAAAAGGTGGTGGCAGACAACAGATGAGCCTTAGAGCAAAGAGATTTTTTTTTTTTGTTAGTTTGTCTGAGATGGGAAGAACCCATTAGTTCTCTGTTAGCAGTGGCCTTCTATCACAAACAAATCCCACAGTTTGGATCATGATTATATGCTGAGCTCTAATAACTCTCATTGACTTGAGTGGGATCTGAACTCTTAGGTACTGAATCTCTAGCTTCTAATTCCCAAGTGCAATATAACATGATCAGGTCTAGTTCACTGCCAAGTTGTCTGTTTATTTGTTTGCCTAAGAAGGGATGTAGCATTTGTTGACTTGCAGTGGTCAATATTTTTAAGGACATTAACAAAACCAGTGTGTTAAATTGAGGTGATGAATGAATGGTATAGAAAGTTTTTGATCACCCACATTGGGTGAAACGATGTATTATTCTAAAGTGTATCTATTACTAACTCTTGAGTTATTGAGAATTGGTACAACATTCTTTACGTCCACTGTGGAAAATTTGAGTAGAGACTATACAATAATGGGTTTGAGTCTGTAGTACTACTACTGTTTCATGTGATTATGGTATTTAGTATTTTGATATATTTTTTTCCAGTGTTTGTAGAATTTTAATATAACATGGGAAATCTAACCTTTCATGCAATGACATTCTCCAAATATGCTGCATCGAGGCTGAATAGCTTGACCCTTGGCTTTTTCAAAGTAAATGACGATTTAATGTAGTATTTGAATCTTCAAAAAACTTTTACAGGTTTAGGTGGATCTTTCTAGTCCGTGAAGGAAACCTCTATTTGCTATGATACAAATATGTTGAAAATGTAACATTTTATTTCCGTAATATAATGTCTTTGCATTTTTTGTTTTTGCTCGTGCATTAAATCAGTAGAGCATTGTTCGCATGAGCAGAAAATTAACATACTAACGGGCGTGCTGCATTTTGGGTTTCTTAGTCATATAGTAAATACTTGTAACATAAATGGGAATGTTTTCAGTAACTGAACTTGTTTCAGAGGTCTTTGGTACATATAAGGAAAGCAATATACATTTGAAGTCACCTTATTTTTTAATAAATTATAGATCTTGCAAAAAAATGGGTATTGTGACACAGTAATTTTGTACTGATAACAAATAGATAGCTGTTAAGCTATGGTTTTCTTTTCAAATTCTTTTCATCCTAATTCAAATCTGATTGATTTTATTGGGTTGTATTTTTCTATATATGTATACAATTTCAAAATATTATGATTGGATAAACTGAAAAACGTAAGTATTGAGTTGATTCTGATACTTAGAATTTTGGAATAAAATACCTCTTAGTTAACAGGAATTCTGGGTTTTTTTTGTTTTTTGTTTTTTTAATCCTGTGGGTATTGTTTAAAATGCATTTAATTCACCTGAAAATATTTCATTGTATATGTTTGTAATCCACAGTTATCAACTAAATATGAAAAGGTCACATTTACACAACTTTTACATTCTCGGCTGAAGTGACACATATTAAACCTTGAGTCAAAAAATTTTGTTATCACAAGCAAGAAAGAGGATCTAGTCACAAATTATATTCTGTCACCAGAAAACTGATATACTACAAAAATTTTTGTATACCAACAATAGTATTTCAGATTTTATAGCTGCCACATCACTGTAGAAAATGAATTCTTGTCCTTTGGTTAGGAAAATTCTCAGAGATGTGGTGTTTCTTTTCTTGTATTATTAGACTAATTTTATCTTAGTATTACATTTTTCCTGATTAAACAGTCATACTCATCTTTGTGAGTGTGGTGACAGTAAATATTTGTGTCGCAGTAAAGGCATACATGCTTATTTTACACTGCTAGAACACCTATTTAGAAATAAATGTTGGTCCTTGTAAACCCTTTAGAAAAACTCTGAACTTCTGAGTTCCCTGGATTGCTAGTGGAGAATGTGTTAGCCTAAAGAAAATAATACAAAAAGGACACTGAAAAGATGAAAAAGTATTATGTGTTCTAATTAACAGCTTTCACTGACCTCACAGTAGCTACACCTAATGTGCATAAGAAACATCACAGCAGTAGTCAAAACATGACTCTTACCATTTGTTCAATACACACTGCAGCCAGCACAGGCCTAGTTCTTGTTAAATAAGGTACCTTCACTTAGTTATCAGCACAGTGATCACTACATCTGTTTAGCAGTTCCAAATTAATGCATTATTGAGAAATTAGTGACAACAGCTGTCTCATTACAGCAACAAGGCAAATTTTTCAAATTCCCATCTTATGCCATAACCAGCTTAAACAAAATAATGGTCCATGTCTTGAGGTTATTTACATCAACACAACTCCACTGCCTCCACTTGAGTTATGCTGCTTTACATTGTCTAGGTTTCAGACTCTTTGCATACATGTATGATATTTTATTGTATGCTTTTATCATTAGTGAGTTTGTAAATTAATTACTAATACAATAATATTTTATTACAGATTAGTACATTAATATGTTTTTATATTGCCAGTTCAAGTAATTTTAAGAACATGGTGAAAAATTTAAGGCTTTTTTTTTTTTTAAAGTATTTGTATGAAAATCTCATCAATATATTCTCATATACATAAAGAATTAGGGTTAGTGCTGTCAGCAGCCCATCTTCTCACAAGGTGTTTTACAATCAATCTGTTTTACTGCATCTTTCTGACAAAACTTCTAAAAGTTTGGTGCTGAATCATTACCTATCTTGACAGACATACAGGACACGCTAAGACTAAGCTTGCAGGACAGAAATGCACAACATGCACCTGCCAAATGTGAGAAGCAAAAAAAAAGACAGTAAAATACCACATTACTAGTCTTTACAGTTCACATGCAGACCATGTCTGTGTTACTGTTTTTCAGAGAGTTCTGCAGAATCTACCTACATTTATATTTCTGTCTTGTTTGTGTACATGCTTTTGAGTCCCTGACAAAATACCGGATGCGTTGTGTTACATACCTTCGGTGGTTAATGATGATGGTTGTAACTTGTTTTAAGTTCGAAGAGCATGTGAGCAACTGTAGGAGTTACTGCTGGACATATTTCCTCTAGTAAATACTCAGGTAGTTGAAATAAATTACTTATTATCAGCTTTCATCTCTTTTCAAAGAAAATTTGGTTAAGAAAACATAATCCTGATTATGATTTTTTTTTTTTCTGAAATGGATGTTATTGTGTACTCTAATCCATTCTCAGTAACTTATCTAAATGCAGTACAAACAATTAATTCAAAACACGTGTTATTCCCCTTTTGGAGCCATTTTCAGTAAAACTTTTATCACACATTTAACAGATTTGTTTCAGAACTTTATAAATGAGTAATTGTGCATATTCACATCATCAACATTAATTTAAAATGTTGCAGCTGCCAAGTTGGTTCAACTGTTCCTCCCCAAATAAACTTGATTTGTATCTTTCCAAAAGCCCAAGTCTACAAACATTTGGAAATTAACATGTATGTGATCCACACTTCCTCAATACCACATACTCATTCATCAGACAAATTCATTAACAAAGGAAGCAAGTTGCTTAAAGCATTAACTAGCTTTTTGTACACCCCTTTCTTCCACCTGAAAACACACAGTGTTGCAGGGATTCCAAAATGAATTCAACTCTTAACAGAGGCTGTGCAGAAGCAGCCTCTTTTTCTTTGCAGTGCCCAAATAAAAGGTTGAAATAGGAAGCTGGGTGAGAAGATATTAACTAGGCAAGTAGGCACTGAACAAATCTTTTTCTAAACAAAAGAGAGAATCTCTCCTCCTTGTGAGTTGCTGGAGGAGAGTTCCACATCAAGTAAACGATTATTTGTCTGGGGTTTTTGTGCTCTTTTGCTTACTTAAAAAAAAGGTCCTGTCAAATGAAGTAACGTTTTCATGGCACAGGGGTTTTTTTTTTTGTGCTGATGAAGAAGAGGGAGACTGACAAACTATTCTCAAGAAAAGTAGTGAAGAGTGCCTGGTGAGGAGAGTTTATGTTTCCCACTGCACCATTATTTGGCAGGTAGTGATCATTCATAATACATGAGTGGGTGAAGTCAGTCCATTCTTGGGCGGTCCCAAAAGGTGCCAACAAACTATCAGCAACTGTGATAAAAGTAAATTGTATTTTCTATGCCAATCCACAATCTATTTGAAGTCACTGTTAATGGCAATGAACTAATCACGTTGGTCTGTATGGAATGACATTAAATCAAAAGGAAAAATATATTGGATTTTATTTAGATTTTATAAGAGATCTGTTGAAAATATATGCACTGTAAGCACTGTAACCTAGCAGTTCCTTGTTTCAGTGTGGGAAAATTTCTACTCCTCCATAGTTCGTAACGCTATTCCTCTCCTTTTCCCCCTGCATTGGAGACATTTTCTGAAATTTGAAAACTACAGAATTTGGCCTAATGTGTTGTTATGTCTTAAGTAAAGATTTTTATTTGGCTCATCTTTATGTTATTAAAAGGCAAATAAAATGGGTTTTATACTTTTCAAAGAAATTTATATTCACTACTTAAACATACATTGAAAATGTAGTATCATCCAGTTCTGAAAGTCCTTATGACACAAGATGTTTTACATCATGTGTTAAGAAAAGAACACAGTGGCTTTGTTATATTGACTAGTGGTGGATAAGAAATCCTGTATGTTGCAAAATGTGTAAGAGATCAGAGAAAGTGACTTCCGGCCGACCTTGCAAATTCCCTGAGAAAATAAAAACCTTAGCCCCTTTTCAGATAACTTAGCTTAGAGCGTCAGTATGGTTTGCAACAAAAGAATGTAAATCAAGAAAAGATACGACAGTAGAGTTACTAACGAACATTCTTTAGGATAAGTTTTATCAAAGATGTAATGAGTCCCACTGCATAGAATCACTATAACAGGGTCAACTAGTGGACAAGTGAGGAAGACTATCGAAGACCACCAGAGAACCCCCTGAAGACCACCAATGATCTCGATCTCCAGTGCGCCTGTGCCAAGGACATTTACATATATTAATGAGATCCCGGAATTCTGATGAATATGTTAATTATTTACAGGAAAAATCATGAGTATGTATATCATTTTTGTATATAATCTCAACTGTTGAAAGAATTGGTACGCACGATAGGTGGAACAATCCCCCATGCATCCAGCGCTGCAATAAAGAATGCCTGCTTTCTAAAACTCCAAAATTGAGTCTTAGTTTCTTCAAGTGCCAACTTACGGTAACACTTACTGTGAATGAGATGTTTGCCTCACTGAAATCACGGCATGGGCACGCTCATCAACACTAGTGTGAAATTCACTGCGAGGTGGTCCCAGTATGTGTTTAGCTCTCAACCATGCAGATGCCTGCGTGCTGTGGGCGAGTTTGATTTGTCCAGATGTACTGCCTTTGCTCAGGTGTAGCAGTCTTACCTGCTGTGAACAACTTTAGTAGATGCCACTCTGGGTTGTGTCTATACCTGCATTCCAGTTTTACCTGTTACGTGTATCCTTAATTCTAAAAAATGTGTACTGTTTGACATGGGGACTGTTAATGTGAATAAACACGTAAGTAAGGCAAAGGCACGCCTGTGCGTAGAAGCAAAGCTTTAGGACTCGTATGCGATGATTGCTGCACTGACTGCCGCTTACCAGCGCCTGAGGGAAGGCGACGTTCGAGTTGCCACAAGGCAGTCTTAAGTGTCTGCCCCGTAACGTGACGTGCTGCGCAGGGCTTTCCAGATGCGTTTTAATACTCCCGGCAAGAGGCGTCAGAATCGGTCTAAGTGCTGCCGGTTCGCAGGGCTGAAAGAAAGCGAACACGGCGCGGTGTGATCTCCTGGGTAACTGAGCTGAAGGCCGCGGCGCCGGCAGGCCCCGCGCTCTCCCCCCACCGCCCCGGCTCACCCTCCCCCTCTGCCGGGCGGCGGGGCGCGCGGCACAGCGCGGCCCTTACCGTCAGGCCTTAACGGCGAGGCTCCTCAGGAAAGCCACTCTCCCGCACCTCCACGCCCTCCCCAGAGGCCTCGGAGGCCGGACCGGGGGGAGTGGGGGGGCGGGGGGTGCTCGCTCACCGCTACGGAGAACGGGCCGTCCCACCGCCCTCCCGCTGCCTCCAGCCCAGGCCTCGCCTCAGCGACACCGTGGCTCCGCCTGGCGCTGGCGCCCCGCCCCCGTCACGTGCGGGGAGGGGGGCGGGGCGGGCGCAGGGCTCCCC
>JANXJC010000001.1:17226596-17238929 GCA_027564655.1 Leptodon cayanensis
TGCCGCGCGTGGGGGCGGCCGTTCGCCGCCGCAGTGCTGCCGCCGCCGGAGCCGCTGGTCCCGGCCTCCCGCCCGCGTCCTCGCCCGCAATATGCCTCCGCTGCTCTCGGGCTGCTCGCCATGCCGGGGACCTGCGGGCGCCTCTCCTCCCTCTTCCTGGGGCTGGCGGCCGGGATGCTGCAGCTGCTGCTGTTGCTGATGGGGCGGCCGCTTCCCGTCGACGCCGCAGCCGCCGCCAGCCGCCCGCAGCAGCAGCGGGCGGCGCTGCCGGGGGGCGTCCCTGCCGCCGCGGCCGCCTCAGGTACCGATCCCCACTCCCCCCCCGTCCCCGCCGCCGGGCGGATGCCCCTGTTTCCCGCCTTGCCTGTGGAGATTTCTCCTCTCTGCTCCCCGGGGCTGCGCCGTCGGGGTCCCCGCAGCCCCGCCGCGTCCCTCTCCTCCCGGGGCGGGGGTCGGCGTCCCCCGCAGCTGCTCCCCGCCGGGCTGCGGAGGGCCGCGGCGGCTGAAGCCGGTGGTGCGTTGTGGCTGCTAGCCTGTGGAAGCAGGGCGTTGTGGTACCCTGCGAGGGGCGGGCGGCATTGCCCCCGGGAAAAACAAGCCTCTAGGTTTTTAATGAAGCAGGTAGCGGCGCCTTGGCGGCTGCTACGGGGCGAGGAGGATCCATCTTTAATATCACAAGATCTGTATGCGGCGGCTGTAGCGTGTCGCTGGCGTGGTGAAAAATACCGCCCAGTAATCGTGTAGCCTGTTTCTGACCCAGCTGGAGATGGTCCCTCAGGTGCCAGGCAAATGGTCTCTGGGGAAGCATGGCTCTATGAGCTCCTCGTGTATAATAGACATAAAAAAAAAAAAAAACCCCAAACAAAAAACCCAACATATATTCATTTCTGTATATATTTATATCAATATAAAAATAAATAAGAAGCAGCTGATATATGTGCAAGTGTCTTAAGTCTGTCAGATGAGTGATGGGGCTGGTGAGCTCATTAGTTTTTGCATCTCCTCTGCAGAATGAGGAAATACGTCGTTTATCCAACAGCTGAGAGTATGAAAATAATGTGCTGGTTTCAGTATTAGGCCTTGCTATTAGCAGTCAAATGCGTGAGGTTACCGCTTTGCAGAACGAGGGCAAGTGATAAGGTTTAAAAAAATATGTGTATATTCTGAAGTCTTAGGGGCTTAAATTAGGATAAAACCAGTATTTTTCTTGACATATTGCCTTTCACCAAAGAATTTCAAAGTGGTTTCAAACATGAATTATTTAAGATCTTGTAGCACCAAGGCTCTGTTTGGGCGTATCACTAGAGCATATGTTTCATTTTTAACATATATGCATGTTTCTATTTCCAGTTTACTTCAAGAAGGTATAAAACGTTCTTGGTTTCAGGCATACGGTTAATATTTTGATGAAGTGAAGCCAATTTACAAAGCTGCCAAAGTATGTATGTTAATTAAGAAATATAAGCAAAGATCTTGAATTATGGTCTTGTAACTTCTTAAAGATGTAGAACAAGAAACTAGATTTGGTTGGAGGAATATGAACACAATCTTAAATTCTCCTGATATACTCTTAAAATGTCTTGGTTTGCTTTTTGGTTTCTTTCTTGTGTAGGTTTGTTTGTGTGGTTGTTTTTTTTTGTTTGGTTGGTTTTTCCCCTTTCCAAATGTTTGAACTGTAGGACTTTAAAGAAGGGTATTTGATGAACAGCTTGGTTCTTATTTTTCCTTTTGAACTGATGATTTTTCATTATTTTGTTTCTTATCATGCTTTTAGAGGAATATACCATTAATCACCAGTAAACCCCACTTAAAAGGCATTGGCAGCATTTCTAACTTGTGCAGTGAACATTTTGCTCATGAAAAATTGTGTGGCAAAAAAAAAAAAAAGGTGGGGGGATGACAGGTTTTGTAATTCAATGATCCTCTTTGGTTTCAGGTATTGATTTCTTTTCAGTAAGCTCCATTACCTTATTGCCTTCAGCCCTGGCCAAAATCTTTGTTGGTACCAAACAATTTGATGCTGATGCTACTGGTTTGATGTTGTTGCTGTTGCAGACCCATGTTAGTTGCTGTTGCTTTCTTTTATTTGCTTATTGTGCTTCATAGGTTTTGAGGTATGAGAGTCCTGAAAGTGTCTTGTAGTACGCAGCTTTCATGATCAATCCCAGTTTATGAATGTTAAAAACTATCAATTGAGCTGATCCTCAGCATTTGTTTATGGTATGTTTAAATACAATTAAAGCTTTATTTCACTTCTTGGCTGGCTTTCTGAATTATCTTGATTAATTTTTTTTTTCATAAAAAATTGAAAAAAGCCACCGGTGATTACGCTTTTTAAAAGACAATGTAATCGCTGCTGTGAAACTTTTATTATTCTGAAGAAGCTGCTAAGCACTTTTGGGGTTTTGTGTGGTATTTCCTTTCAGTAAAGCATGTAAGTAATTTTCCAATATCGATATTTTTGAAATTTTAAAAAGGAAGAGCCTGACTCCAGATATATATTTATCAGATATCAATGGTTTTTTCCATGAAATTATCTTTTGATGGTTTACAGCTGAAAGGTAGGCAGGATAAATGGCTGTTGCCTTTCCAGCAGAAGACTGGCAGCAGAGTAATCCCTAAGGGGAATGCTCTGAAGAGGCCACTCCTGCAGCAGCTGCAGGTCCTGTGCTGGGAACTGCCAGGCAGGCAGTGGCTTCTGGAAGTAAGGAGGGGTCTGGCTGAATTTGAATTTATGCTGTTTGTTTGTGACCCCAGTGTTGCTAGAGCAAAGGAGCCTTATCTTCCTAAAACAGGGAAGGTGCAGAGCTAAGGTTGGAGTTCGTAACCTTTTCTCATTTGATGTTCCAGTATCGATGTCCCTGTTCTGTCGAAGCTAATTATACAGTTTTACAGATCAATTCCCTCCTGGATTAACAGACTTCTGCTAGTGAAATTATTATGCTGTTTGAGAAGAGATGCTAAAGTCAGCACAGCTGTGTACAAAGGTTTGGGATGCAGACTCTGTTGCTGACATGTAAATGTAGCAGTGAGATGGGAGTTGCCGAATGACTGAATCATGACTGAATGGGATTTTTTGTTCATCCCTTCTTTCTTCTCCCCTAAAAACAACAAAAAACTTACCACTGCCAGAAGAATTAAGTAAACTCTAACGACAAGGCAGAGAAGACATGCATGAGAGGGACTCAGTTCATCGAGTTACTCCAACTCATGTTATTTAATAGATGTAGCTATTCTTCCAAATTTTAGAAAAAAAAATATTTGGGGAGAGAGAGATGGGCCTCTCTGGTTAGGGTGGTGATTGCTGAAGTGGAGAACCTGTCTTGGTTCCTTGTTATTCTTAGTGAGTTTTTCAATTTTCTGTGTGGCAGTTTAGAAATCTGGACTCTGGTGTGCAGAAACAATTGAAGAGAAGTTGCAGGGAGCTTTGAACACGCAGCATTGAGGTCAGCGAGCTTGAACACAGAATTCAGTGTATTATAGTCCTGGCTTTGATCCAGGCAAATCTGGTTTTGTTTTCCTTGTTCCCTTTTGTTTATTTTTATTGAGATGCATTCTTTACAGGAGGTAAGGGTTGTGTTCTTTGAAATTCATGGATGCTCGGGATATTCTGGATGTGGTGCATTGTTATTCTCTTTATAATGCAGATACTGGCCAATAAACAGAGCAGAGACCACTAATTGATTGAGTGATACTTAACTACATCAGTTTTATGGTAGATCTGACTTATACTGAATGAAGAAGATTCTTCTGGAAAAAACAGCAGTTGTGCAAATAGAAGCTGTCGCATTATGTATAGGCAGCACATAGGATGACATACAGCACCTTAATGTTGGAATTTTTGTTCCACATTAAGACCTTAAATTAGACTTGAAGTATGTTTTAAAATAGGTGTTATTTCTTCAAGTTCCTGTCATATAGCTGCATGTTCTATGCTGTGGGTACTCTGTTCCTTTTGTAATCCCAGCATAAACAAGAAAAGACTTGCCATCATATTTATTATAGACCATTCCCAATCTGCATTGCATTCCAGAATTCAGAGAAAAAGAAATTTATTTTGTTTTGTTTTTTTTTTTAAGGCAGGTGGCTTTGCATACGATGGGAAGATTAGCTTGATTTTTGTAGGGTGAAATTAAAAAGCAGTAACAGCTAATAGTGGTCTTGAACAAAGGAGAGGAGAGAATTGGAATCACTGTGCGTATTTATGCAGTTAGTTCTGTTGGTTGAGACTGATGAGATAAATATGTGATTGTTGGCAAACCCAGAAGAAAATAAGAGATTACTTTTGTACCTATTGGAGACGATTATGCTGTCTGGATGCTGCCTGTGGAATTTGATTCTGTGCCCATTTCTCAATGCTATCTGCTTGCATGTGATGATGAGTTGCTATCTAATGTGAAACAGTGTTCTAGACAAGAGTTACCTAGTGAAGATTTTCCTGAACGCTTTTGTATGTTGTCTTATTCTTTCCAATCATTCAAGGAGGAGGTAACTTTCTCATGCTTTCTTTTTATTTGAGATAATGGAACAGAAATATTTCTCGGATGCATCCTTGTGTGACTTACAGCTTTTCTAATCTTTTTTTCAATGTTTCTATTAGTGAAATATTTTTCCTAATGACTTGTATATTGGTGTGTAGGTGGTACTTAGGTATTTAGAGGAGCATTTGGTTTTGATAGTTTGTTCTGTTAATCTGGGTTTGAATTTGGGCGATAATACATAATGATGCACTTTTTAAAAAAAAAAAATATAGTGCTGTGTGACTGGCTTGTTTGTTGCTTGATGGAAAAACTTTTGTGGTTTATTGTCTCTATAGTCACTGGATAGGGCATTAGTACGGTAGCAATAAATCCAGTTCTGTGTTGGACCTTCTGTTGCAGTCAGATACAGACCCCAAGAAAATGGGTGAGGAGTTAAAAGCTGTGTAGGAGATTCTGTAGCATTCGTATAATGAAGGAAATTCAGTGATTTTCATGACTGAGTGATTACGTAGGATACAGTTCCTGCTCAAGAAGTCAAGGCTGTCTAACTAGGGACATCTGATCAGCACTGGGGTTAATTGTTTTATACAACCGGCAACACAACCTTCTTATCCAGTAGTTATTGGAATATAATCGGTGTCAGGGGAAAGGTTTATTTTTAACTTGTCAAAGCTTATGGGTTAAATTATAGTAATTGCTTTCTATTTGGACATGGAGGAGATGGTTTGCAGTCTTTAAAATAAGACTCTTGATTTGTTTTAGATGTATCGGATGTAAACGTTTCTTGGGAATCTATGTGTTCCTTACATGAAGAACCTTAATGAAACTTTGGAAAGCTGACTTTCAATCTGGTGAAAAATAAGTCTTTCTTTATGAAATAGAACTCCTAAAGTATTAGGTGCACACCCATGTAAAATGGCTTAATGCAAGCAACTAACTCCTCCTATGGAAATAAGCTTGGAAAATGTCCTTTGATTTCTTCTTCAGTCTTCTCAGCATTCTCAGCTTCTGGGATTTGCAACAATGGTTTCTCAGCTAGGTGAGAAAGTAGACAAAGAGTGTAAGACTTAGACTTGTCCTGATTTATTGGAGCTGATGTTCTTAAGTGACTTAGCTTTCTGTGCTGATCTAAGGCTTAGTAGTGCAACAAAATATCAGGAGGGGCATTAGGACACTGAGAGGTGATAAAGCATCTGCACTTCCAGACAGAAATGAGTAATGAAAAAGAAATATTCACAGATAGTTTCATTTATGTGTCCATGTGTTCCATGATTTAGGTCACTCAATTGCTAATACAAGAAAAAGAGGAGTTTGGGGTTTTCCGTGGTCAAGCACAGATGAAAAAAGATGTACTTTTCTGTTTTTCAGAAAGAGAATTGATATAAACAAAAAGGTATTGAGGAGTTTTGAAGAGGTAGGCTGCTCTCCTGAGTTGAAAGATTGCTTTTATTGATGCTTGTAATATATTATAAAGCATCATGCTCTGTACTTCAGAAAACTTGGTTTCAAGAAACCTGCGTTGCCGGTAACTTTCACTATAAAGAACTGAGAGAGACAAGCGCAGAAATGCGTTTTAGCTTTCACAGAAACAGGACCCACAGTTACACGCTGAGGAGAAGTGGCAGGAAGCAAGAGTGATCAATGATGGCAGGAAGCTACCTATTGCAAGATGGTAGCTTTTGCAGTTCTTACTTGTTTTGTTAAAGTTTCATTACTTCCTGTCAATCTTTTGGCAGATGATATGTCATCAAAGGCTAATTTATATGTAAAAACATTCACAGAATTGCTGTCAGGCTGAGAAAAAGGTAGTTTCAGGATTTGTAGTGCAACTGGTATCTGGGTCACTGGGGATCTATAGCATGCTTTCTCTGTGAACTAGCTCAGTAGATTAAGTCTTTGAAGACAGAGGCAAAGATCTGAGAGGAAAGCTTATTCAAAATAAACTTACTTTTTGGCATGTCAAACTTAGAAAAATAGCACAGGTTACTTTGTCATCTTGAAAGTTGCATATTTTTATATTCACTATATCCTTCTGTATGAATGGGGATTTGAGGCACAGTGTGACAGAGCAGATGAGTCCTCTGTATTATTCCCAGTATTGCATTTAATTCCTGATTCACAGATCTAGCAATCTGGTGTGCTATAGGAGCACCCAGACCCCGTGATCAAGAATTTCCATTGCACCATAGGGGTTAGCATACACTTGAATAACGCTTCTGTGCTCAGTAGGATGAAACTACCAAATCTAGCTCCTCCTACCTAATCCTAGCTTGCCAAAGGTGTTCTAGCACACCTCATGTGTGCTCCTGAACTGTCATCTTCCACACATGTCTACAAGAAGCTGTATTCAGTAGGCTGCAAAGCAGCTATTGCATTTCTTGCTTTGCTTTTCTGGCACTAGTTGTTGTAGAGAAAACATGAGGTTTGAAAGCAATTTTCATGCTAGCACATGCTTGAGGGGAGGCTGTGCGTGTGCACAACTTCACAATCAGCAATATGAAAGTGTATTTGCTGAAACGACCTGTGCTAGAGAACTTAAAGTTAGAAAGCTCAAGAGAATGAATTAATCTTTAGGAGTGCCCTCTGTCCCTAAGCCAGATGTTTAGTAGGGGAGATTTCACTCAAGCTGTAACTCATCTTTTCAGTTGGAATAGGCACTCCAGATCCATCCAGCAGAGGAGCTGCGTCCCTGGGAAAGAGCAGTCCTTCCAAACCATGTCTGAGGCTGCAGCGCAGGTAGAGCGTATGCTCACACAGCCCCACATCTCCCTTTCACACCTACAGAAGAGACGGTCTGTGCAGAGGGTCACCTTTGGTTAATGTGTTGCCCTGTCCTTTTGGGAGGGACGTAGATCGGAAAGGGATGATGCTTAGACCTTTGAGAGAGCACACATATATTGCAGTGTGAGCAGGTTCTTGTGACTAGGAGATAAACATCAACAGGCATAGTCCAGTGTGTGTGGAGGACGCTCCAAAAGCACAGTTACCTTAAACACAGCTTCATGGGCAGAACACAGGACTAACACGTGGCACCACCAGTTCTGTCAGGTAAAAAACTGTATCATGTACTATGAATTTCACAAGCAGTTGTCAGCTGTCTGTAGATGATGTGAAGAAAATCTCCTTCTCCAGTCTCAGTTGGACCAGCTGCTGTAACTTTCCAGATGATTCTGCTTGCCCTCTGACTGTAAGCTTATTAAGCGTTCTTGTAAACAAAATACTGACAGGTCTGCAGTTTGTGGTACATGTGTGGCACGACCCTGGTGATGTGTCTTCTTGTCTTATGTAGCTCCTGGGAGCCATCCTGTGTGACTTGCTGGGATTGACGGGGCTAGGGAGTGATGTTCTTTCCTGTCCGTGCATGCATAAGCCCCCTAAGGCTCACCAAGTGCAGGTATGAATCCTGTCAGGTTCCCATGCTATCCTTATTCTTTCCCCCTCTCAAATTCTTGTCCTTCTTTCTCTTCCCTGAGGTTGTGATTATGCTTCATCATGTGGGCTCGAAGAGTGTCTCCACTGACTGAAAGACGCAAGTCAGACTTCAGGGCACAGTTGCTACCATTTACCATGTGGAAGTGAGACAGTTGAAGGAGTTGGATTACAGGGTCAGATCCTTCTGCTGGAACTTCCACATGACCCTTCTTGTTTCAGCATTCTGCTTTTACTGTTCATAGTGCCAGGTACCTAAGACAGTGCAGTCTTACTAGTGGAAGAGGCAAGAGGTGGCCTCTCATTGAGATTACATGGAAATAAATTGTAGCTCTTGGTGGGTTAGAGAGAAAAAAAAAAAAAACAAAAAAACCTTGGCCCTCTACCTTCTGATTTTCCTTGTCCCATTTTGAAAAATTTGATGATTTTGGTGTGGGTCTTACCTGAACTGCTGGCAGCTATAGCAGGTTAACCTGCAAGTGGCTGAATAGCTGTGGTGGGGAGTGTTTTTTTTGTGTTGGATATGATGCAGTGGTTATAGGTTTGAGTGTGAGGCCCATATTGAGCCATGTACATTAGGAGGTCATGAAGCAGCAAAATACAGAGAATCTCAGAACCGCTTCAACGTGTCCCCAGCATACTGCTGCTGAAATGCATTATTGATATGACCACTGCACCCCAAAAGCGCTCTAAGGTCTGTAGAGTGTCGTTCGATTAATGAGTGCTTTAGCCTGTACAACTGAGTGTTTGCTTGAGCGCTTTTACTAAACACAGTGTAGTTATAGCCAGATAAATTGGAGCACTGACCCATTATCATCCAGTTTATTTTGGAGGAAAGAGCTGAATTTAGGGGTGGGTTTTTTTAGTTTCTAGATGGTCATTAATAGTTCATCTGCCTCTTCCGAAATGTTTTCTTCTCGTGGACATACTTTTATTTCTCTATTTCTCATCAATCTTTTACCCGTATTCAACAATTAAGCTTTCCCACGGGAGTGTGCATGTAGCTTTCAGGTTTTCTGCTGTAGGTGATTTTAGTTGCAGGTCTGAGCAACCCTTTCATTAGTCAAATGGATTTTACTTTCAGAATCATCAGTGTTTCTGTTTTCATTGACTGCAAGTGTAACTAAGTAAGGCCATGCAAGATAAAAGTATATCTTTTCATCCCATTTCCTTAATAAAGCATAGCATTTGCATTAGGTTGTGAGCCCCAAATTATCATAGGATGCCGTACTCCTACTAAAACATCCAGCCAGATTTGCTAAAGCGTATTCCAGTTAGCAGCTGGAATAAACCACAATCAAGTGAAGATTATGTTTGTTCTTTGTAGGTTGTTCTTCCAGTGTTTTCTGTGATTTGGAAGTAACTATGAGGATCTGGAATTGTAGAGGTATTCAGGCTGGAGGGGCTATCAGGAGCACTCTAGTCCAACCTGCATAACGCAGGGTTGACACTGAATTCAGGCCTGGGAGCTCTTTCCTGTCAGGCCATGGAAGCCTCCAAGAATGGAGAACCTCTCTGGACAACCTATTCCAGTGATTGTTTATCCTCAGAGAGAAGAAAAATTCCTCATGTCCAGTCAGATCCTTCCCTGCAATTTATGAGTCTTGCCTTTCGTTATCCTGCTGTGCATCTCAACAGAGAACTCAGCTCTGTCTTCTTGGTAAACTCATGGGTATTGGAAAGCTATTGTTTAGGTGCCCCAAAGCCTTTCCTTTGCAAGGTTAAACAAGGCGCACTTCTTTCTGTGGGTCCAAAACTGAATGCAGTTTTCCAGATGCAGTCTAGCGAGTGCTAAGTGAGAGGGATTAATTACTTGCTCTGTTTGCTATGCTTCTGTTGATGCAGTGCAGTATGCTGTTAGCCTTCATTGATTCCAGGGTGCACCCCTAACATATTTAGCTTTTTGCTCACCAGGACTCCCTGATGTTCTCAGCAGAGCTACTGCCCTGCCAGTCAATCTCTTGCAGGTACTGCTGGAAGGGGTCAGATGCATCATTTTGTATTTGTCCCTGTTGAATTTCATGAGGCTCTTGTTGGCCTCTATCTCTCTCTAGGTCCCTTGGGGCATGTTGACTGCATCCACAGCTCGTTACCATTTACAGACTTGGAGGGTGCGTTTTGTTCCTGCCTCAAATCACTGACTTGGACTTTTACATGACTATGGGGGTGTCAGGTGCTAATGTTTCTCTTAAAACCTACCCTTTGTTTTGGGTAAACTGTTTTCCTCTAATACATGTACATTAGAAGAAAGTCAAATTATATCCTCTGCTGCAAATCGGGGCTGTTTTATAAATATGGCGTATACAGTTGGCTCAGTCTATCGAAATAGTTATTAGTGCATTGCATGGACTTTCGGTTATGAAATTTGGCAAGATACCTAATTTATTTATTATTAATTATTTATTATTAATTAATTTATATGGGCAAGGCTCCCAAATGAAACTGATTGGAACATTCTCGTATAAGGTATTTTCTATGAGGTAGCAAATCTGGTTGATAATTTGTCTGTGCTAACGTGAGCTAAACTAGAGAAAAGGTCAATGATGTCAAGATATTTGAAAATATAGGCCATTTTGCTGGAATGAATGAATAAGGAGGTGATTGCCTCCTCCAACTATTATAGACACTAATGGAATTATAAAAAGTTTTTTCAGGTCATTGTGGAAAATATTTTTCCTTTGTTCTGAAGCCTTTCATTAAGTGACTGAACAGGAGAAATAACTGTTTTTATGTTGGGTAAATGCAGGACATCAGTAGAGCGTGTGTTTGGAACAATAAAAGCTGTTAATAACATGAATAATGCCTGTGATAGATATTACAGGAGCTGATTTCATTGTTTGTGAGAGCAAGGGAGAACACTTACTCTCACTAGGCTGAGGGAGAGATTTTCTTTGGATTATGGACCACCGATGTTGAGAAAAAACTCTCATTAAGTTGACTGGAATAGATACCCAGCAAAACATTTGTGAGACACTGCACAGTTTTGGTGCAGTGCTGAGCAAAAGAATCTGTCACAGTTGTTTGCCTCTTAGTTGTCAGGTTCCTTTTCCTTTTTCCCCTTTTGTGTTTGGTTTGGTTTTGTTTTTTTTTTTTTCCTAAGCACAGTATAGAAAACCTGTCCCTCTACGATTCTGTCTCCTGGATTCTTCAATGTTCCATGGAACAGATTGTCTCAGAAATAATTAAGTGGATTTGTTTCCCCTTAGTCCAGTTGGCACAATATCAGAGGTGCTGAATGAATCTGACTATTTTGGGGGAGAAAACAGTGTTTACTGTCCCATTTTCAGTCTTGGTGTCAATAAAAATGTTTCCATCATCCTAGAAAGGTTTCCGTGGTGTTAAATTGTTTTTGAAGTATTCTCTACCGGAATATTGGCCACTTGCTGCGAAGGGAGAACTTGTGTGTCTGTGTTGGTGGTGTTTGTGTTGGAGACACGGTTGGTGGGCAGCATGTTCATCTTGAACGACTGTCCTTTAGCTGGATCCTGGAGCACTTTATCCTGTGTGGAGCTGTAGAGAGGCAATATTCAGTATTGCCACTTACCTTGATGGGATCCATGTATGCAGAAGAGTTGTATTATTGTGGGAGCAATCTTGATTCCATTGTTTTGCTTTATCCTGTCATCTGACTTGACAGAACTTTCTCTTTTTTTAAACTCTTTTTATGGCATCTGTGGAATTTTACTTAATTAAAATTAGTAGGAATCTGCAATCATTTTTCTAAAAACTAATGTCATGTTTATTGTTGGTTTGTGATTTTTTTTTTTATCATTTGCTTTATGAAACTCAAGTTTAATAAAGACTTATATATGAAAGAGATAGTTGCTTGTTGGGTGCTCTTTTTTTGTTGTAGCAATATGGATTTCCGAACTAGGACATAAAAAAATTCCCGTCCCGCATGTACAGGATTACAGTTAGGAAATGTTGGCCTGCAAACTTTAAATTGTATTTTCTCCATATATGTATTTACACACTGGCCTTCTTCCATGGGGTTAGAGGATCATTTACTATAAGTGAAAGATAAACATTGCTGGAACTTTGCAAATACCTTTCTTTAAGCACTAGTATGAGATTTTGCAGCTTTTGGGGAAGAAAACATAGTGACCAACATGTTATTGAATAATGTCACTGAAAGCATCAGTAGTTTTCCTTTGTGATTAGCGAGTAACATGCACTGATGTTTGAATTAATAGTTTGTAGGTTATATTATGCCACTGTGGGTTTAATACAGGCATATCTGTCTTAAGGTTAAAACCTTCATGGCATTAAATGTCATGTTTGAAGAGGGTACTGCTCGGGGAGGCAGGCGTATCCCTTCCCAGTCTCCCTCACCTTCCCAGCTGCCTCTACACAACAGGTATGGGGCTCTGGAACTTGAGGACCAGGTCAATGAAGATCAGGGTGCAGATGAAGCCCTATCTAG
>JANXJC010000001.1:17239029-17298678 GCA_027564655.1 Leptodon cayanensis
TCTAGTGGGCACAGATGATGGTTGGACTCGATGATCTTGAAGGTCTTTTCCAACCTAAATGATTCTATGATTCTATACTGCTTTTTTTCCTGTGATACACCCCCCCCCCGCCTCCAAATTAAGGGGATGTTTGAATTTGCACAATTTTTTTTCAACTAATTCACTCACTACCCACCACTAAGAATTACATGAGACAAATACTGTACCTGACCCATTAGGTTGAAAAAGATAATTCATGCTATAGGGTTACTGGAATATTCCTCTTCTGTCCAAGTATATTCACCATTAAAGGGTAGGTTTGACAAATCATTAGAAATTCTCTGTAAGAAATGGTCTCATTTTGTCAAGGAGATGATGCTGAATGATTTATTTTTTTCTGTTTACATAATGAAGGTTTGATTGTAAAGTTCATGAATGGAAAATGCATGTTGTTTGCTTATCACCTAATAGGCACTTGCCCATTTTTCTTCAGGGTATATAATATAATGTGGGTATTTAAGGTAGCATATTTAAAATAGAGTATTATGCAGATTTTGCTGTTTCCCTTGTCTACTTTTTTCCCCAGTATTCTATAACAAAGTGTGAAATTTTAATATTAATTTTTTCATTCCCTCAACTCTGGTGCAAGGTAGAATGATACAGGCAGTCACTTAAAAAAATGAAAGAGCAGCATTACAGGTTTAGTATTGGCCAGTGAGTAAGCTGAAATGAAAAAAATAATCTTACCTCTGAAATGCCTGGGCAAAGTTGTTCTATTTTATAGGCTTCAGGAACTCTGTTACTAGTATTTACTTTCTTATTTAAATCTTCCACTTGCAAATTTATCTTTATTTGATATGTAAGTTTTATTAAAGATTTTTGGTCTTGTAGTATCAACCATTTATCTCACTTATCTAAGGTTACAGAAGATGATATTTAAAATAAATGAATCCTAAATAAGTGAAGCTCTGCAGACCGCAGCATTTCATCTTGTCTGCTGCATATCTCCCTTGCTCCAGGAAGGTGAATTTCCCAGCTTCCATCTTCCATAGTAACCAGAGTTCTGAGAACCAGGCTGGCTGATGCAACAAAATAGCAGCAAATAAAAATGCAGAGTTGCTATGGTAATTGTAATTGTCATAGCTTCACGAACAGGTGTCAATTTTGAATTTTATTGATTTTCTTATTATCTGTGCCAATACACCAATACAGCAAGACATGTGAAATGTAATTCTCTAATGAAAATTCTGGTTTATTGTATACTGTGAGTTCTTGTGTTCTGTCTTGGATGGTGAAACATTCTGATTTAAATACATGAGTTGAATGAAGAAGGCATCTAATGGTGAAAAAACATCATGCAACTACTTACCAAATGAGTACCTTAACAGCAGAAAATGACATGCACTTAAACATATTCCATTGGAATTTTTTTTAATGACAGATGTATACCATGCAGTGTTAAAGGAATACAGGAAAAAAAATCCCTTCTAAATTTCATAGCTCTTGCTTATGTAGCCCATAAAAATATTTAAAGGGGAATTCTTCTTTTCTTTCTATTTTATGTATTTTACTAGGTGCACTTGAAAGTTTTTGGGGGTACGTTCCCACTGGATAGGTGAGTGGATTTAGCAGCTTTATGGATTAACCTGGTGACATTCTTGTGTAGTTCTTACAGGCATGATCATTCCAGGAAGGTGTTTATTGATTATGCAGTAGTAATCATGAAGGATACAGCCTGTAATGATATGTTTTGTTTTATTGATTTTGCAGGACCTAAATTTCATCAGCATTTGGTTCATGTCAACATTTGTGGAATGAATATCATGCTTACTTAGTTTCTTTATGCATCTGGTCTGAGATCTTGGTTGGAAGTATAACCATTTACAATAGTATTACTCAGCTGTTGGTTGTAGAAGAGGGTTGTTTTGTTTGTTGTTTTTATTTATTTATTTAAATAACTCATTAAATCAATTAGCTCTTGTATACAACAGATCTTAAAATCGAAAAAGCTGAAATGTTAATTTACCTGTGCAGTAGTACAAATTTCAAACTCTAAGGCTGTCCAGATCATAAAATAATCCAAATCCAATAAAATAATTACAAGCATGAAAAGTTTTGCATGTTTGCGAAGTGTGGTAGTTTTGGGTTTTTTTAAATACAAACTCAAGGTAGTGCTGCAGTCCGTATCTGTACAAGTGTGGCATGGAAGTAGATAGCTGGAATGTTATGTAATGTCTATTTTAAAACATACTAGGAGTTTCTGAACTCTTTTCACTTCTCTGAAAAATTAGCTCACGCTAGGTGAGTACATCCTCTATCAAAATGTGATAGCAAATATTGGCCATGTTTAGTCCTGATTAGATTTAATCTTTCTTTTAAGTTGCTTCTGAATTTGGAGGAACCGATTCCAATAGTTGCGAGAAAATCAGTTTATTGATTTACACTGGCCTGATGACTGTTCACTACTTTGGAAATTATTTCAGTGCCCAAATACTAATAAGGCATAAATTTAAACTAAAACTTGAGGGCAAGATTTCTATTAAGAATGTTTTGTAATTTTCTTTACCTCCCTCTTTAAAAAACAAACCTCCCTTTCTTCTCGTTTGGTTAAGATTTGTGTTTATATATGCACATAACATATATACAAAATATGAACCCCTTAATTATGTTGGCATAAAAGGAAAATAATTATTCTTTGTAAGTGAAACAAAATTATTTTAAGTAAATAAATCCAATGAACAACTTTTTTTGTAAAAGCATTAGTAAAAATTCAGTGTTAATTCTATGTGAAGAAATGGTCCTAAGTCTATAAATATTTTTGCTGGAAAAAAACCCTAGAATGTATGACTGAGAAAGCCAGTCTATTTCTAAAGTAGTGTGGTTTAGAGTTTTTTGGTTGGTTGGTTGGTTTTTGGTTTTCTTCATTTACTTCTCTTTGCTACCAAAATCCCTTTTAGAAGAGAAAGAGGCCTTGTTCTTATCTGTAAAATAACAACGCTTTTCCTAGCGTTTCAGTAGATGGTCAGCTTCTCCATATGGTCTGATATGGTTTTATTATAACATGAAACTGAATTTTGGGTCTGTTTTGAACTAAACGAATAATTAGGTTTTGACCTACCAATTTACTTAGAACCTTGAAGTTTGCTCTGTATCATGTGCTAATTTGCCGCAGGCAGTCCCCTGTAGTTTTTCAGTCTGCTAGATTTGAAGTCTCCTTTTAAAGTGCACATCCTGATAGGTTGATGATAGGTTGATAGGCATGGAGAAATAGCAACTGGGAAAGATAGTTTTCAGAAAGCAATGAATGAGCAGAAAGCCATGGGAGCAAGGATGAGATGGTTTTATTTGAGATTACAGTAGATTGTTGGGTTTACATCTTTCCTACATGGCTGTTTTGTTCAGCTCTTAAAAGCAAACATATCCAGTTGTTTGAAGAGATGCGGCCTAGTCTTGATTTGAAACTGAGTTATCAGGATAGTGTGTGAAATGTTTTCTGAAGTACTATTTTTGTTTTTTTCCCGGTAAGGTGGGAAGAAGGGCCACCTGAAGACTGTAGTATGTGCTGGAATAATGCATTTATCAATATGAATGAGCTTCTAGTAAATAATTTCAATTTTTTTCTTTCTGATGTACAGATGCTTAAGGACTCTGGCACTGTGGTCTGCATGTGCCTATCACAGCACATGATATTTAAGTAAGGAAGTGTTTCTCTGTATCTGAAATAATGCTTTGTTTGAAGCAAATGTAAAAGAAAATGTTTGAAGAGCTCTCAGAGGTAGAATACAATTTTTTTTTTCCAACAAAAGCTCACCAGATTAGGGTAACAAATCCCCTACTTAGGTAATGGTCTGTTCAAATTTTTTCTAATTTGTAATCTGTTATGGTTTCTCTTGAATATGAACCAAGTGCTTCTTGGAGACATCTAGATTTGACTAGATTGGGTTAAACTGTCTCCTGTAAAATGACTGTAACAGCCTTTCTCTGTGTAAAAGGCACTGGTTGCCCCCCCGCCAGGATCTAGCCTTAGCCCCTTCATAATTGGGATTCTGTTGATGGCTTCTGTGGAAATTGGTTGACCAGAAATAGGGCAGTGGGAATACTGTGGTGTCCTACTTTCCCAGACCCTGTTTTGCTGCTTTGTCCCTGAAAGTCGGTAATGTATTCTGCACCACTGCAGAAATTTTTGTCATAGCTGTTCTTTTAAATATACATCTTAATGTTCAATTCTGCGTTCAGATATTTTAAGAGAGTAGTAAGCTGCAGAACTGTGCTGTATAGCTTATGTGGTGGTATTACCTCCACAGGACTGGTTGTTCATATACAAATAGAGCAAATGTTGATTAGCTCTGGGCTCCAATTTATTTAATATTTAATTTTTTACAGTATCTTTGCATTGCCTAAAAGCAGTTCTCTGTAAGTCTCTACAGTTGAACACTATCGAACAGCATCCCTGACATATGGCAGTAAAATGTCAATATCTTCTTTTTCCAAAGTGCATTGCAAGGAGCAGTCCATACTTGCTTTAAAATTGGAGTAATCATGCTGCCATTTTGCTTAAAGATCAACCTAAACAAGGGCAAGTTTTAGCTGTCACTGTAACTTGGGTCTATCCTTATGCGCCCATGTTCTTTACCAGTCTCTTCATAGTTATAGTCAGTTACGTGGCTGTTTGCTAACTAGGTCAAGGTTTTAACTCCCGGAGTGATTCTGGAGAGGGGTGGTACAACTTTTAACCTTGTGCTAAGTGCAAGAATGGAACTGTGTCGGCTAGTTCTCAATTTTCAGGTGTTTTTTCAGGCAGGTAGAATGATTATATTTGTTATCCTGTGTGTGTGTCTTATCTAACTCTAACATTCTCTTTTCCAGAGAAATTGATTTTTACAGCTGATTAGGTATTTGCTGAATTTCCTCAGACCTTTTGTGAACTGCGTGAGGTTCTTTGCTTCTCATTTCAGTTTTAATGCATTGAAAATAAAAAGTGTAGATTGTACTTGTAGCTAATTAATAAAAGACAAAGTTAAAATTGCACAGGGCAAAACGTTTGCAGTGTTTTGTATTTTAGTAGTATTCCTGTGTCAGGGAGGAAAAAATAATTTTCTGCATTTATTTTATGCTATTATTTTAAATCAGAGGAGCAGCATATAAATAGCGTATAAATATCTTTATAAAGAATCACATAATTAGTTTTTAAATGAGATATTCTGTTACCAATTTGGAATATATAGAGTTATTTGTATAGGGTCAGAAATATCTTTATATATGTACATGCCCATCTGTATGTAGGGTTTGTAAATGACTGCATGGAGTAAGACAGCATAAAAGAACACTGATAGTTGGCAAATGAAGACTACGTTAGGATGTAGGGCTTATTAATGAGATTTGCAGGTTATTTGATAGCTATGAGAAGCATAATTGAAAGCTGGTCAGAGAGCTTATCTGAGTATCTGAGAATGACTGTCAGAATATAGCCATAAAATGGTTATTGGAGTTGAGGGGTCACCTATTATGTCATTTTAATGCACTATGCAAGGCAGAAAAATGTGCACTGTGTCAATGCATTGTACCTTAATAAAGAACAAACGCAAACTGCAGGCTGATGGTGCGCTGTGGTGGGGAGGGCTTACTTCAGCATTAAATCATTCCTGTGTCAGTTAGTTGCTGCCACAACTCACCTTCATGTACATGGATTTTTAATGAGCTTTAAAGGTATAATAGGCTTTTACTTTTTATAGATACACTTTTGTAGTTTGTCACTAGCATTACTGTAGTTTTAAGGACATTTTAAGTAGTAATGATTGGGTTTTGTGGGCAGGAGGATTGTTTTTATAGGATTTTTTTTTTTTTTTTTTTTACTAAAGCCAGATGTGTGTTGACTGTGTAGATTATGTATTTCATTGATCTTCCCTGCCCCCACCCCGCAATGGCAAAATCCATTGCAATACTGCGTGTGTAGTAACACCTGATATTCTTAGAACATGTGATTTCTTCTTTACAGATCAGTGCACCTTTCATGTTCCTAATTATATTAAGCCAAAAAATATGGTGTTCTGTGAATGGAAAAGATGGAAAAAATGATTGTTCAGTCAGCTAAGACCAAGCAAATTGCACAGCACACGTTTTATCTGTTTAGTTAGCTGAGAGCATGGTAATACAGTGTAGGCAGTTTCCACAGAACACAGGTAAGCATGTGCCTTTTCTGGCATGAGTTTAAACGTCTCTGGGCAAGGATGAGAAAAGTCTTCTCCGAGGGAAGGTACTAATGAATAATTTAGTTGTAGTTACTGTTCCCTCCACTCCATAAGATAGTTGCTTAATTGGGTAGTTGTCTGTGTTTGAGAAGAGTATCTGCCTCCTTTGAGGTGTAGAACCTCTTTTGCTATAGGACCTTGGTGACAAATAGGAAAAGGGGCTTGCGTCTGGGTTGCAGAATGTGTAGGAATACTTCCTGGGCAGTGCCCTGCATGTGTGTGTTCACTGCTGTGTCTCACAGTTAATGATAAGTGTAGTTTGAAATATATTGGTGCCTGTAAGGTCTCTGGCCTTGACCATGTTAATTAAATCTCAGATAAATATGGTAACCAGATGACATGCTTATCTGCAGGTAAAGAATTAAGAACGAATTACATAGGGGTGTTATAAAGAGAGAAATTTTTGCACTGTTTTGTACCCGGCTTGCAATTCCAAGCAGTTCTTTGGCTTAATTCTGTGATACGATTTCCAAGTTAGGACAGTGATGTGAAGCCAAATTCCAGGCATTAGATGTTGCTTGAAGAAATGAGATGTCATTTTACTGGCTGTGATGTTTCTGAAGTAGCTAAATGTGGTAGAAGGCCCTGTTTCCCTTTGTCTAAGTAACTGCTGCATTTGTATGATCATTTATCAGCAAACGTTTAAATGTTGCAGAAGCTGGCATTTCCAGGGGACTTGCCAAGAGACAAATCTCCCTTCCTCTGAGGCAGCACAAATCAAATTAGCTAAGACTGAGTTCTTTCTTCTAATTGTAGGAGTTCTGTCAAATCTGTTTAATATTGAGATACAGCTGACCCACTTGTGTTTGGCAAGTGTTAGTGACCGGAAAAAAGCACAAGTTTCATCTATTGTTTATCAGCTTTGGTTTTGTTAAACAGTTAACCAACAGTTCATCTCTGCATCTGAAATGTTTTTAAGTATGTTTTATTGTGATTAAAAAATGCTACTGCAGTCTGCATCATATTTGAGACTTAAAAGTGTTCTTAAAGACTTGTGCATTAAGATCTTTGTAAAAAGAGGAAAAAAAAAAGCAGGATTTTCTTTACAAATTAGATGTCATGAGTGTTAATATGACCTTGTTAATAACTCAATGCCATTAAATGTGCCTGATGCATACATTTAATGTGCAAATTTGAGTCATGTGAGGGGGTTGGTCAAGGCATATCAAGTTTTGAAAGATACAGATCAGTCATACATGTTGGGCCACTACTGCACACACAGTCTGAGCTCTTAGGACCTTACGATTGTTTTGCTTTTAGCTAGGCTGTTACAGCTGGCCTTCTGTAGGATGCTCAGGTACACTCCGTTTTATACAAAAAAATAGTGAAACCTGGCTGTGGGGAAGGAAAATTGTTGTTACCGTTGGATGCTGGCTTTTTTAACTGGGATTTTTTACATATTGTCATTTCACTAGCATTTGGATTCAGAGTCATAATATTGTGTGCTCGTGTCTTCTGCACTGTTAACTGTTGATGAATTAAAAGGTGATTACTTTTTTTTTCTTTTTTTAAAAATGTCTTCCCAAAATCACTGCACACAAACTTCAAGTGACTTGTTGGCAGAGTATATTCTGGTTGATACTAGAAAGTGTAAATGTTTTGCTCATGTACATTACTTGCAGGGAGGGAACAACTTCCAGCTGATTGGCATACTTTCTCTTGTCAGGAAGACTCTTGTGTTAGCACAAAAGATAAGGCCAAAAGCAATGAGAGCTAGGGATTCAGTCTCCTTTAATCTTTGTCTTAATATCAGTGGGTGTGAAGCGAGCATTTTTCACTTGAGTAAGTGCTACTTACATAGATGACAGTAATACGCAGGTAATTACTCTTTCAGAGCTTGCATTATATAAGACCCTGTCTGTTTTCACAGGGGAGACCTTTGTCTCTTTAACCCCCCTAGGACTTCAGTCCGCATTTACAACTATGCTTCTGCATGTTCTCAACACCATTTCAGGCAGAGTATCAGTTCTGAAAAACGCTGTGGCAATTTCTGAACCCATATGAGAAAGAAGTAATGAAAGTTGAGTGTGGCTAAAGGCAGCCAGTGATATTTGTCAGTTCATAATGACAAAGAGTGAAAATAGTATAGCTTTCTACATTTTTGCAGGTTGTTTTTTTTTTTTTTTTTAACCAAAAGCTTCTAAAAAAGCGGGTCTTAATATGGCTGTAGCTGAAGGAGATGAGAGGAAGAAATATTTTTGCACAAATTAACCTTTGAATTTACTAACAGCTGGAGGAGTAATGTAGTGACTCCCCCACCCGTGTTTTCATTAGGCTTATTGTTAGCAGGAAATGGAAAAATACACATTGAAAGTGTGAAATGATTGAAAGAAAGTGTCCTTCTGAGTACATTCTAGGTTTTCATTGGTTTATGACTTATTTCAGCTGTTAATACTAGGCTCTTTTTCTCCTGACTTGATTCCAGCTGTTAAAATACTAGTTCATACCAGGCATTTCTGGGATTGGTTCCTACTGGCATGAGCTTGGATTTTCTGCTACTGAATTTCTTACTTTTAAAATACCATTTCACGAGATACTCCTGGCTTCCAAGTGATTACAGATTCAGAACATTGTACACAGTCTGTTTTCCCTATTTGGTAGCCTTTTAAATAGTCATTGACCAAGGGCAAATGACCTGTCTTCCAAGTTTTGTATATGTGTAACTGGATCAATGCCTGGAAGATCTGTTTAGTAGCCATAATTTGCTTACATGACATAATTTTTTTTTTTAATCATTATGTGATTTAAAAACCCTCTAGCAACAGCAATTCAAAAGCAATTTTATTCTTGAAATATCACGCATAAGGAAAAAAAGACAGTTACATTGTTGCAAGATTATTGTTCAGTTTCTGTTTAATGCAATCAAATATGTTTGAGTACAATTGGGATCTTTTTTTCTTTTTTTAAAAGTATATATTAATTGCACAAGAAGATGTAGATTTTTTTCTATAACACTGGAGAGAATCAAACTGGCACAGCTGGTAAGTTTTTGCTGTGTATGCGATAAATAGTAATTGAGGCCATTGTAGCTTTTGTTGTGTACAGGTCATTTTTTGCTTGAATATATGGTATGCTCCATGCATGCAATAGATCTAAATAAATACTTACTTCAGAGAGGCCTAACTTGGATATGTTCACTACATGCTGTTTTTTTTGATGGATTGCACTCAGCTTCTCAAGGCCTTTTCATTCAAATCGAGGTCAATGGTAGTAATCTCTTCGTGCAATGTCGATCTCGATGATAGAGGAGATAACATAATGAAATTGAACTACAATTTTAGGAAGATAAATTTCAAACAAACTTAGCCTGACATTTGACCTAAATAGAAATGCATGTTCATAACTAATCTATTTGAAAATATTGGGGTATGAAGTAGTGCAGTGGTGTTGAATAGTAGTATGTCTGTAACCAAGATACTGGAAAATTGATGTTATTTGAAATATTTTTAACAGTGGTCCATAGATATTTTAATTAATGATAGTAACTTAATTCAACATGGAAATAACACGGAATTCTGTCTGTTTTCATGTACCTGCTGTCTATGAAAAGACTCCCTTACAGATTATTTACAATCAAGGTGGGAGAAACTGAACGTAATTCAGAGCATCTTGAGACTGTTGTTCAAGCGGACTTACTATTTTCAAGATATTGCTCAGTCACTGTAATTATGATCTCTGCAAGACAGTAGGTGTTGTAAAGGAATGTCAGATCCTCTAAATTAGACATAGACAAATACTATTTAGAAGTTGCAATGCAGAAAGGTGAAAACTAGACCAGAAGTGTAAATCTGATGGGAGATGATAGATTAAAACAGTCAAAGTGTCTGGAGGCATTTGGTTACTGTATAATAATTTTACACATGTAAAAATAAATGTGTTATTCCACAGTTTGTAGACATTAGGTTCTCTGTTTTTAGAAACTCAAGGTGCTTCTTTAAATGTATGACCCAAGCCATGGGTTATGCTTGGATAACAAGACCATCTGTATTGCAGATATTGTGTGATATTGCAGAGCACTTGCAAGGCACTTTGAATCTCACATTGTCCCAGATGCATTGTTCAAGATTAAATGAAAAGGGGAAGAATTGCTTTATAATTTTGGTTTGGTTTTGGGTTTAACTGGTTAGGTATTATATTTGCTGAGTTTGGTAAACACTTTTTGGCATCTTTGTGCCGCATCTCAAGGTTTTTTGCTTCCTTCTTCTCTGTGGTATACAATTGTATGATTACCCCTCGCTCTGGGCAGATCTTACCCTCTGTTGAGACAGAGATCCACCATACAGTGGATGAGTAGATAAGGCATAAACTCTAGGACTTCTTTAAAATTTAAGTTACGGTCCTTAGTTGTGATGTATTATGACCTCTTGTTTTTTTGTTCTGTTAATAGGATCTGTTTTTACACTAAAAGTTCAAGTAAATGACATCATCAGTCATCAGTACTTGCGACAAGCGGTTGTAGAAGTGTTTGTTAACTACACGAAGACAAATTCTACTCTTACTGGAAACAATGGAGCAGTATTAATAAAAGTTCCCTACAAATTAGGATTAAGCTTAACTATCCTATCGTATAAGGATGGCTACATGTTAACACCTTTGCCTTGGAAGACTGGGAGAATGCCAAGTACGTAAGCGTCTTACAGTCCTATTATTAAACTGTTATCTGTCGGTAATTAAATTTCTCTCTTCTTCAGCAGTCTGAGTAGTTACTGTCAACTGAAAAAGACTGAATGAAGTCAGTCAAGGGAGGTGGCGCCTATCAATGCAGATGTAAGGGTGCATGATCCATTAGACTTGTCAAAGTTCTTATTGTTGTAAACCAGAAAATAGTCCTTTTTAAGTAGGTTATATTGCGATACCATGAGTGTATTCTGAGAAATTGTTTACCTAGACTTAGCAAAGGGCTGGTAATGTGTTTTGACAAAAAATCATGTTGTCTTTAGTGATCCTGGAGTGCTGATGCTTTGAGTCCTGTATAACAGGTATAACCTCTTGTTATAGTTTCCTTTCAACAGTGTTTCCTCACAAGTTTTCCTGTTTCACTATTGCACGCTCTTAAAAAAGTTATATGAGGTGGTTTTTTTTTCTTTTAAAAGAGATGGACTCTTAAGAGTTCTAGCTGCTTGTTTATCCGTAGAAGGCACAAAACAGTAGCAAACATACAACAGAGATCTTCCTGCCTAACCACTAAAATTCCTGCTCTGGACAACAGGAGTAACTTATTTATCCAGTCTTGGTATACTCTCTTTTTTTAACTGCTCTATTCAGTATTCCTTCAGAACTGGAGATCTTAACAGCATTTTTTTGGGTTGCACAGTGTAACAGATATTATCACTTTCCACAGTATACTCATCTGTGACGCTTTCATTATTCCCACAAAGTCAAGCTAATATATGGCTGTTTGAAGATACTGTCTTAATTACTGGAAAACTGTCTGGTAAGTTCAGTGTATGCAGACCATAATCTAAACACTTTGTGATAACCATGTGTACACATACAAAAAAAAATTAAGCATGTTCTTATACTCTTATAATACCTATCTACTCAAAGCCAGATTTTCAGTTAATTGTGTAGCTGTATGTGTGGCTGTGACAAGTGCTAGACTAGAAATACACAAACCATGGAGAAAATGGGTGAAAACAAGTTGTTATGCTAAATGGATTTCTGAACAGTAATAAAAACACTGTGTGTTTTACCATTGCTAAGACAAAATATTACTCTTTTACAGATGCCAAATCTCAACCAAGTGTTCAGTTTCCAAAATTTTTAATAAAGCTTCCAACAAATCACCATATTACAAATGTTACAGCCTATCTGACAGTGCCAGAGCAATTTTTGAAAGTGGACAGCTTTCTCTACACAACAGGAATTCTTCTAAATAAATCTGGTATGTAAATATGTTGTTTAAGAATTTTTTTAAAAGAAGAAATCCTCAAATTATAATGCATATGAGTGCACAGTGTTTCAGAAAAACATATGCTTTAAATTAAAAGGGTCAGAACCTGCTTCTGTTGCATTAAATCACAAAGCTTTGTTCTATAGGAGTAAGCTATGAACACATCAGGTAAGTAACTGATGTCACTCTTTGTCTTGTTCCATGTAGTATGAGAACATAGTATGTCTTTCTACACTGAAATACTCCTTCAGTCTGCTTTTTATACATATATGTGTGTGTATGTGTATAGGTTATGTTCAGGATTTCATGAGAATGTGTAACTGGTTTAGTAAGCACCTTAAAAATATGGTTATGGCCAGAGTGTAAACTAGGTGAACCGAAAGAAATCAGTGAAACTGCAGCAATTGACTTCAGCTGAGGGGTTTTCTGCATTTTCACTAGAATGGTTGGCTCTAGGAGCTTTACACCTAGCATAAGGATTGTATGGAAGCTCTAGTTTGGTTCACAGACAGTTAATCTGTGTAAGCCTGTTTGAAACCAAGTAGTCACTAAGTATACCGAGCACAATTGTAATCATGTCTTCTGTTCATCTGTTTCACTGGAGAAGCAGTAAGTGGTTTTGTGAGTCATTATAAGTCTGCTCATATGCAGTTGGATCTTTTAGTATTTGTTATTCTATCAGATTTTTTTTTTATTTGCATAAGTACAGTAATCTCTGGTAGATTGTGCAGTTCCATCTTTCTTTTGTTCTCTTCTTACTATTCCCAGTGGACCTGAAGCCATGAGGCTCTTAAATTCATTGCAGCACAGGAGGCAACCACTACATGGCTTATTTGAATTTGTCATGCTCTCCTTTAATTTCCACTGAATTAAAATCATCATATATATTGATATCTTGACTTACATATTTTAAAACCTTTCTTAACTATAGTTCACCTCTTTAAATGTAAAGCATAAGAGAATAAGCAGTGTTTCTCCCCTTTGAGTTTTCCTTTCAATGTCTGGCATGTGTTTTAAATTATTCATATACTCCTAAAGGAACAGGCTTCCTTTTAAGGCAGGTGGAAGCTAATTGGTATCTGATGCACCAGGAGTTTTCTCACAACCAGCTTCTAACAGCTTGCATAGATTTAACATTCTTCTGGTACTTACTAATTCTGTTTCAGCTTCTTTCACCATCCTGTCATATTGTGCATTCTGAAGTATTTGCAAATTAGTGTGAGGAAAACAGAGGAAACAAACTTTCAGCCTGCATTGTAAAGCTTTGTATACGCAATGTTTCCTTTGAGTGCTTTGACAAGCCTCATGATTGATTCATGATTATAACTGCCAAATTAGAAAGTTAATCCTTACAGCAAAGTTATAGAGGACTGTTCAACTAAGGAGAAATTCAGCAGTCATATATTTAAATAAGTCTTCAGTTTGATTCAATGTTATGTATATTGCAATTATACAAAAAAATCTTATATTGTCTATATTTCACATAGGTTAGCTATTTTGTAATCAAATTATCTGAGGGGAAAAACTCTTCTTCCACCACACCCAAGCCAAGTTTTGGCTAATCATTGGTGTTACAGTCAGCATTGGACCTATGTGTCAAAAGTCTGTTTCTCTTTTACAAATTTGGTGTAGAAACGAGTTTTTATTTTAATCACAAGATTTTAAAAGTCCAGAAGAGAATAAATGTTTATTTTTATTTGACGAAGTTGGTGACAGCTGACTGTTTAACTGGATGTGAATGAGGGCTTGCCTTTAGTTGTAATGAGGATAGATTCTTAATTCTAAATATTTTTTTAAGAAATACACTATGAATGGAAAATTACAGACAAGCTATTTCTCACATTCAGGTTTCAAAAGCATTGAATTAGCTCCTCTTGCTGCAATATGCGTAAACGTTCTTTTGACTGGGAAAGAACTGAAAGTAAATGGTCCCATTCAGATTACACTTCCTCTTCCCACAAGTACTGTAAAATCAGGAGATGCTATACCTGCATGGACATTCGATATGAAAACCGGTAAGTGGGCTCAGTTATTTGTTGTTCTACCTCTTAGCATATGTATATAGTTTTGGGCTCATGACACTCATGGGACAGTGCTTGCAGTAATATATGAGGTAGTGGTAAATAGCCACAAATTTTATTAGGGGTTCTGTATTATTTTTGATTGGTTAACTTGAACTGTTCAAAGGAATTTCCCTGCTTACATGAGTTCAAAAAGCTTTGGTAAAATCCATTAGCATTCCTGTTGAACAAATTTTACACGTGATGGATTTTTATTTTCAGAGGACGCTAAGGATTCAGGGAACATACGTTTTAGGTGATGTTAAATTTTAAGCCTAGTAATTTTGTGAATGCCTTCTTAAAAGAAAACAAATCAGAATTGAAGACTTGGATGCTTTGTTTCCTAGAGTATAGCTCTAAAGATCCTTTGACACTAAACCTGGATAGATATTACTTCAGTTAACAAAAGCAATTCAGAAAGTGAAATGAAGGGGAAATAAGAGTTATCAAAGGGAACAACACATTTCTTACAGTGTATCTGGGAAGAGGAGGCTGGGGATTAGACATTCTAAACCTTTTGTCATCCCTTCCTGTCTAATTTTAGTCAGGAGTGAGTAATGAGCTACGTACACTTATCCCATTTAGATGTCCTGTATTAGGTGTGTGTGCGTTAGTATACTGATTGTCTTAAATTGTACTTTATACTTTCCATCACACTTCATCTTGAAATACGCATGCAAGAGAAGAGGTAAGCGTCTTACTCCTTATTAAGGCAAAAAGCTGTTATTCAACTGTTGAAAGTACAGGAGAGGACACCAACTCCAACAAAGCATTGTTTACATGTTCGAGAAAGAAACTGATCATCTTAATGAAGAACAACCAAAGAACATTAATTTGAATGAAGAATATGATTATAAAAAATTGGCTAGGTTGTCTCTTGGGAAAAGAGTGAATAGAATAAGTTTTGGCATAGAAGATTAAGTCTGTCTATACACCTAAAAGACTTCAGAAGCGTAACCGGTGATAAGGGTTAACATTCTTCGTCAAAGAAAGGGTTTTAGCCTGACATGGTAAAATAGCACAAAAGGGTTTGATTTCTTGCTGCCACAGCCACTTTTGCCAAATCCTGTGCTCATCTGTACCTATGCTGAACTGTTTTAACTCACTAAACAGAAAATTAGGTCAACAATGGTACTAAAACAAAAAGTTGACAGAGCTAGAGCAGCTGGGCACAGGGTCAGGCTAGAGTATAAACCAATGTAAGGTGTGTATGTGGGTGTTGAGGGGCCTACTCAACATGCCTACTTAGGTATGTTGGCCTTGGGGGTAGAGCAAGAGCAGGAGTGTGGTATGCTGACCCAATAAAAACTATTAAAACCGTTGGGTTTTTTCCTCTCAGATGGGGTGTACTCTGATAGAGGTTCCATAAAGGTAAATCGTTTGTGATGGGTGCTCACTGAGGTGTAGTGTTCACGTGGAGCCTTCACTGCTGCTTGCTGAGAAAGGACAAGGAGGACTGTAGACAAGCATAGAGACTTTTTGTGCATAACTCTTAACTTCTACTTTTTCTTCCACTTCCTCATTTCTTCTCTACAGTCAAAATTGCAACTGTATTCGCTGCTCTGGATGTTTATTCTTAAATAAGTTTTTTTTATTTTTACCTTTGATCTGACATGTGCAAAATGACTCTTTTCTATGGTAACTGAGTAACAGCAAGGCATTCCTTAGTCAAGGTTCTGGTGATTGAGGACAGCTGAACACATAGGCTCTCGAGTAAGCATTCATGAGGGTCCATAAGTAGTAGCAGGGCCCAGTCTGAACTGAATGGAGAGCTACCACTGCACTGAATAAGGAGACTGGCATCCAAGATGTTGCATGCCGGTTGTCCCCAGCAAGATGTTGACATACACTTTTAAACTCTGAAGTCCTTGGGGAATATGTCATAATGGTAATCAGAGCTTCCATGTCAGTATTGATAGCAGTAAGGGAACAGGTCTGTGTTTGATGTTGTGTAGACTGATCCATACATGTCAGGAAAAAGATAGAAACTGTTTTTACATGTCTGCTCATGCAGTGTTCCCTGGGGTTACTCAAAGTGTGATAGTACTGAGACTGTTCCTGGAAAATGAGCTTTTGTAACTATATTCCAATTGTAACTAATTCTGCTGTAAATGCAGAATTTGTTGATATATATTGAACTTGGCTTCCTTCTTACTAAATATTTTTCCTCATTAGTACCAAAAGTACTTTATGGATTTTAATAGAATTTAAAAAAAAAAAAAAGCTTGCATTACAACATTAAATTGAGAATCATATCCTTCTGTTTGGATGGCAGTAAGTCATAGCGAATATGTGCTTACTCATAAATCACATTTTCATGTTTTTCTTAATATGTACTATTTTCTGTGGAGTATATCGGAGGGAGATATAATTTACTGGAGAGGACAGCAGAGAATATATAGCTTCTTACAGATTTTTCAGTCAAGATAGAACTTCTGGAGATGTAGAATTTTTTTCTGCCTTTTGTATGTGGTGGTTTGTGTTGGTTTTTATATGCCTGTAAGTAACCCACCCTCTATACTTGTAAAACAATAGTTTTGCCTTATAGTGACATCTTGCCTTAGAGTTGACAGGACAGAGAATTTGAGGATCTGTTGTTGTTGCCTCTAATATGAGAGTTAGGGATGGAAGACTCCTCTGGCTGGTTTTGCTCCTGAGTCTGGACAAGAGGTTTTCCAGATAACTGAGAAACCACGTCTTCAGGGTTCTAGGTGGCTGGTTGCTGCTGCTATTCCCCTCTGCCAGCCATCACAAGTACCAGGAGAAGGCTGCAAGTTTTACTGCCGAATGATACTTCGTGTGTGTGCGTGTCTGTGCATGCGCACGTTGTGGCATGTGTGAGTTCTCACCTTTACCTCCTGTCTGGTTGATATTTCCTTTTGCTTTGGTGAAAGAAGCGTCCTCGAGAAAAATTGAAATTGTAGGGCTTATATGAATTATACTTTTTGCATGCTTTGGTTATTGCTGTTTTAAAAAAGCTGGTGGTTCTCTCTCCTTCTCAGTATTTGCAGTTTGAAAATACAAGGTTGTTTATATGAGGTTGTTTTCTGTCCTTAGAATTTCACAGATGGTCCACAATAAATGTGTTCAAATGCGTTAAGTAGAATTCTGTCTCTTCTACTGCATGCTTTATTAATTGTAGAAGCTGGCATACCATAATACCTGTCCTTTGCATTGCCAAACAGATGGTGTGGAATCTGTGTCCTAACAATAGACCTTCCTTGGGCTAACTGAACTGTTACTGCCTTGGGGCAGGAAGAAGAGAGAAACATTCAAGACACTGTTTATCCTGTTGTAACTTATTATGCTACAATAATGCTTTCCCACTAAGTGCTGCTAGCTAATATTAAACTTGTATTCACATGCTTAGATTACCTGCTCCTTAGGGGTTTTTTTTTGTTTTTAGTCTTGGCCTTCATACTTGCTTAAGCTCATATAATAGGATTTTTCAAATTATTTGTGTGCATATCTATGAGAAACATTTGTTAATAGAAAATTAATTATATTAAATTAATTCCGGTAAGTAATTTTGATGCTTTGTTTCAAAGTAAATGTCCACAGAGGTATATTTGAAATTAAATTGTCGAGAGAAAGTTTGCATGTTTAGCGAAAGCTGTGTAATAAATAGGTCAGAAGTTTCAGTTTTTCTTGTGACCTTGTATATTTTTGGTAATAGCTTAATTGCTCATAGTTTGAGATAAAGAAGAATCCTGCATGGCATGTGCAATATTTTGTCTGGGTTTGTTGTTTTTTTTTTTTCAGGTGCTTGGGTAAGCCGTGGGCTAGGAATGGTAAAGGAAGCAGATGGTCAATTAGTATGGACATATACTGCTCAACACTTAGGCTACTGGATAGCAGCTCCGCTGCCTGGACCAAGAGGTATTGCAATGACTGGCAAAGAAATTACTGAGTAACGCAAGTAACAATGTATCTTAAGGCTGTCAGTTTGATTGCTTTATTTAACAACAGAAAGGGAGAAAAGACATGCAATTTCAACAGTTAGAAAATTTCTGTTTGAATGCCTTTGTGCATATAACAATTTCCTAGAACTTCAAATGTTATAGGGGGAAAAGTCCAGACTGTATTTGAACGTGTATATTTATATTGTCTCCATCTTTTGGAAGAAGCCTGCAAGGGAACTGTAACTATGGAGATCTGAAAATCAGCAGGACTGTATCCCTTGCTGTTGAGGATGATGTATGACAGGAGGAAATACAAGAAGAAAATTAGTCTTGGGTAAAATGGTCCAAGTGGATTCTGTTTTGTGTAGACTTGTTGCATGTTTTGCAAATTCATATGAAGGGATTCTTATTGGAGAAATATGATGTCAAAATTTAAAAAAAGATAGCACTTTGTGATAGAAGCACTAAATAAAAAATGTAGACTGTGTTTCTAGGTCAGTTTGGACAACTAATACAAGTGTAATTTGACTGGAATTGAGTAGGTGTCATGGTAAGGCTTTAGTATTTGAGATAAACCTGTGAAGATCCATTATATTGTAACCACTGTTTGTGTATTTTCTAGTTTGCTGAAATAGCAAGGTGAAAAGGGAAGGATGAATGTAGTGCCATAGGAACACAAAATCACTGAAAAAGTACAGTTTGATTTATTAGCTACAGCTCTGCGTATCAAGTGGAATTACTTGTTTTTGAGCACTAATTCTTGTCTGCTTTTGTTCGACAATCTAGAATCCATTATTAGTGCGGTTTCCAAGGACATAACAGCCTATCACACAGTCTTCCTTACGGCCATACTGGGAGGTACTGTTGTCATTATCATTGGATTTTTTGCTGTTCTTCTTTGTTACTGCAGGTAAGCAAAAAGAGAGGCTCAGCATGAATGGAATTTAAGGTTGATAAAATAGTCTCTTGAAGTTAAGACTTGTTTCCTTAGCTAAACTATAATGTGTAGCCTAATATTTCTTCAAAAATTACAGTTATTACAGAACTTCATTTTAAGTTTGTGATGTCACATTACACTGCAACTTCCTAACCAAAGTCTAGTCTTCAGCTCTGGTAATCAACAGTCTATTATTTCCTAGTATGCTCTACAGTCACCTTGCATTTCTTTTGCATAGGGATAAATGTGGTCGGACGCAAAAGAAGGAAAAAAATACAACTAGGCTGGAGGTCATAAAAAAAGACCAGACAACGTCAACAACTCACATAAATCACGTCAATGCTGTCAAAGGGTCTTTACAGTTGGAGGATAAGTCACAGTTATATACACCGAAGATTTCTTCATACAGCCCTCAAAGAAGGATGTCCATAGACACGGAAGATGGAAAATCACGCGATAATTTTAAAATCTACACAGAGGATGCTTCTTATCAGTCATCGTGTCAGACTGGTCAGTCAAGAAATTCAGCCCATTCATTGGAGCCTAATGCTGGAGTTAGGCATTTACAGCCACCAAAGCATAGTAACACTACTGTTTCCCAGGCTCCTAGGGACATTCAAGACCAAAACAGGTACCTTTCACTGAAAGAGGACATGTATGGGCTTTCCCATATCCCAGAACATCTAATGCATCTTTACAATCAACCTATTGCTATTCTTCAAACCTCTGACCTTTTCCACTCCCCAGAACAATTGCATCCTGCAAAATCAGCAACTTTGCCAAGAAAAGGGCAGTTAGTATATAGCCCCATGATGGAACCCATGAATCGTGACGGTTACATGCAAACGTTACCGAAAATGCCAGTGCACTCTCATCCACAGCCTTCTGTCTGCAGAGATGAAAACAGTACATTAGATAGTGAAGAGGGCTTACCTTCTCAAACATCAAACTGGGGCCGGTACACTAATAGCTTACTGGAATCTGTCTCTGTTCCTGGGACATTGAATGAAGCAGTTGTAATGACTCCATTTTCATCTGAACTTCAAGGTATTTCAGAACAAACATTATTGGAACTCTCTAAAGGAAAACCATCTCCACACCCTCGAGCATGGTTTGTATCCCTGGATGGAAAGCCGATCGCTCAAGTGAGGCATTCTTTCATAGATCTGAAAAAGGGCAGAAAAACAGAGAGTAATGATACTAGTCTGGACTCTGGTGTGGACATGAATGAGCATCATCCTAGTAGGAAACTGGAGAGAGAGAAAACTTTCATAAAAAATATGCCGCATTCTAAGATCCTTTACTTGGAAGATCTGGATCTAAGTAGCAGTGAAAGTGGGACCACTGTTTGCACTCCAGAGGACCAGGCTGTGAGGCATATTTTGGATGGAGGGAATGGGCCAGTCGTAGAACAGCATGATGAAGAAGGTCTAAGAAGAAAAACTGTATCAGGAAGTCATGAATCTGGTATCCCTTCTGCTAAAAAAAGGGATAGACCGTCTATCATGAGAAGAGATAGCAAAACCAGTATCTGGAAGAAAAGAGAGGAGAGGCCACTTATTCCTATAAATTAAAACACAGTGTGCTTTGTCTTGTTGCTCTCCCTGCTGGTTATTGACCTCTTGGCTACTTCCGTAATTCTGCAGTGTTGGGTTTACAAGGGAAAGATTGTTTTCTAGTGTCAAGAGAAGTTACATTTTTTTTAACACACAGATTGAGTTACTAAACTTCAACCAGGCAATTGATATTCAATGTGAATTGAAAATAGGGAAATGCTACTATTAAAATTTTCCAGTTCCTAGTTTTGCTGGCAGTGTAGCGAAGGCCCACATTTTAACTAGCCTGTCATTCTTGGACACACCTCTGGGAATGCATGGTGAGAAATGTAGGCATGTTTGAGTTTTTTTGTACTTGTTGCTAATGCATTGGTAGACTAGTTTAAAGCCATTCCTCAGCCTTGTTCCTAATCAATGTGACCATCTGTACAGTATTTTATACGTGAACTTTTCTAGGGATCTGTTACTACTTCTTTGTATAATGTAAAATGTTTCATCAGTTAGTCCCATGACACCAGCAGATGAGCTCTGTTGGATTTATCAGTAGAGCTCTATAGCATTACTGCCCTCCCTTTGTGCCCATCCATGTGCAAAAGGTTGCCATTCCATATAGCAGTGGCAGAAGGGGAAAGTGTACAAGCTCTGTGGCTGCTGCAGTTCATGGTCCCCGCTGTCTTAAGATGTTACCCATTTGCTTTGTTTTAATCTGCTTTGTTACAAACTGTGGATGTTGAAGACTGACATCTGTGACGAAGTGTCCACATCCAGCAGAAAAGGACTGGTTCTGGTAGCATTTGAAGCTGCTGCTACTGATCCCAGTGTCTCGTTTTGGCTTCGTCGTCAGTTACTATCTTCTCTTCTGCATGCCGTTGGGCCAGTTGTGCTCCACAACATAGTCTTGAATCACTGCATATTTATAAGTTTGGCCCAGTGTGCAAGTTTAGACAAATTATGCCTTTGAAATAGTTTCCTTCAGCAGGGAAGTTGGGCACTGTTGCTTTTTATTTTATGTTTTAAGAAATGGAAGATCATCGGAGGTTTATGTGCCTACATTTTGCCAGCCTGAGCTGCTTTTGTCTAGGTTGTGCGTCGCAGAGGGGTTAAACAGGCTTTAAAAGGTGGGGGGTTTTACAAGTATAAGAGAGTAGATCGCAAAATTTGGTCTATAATGCAATATAAACACTACTTATGACTCATCTTAGAGTTAAATTTACCAAAAGTCATGAATGCATGAAATGTAACTAAGATATTTATAGAGGAAGGAAAAGGCCATCAGAATATTCTTTATTTTTAATGTTCATCTTGTCAAAGTGATTGTTTCAACTTTGGCTAACAGAAAAGTAGATACATCCCTTAATGTGCTTCATATAGCATATAGAATGTCTTTCTGTGGCTTTGAAGCTGTTTCTCTGATGAAATAAGTTCCAGGATTTTGGCTTTGGCAGTTCGATTATAAATCATCCTAAAAAAGCTTTATAAATGTTTCCCTTAGAGCTTGGTTAAGGTTCTGGACCAAGACCCAAACATACAATGCCTGTAGCAGAACTGTGGGGTGAGGTGCACTCGGTTGTCTGCCCTGTAGTACACTGAAGAGTTGGGAAATATCCTATGCAGCTGGGCTTCTGGGAATATTTACTCAGGAAACATTACTGTGAAATATGTCTGTTATGTGGGGATTGTCAGTTGTCTGGTCCTGTTTCTAGAAGACGCAAGGTAACCAGAAAGGTACTAGCAATACATCAATCCAACTTCTGGTGTGCGGTTGCTTCATGAACAAAGTATGATGTTCTTGTTGAGTTCACAAGTATGAAAGTGCAAAATAAGTTTGAGATAGGTGTGCAAATAAGTCTATAATTAAATTGGACAAAACAATCTGGTTTAATTATACGATTCATTTACTTCAGAGGTGAAGATGGCTTGTCGTATTAGCATGCTTTTGGTACTCTTTTTAGGTAACTGTAATTCAGTTTTCCTATACTGAATACATTTTCATAATTTTTTTTTTCCTATATGTAGTTCCACTGGATTTTGTGTATGGCTAACTCTCTAGCCCCAAATACTGATATTTTCATCCTTTGCTTTGTTATATATGTTAGTAGGAATCAATTTATATATTTTGTGTAAATCTACATTTCTTCTGAAAGCTGCTTTGACTTCTGAGGTTTAATATTGCCTTGCTCTTAAGTTGCATCAGTTCTGATGGCTTCCTTTTCAAAAAGAGAATATTATATATTCTGTTGAACGTAAAAGAAAATCCCTGACATGCTAATGGTTTTGAGGTGGTAATATTAAATTGATATGTCTCTACTTGAAATTTTATTCACCTACAGTAACTTAAATATATTGCAGATTTTTTCAATGCATTTTTTCATTGTATATACCAAAAAGACCTAATTCCTCAAACTCACCTGTATTGTTAAAAAATACAGACTACTATAAATGGCTTTATCCACGTGAGTTCAAAGGAACGAAGTTTTGCACTCCAGTGTTCTTGTTCTGCATCAGACTAGGTATCTGGTCACCAAAGAAAAAGGATTAGAAATGTTGAAAAGATCAGTTATAACTTTGGGACTTCAAAGTAACAGTGCCAAAAAATGTACTCTAGGTAGTACAGATTCTCGTCTGCTCTGCTAGCTGATCAAGAGCAAAGAGAGGAGTTCGGTTCTGTACCATCATTCTAAAGGAGCTTTTGGCTGTCTGGATTAGTCACAATTTTACCCTGCATGTATGGTAGTGCAAAATGGCCCCTTTAAAGGCTGTGCGTCAGTGATGCATTTCAGCTTTTAGCCAACAAAGAAAGTCAGAGCAGAACAGATCTTCTTGCAGGAGTTTCTTGCTGCTAGGCTTCTCAGTAGGAAGAATGATAGAACAAAGTTTTCTGAAAAATAGGCATCTCATCATATATAGGATTGGTATCTCTACTAAATAGTAGCTCCTCCCTTGTTTAATGAGGGTGTGGACTTTTATTTTCGTGGAGTATTTAAATTCTTTTCTGGAGTGCACATGCTGCAGTTCTGGTAATACCATTTCCAAGGCTGTCTTCAGCTGTTGCTTCTATCCATGCCAGTCAAGCCACAGCTATCTTTGCTTGCTTTTGTGGATCCCATACACCAACTTTTCTGCATGTAACTTGCTAGCGTTTATCACATAATGTCTTATGCTGCTGGTTACGCTTGAAAAGGCTTTTCTAAAGTCGATTTTTATATTAAAAATAAATACAGAACTTGTTTTCTGTGTCAGAATATGAGAAAACTATTCTGTAGAAAGAAATTATTGCTGCAGTTGTATCTGCAAAGATAAATGCTACATGAAAACAGCTGATGCCTGTAAGCACACAATGACAGGGAATTCTTCCTTGGCCCTATCATGAGCATTAAATCTTGGATTTTAAAAACTCTACATAACTCTAAAATTATTAGAATTATACTTTGTATTTATATTCAGTACTTACAGAATATATTATTGGAGTCTTCATGTTCCAGCTGTATGTTGGAATTTATGCACTGGAAACCTATTAGCGACTAGAATTCTTTTTGGGTTTAGATCATTAAAAAAAGGAGTTTGACTACACTGAGTTCTAAAAGTTTTGATTCCAGAGATAACCGTACATGATGTGTAACATATGTGGAAAAGACAAAATGTTGTCATGAAACTTGTCTTTGTGGTCAAACTAATGCTTTTCTGTATTTATATATATGATTTCCACACACAAATTTATAGGAATCACTGAATTTATTTTTTAAGATTTTTTTCTGTTGGCTCAGTATTGCAGCACTAACAGAGCGCTAAAATGCTAGTGCTAACATTAGATCTATGCAAGAAGCAGCAAGGATTTGTGGCACACTGCTCTTGGAAAGGCCAGGGAAACATTCAGAGGTTTTCACTTATCTGCATCTAGAGGTTGATTACATTGAGAATAAGAAGTGGGACATGCCTGAAGCACCTTTATAGTAAGCCCCCTCTAAGGAGAGGGAATAAGTGGGGAAAACTGGAAAGGATATAGGTTCTTTGTGATGCTTGTTTCCAAACTGATACGTATTTGTGCTTCAGTGGAATCGATTCTTTTTGAAGAACACAAACATTTGCAAGAATTATATCTCAGTTATTCACAAGATGCTTCTTGAGCTGTCAGCTTCTGCAAAAAGCCGCATAGATGTAAGTAGAGTTTAAAGTGAAAGGTATTAGTTAGATAAAGAACACTCAACACCAAATTTTGTCATATACTTAGGGTGAAAGGTGGTTAATAAACTTCAGGACAGTTTCCCCACCATGGTTGCAATACACAATGTTGGTATCCTTCTTTCAGAAAGGTATACAGTTCCAGGTCTTACATGCTTTTGATAAGGTGGTTAATGGAGTTAGCCAAGGCTTGTTTCTGCAGATTAATTCATGTGGCTTAGGTCAGTGCTTTGATGTATCATAAATATATGAGGGAAGTGATCAGGCTAAATAGAATGCAGCAGTGTTCACATTAATCTGGCTGTGTTACTGAGAATAAGCTAATTGACAGTAACTTGCAGATTGTCACCAAATGCCACAAATTACAGAAATTTTTTTTAAATAAGGGTTGGGGATCACTTAAAAATTCCTTTTCATTAACAGGAAAAATCTTGATAGAACTGTCAGAAAATAAAAGAACTCTTGTATCTTACAAACCTGAAACCAAAACTGATTTGATGATTAGGGACATTATTTACCAATGTAGAGGTAGAGATGATGCACAAAAAGTAATGCAGGATGTAGGAATGTTTAGTTGTCTGCTTTGTTTTTATGCAGTAATTTGTACCAAAGAGGATGAAATGAATAGGCACCAGTTTAAACTCTTGTCATTAGTTAAAAAGTGAAACAGGTTAACAATATTACTAATCTAACACTGTGCAAATTAAAAGGCAGTACACTACATCCATTGTCTAGTACTGCATATTAGGAAAATCTGAAGAAAAATTAGCCTGCTGAAGTGCCTTTCTCTTTCATCAGACTTATTTTATCAGTGGGACACCTGACTATCTGAAAAGCACATTATGGGTTTTTTTTCTGTTAGCCAAAAAAACCTCAATTCATACTTACAATTATGTAGTTTTTATAATATTTTAAAAGGCAGATCTAGTGTTTTTTATGTTGGAATACTGACTCCTGCATGTTGATGACGATGGTAATTGCTGTAAACCCTGGGGTTTTGTATTTTGTTTGAAAAGAAATTTAAAAAATATATCTTTAGTAATCTGAACAGTAGTATCTTTTAAAAATGCACATATGGGATCTGATTCAACTTCTTAAGTCAAGAGTAAGCATCTTGAAGTCACTGGATTTACAGGTATGAAACTGGGTTTTTAACTTCAAAAATGAAATTAATATATGTTTATATATAAAAACTATTATAATGATAAAAATCCTTTTTTTCAGTTGCTAACCTTCCTTGCCAGTAGAAGCAGAAAGTGTGTGGAGACAGGTACTTAATTCTTACTTCCTAGAACCAATTTTTATCTCCATTTGGAGCCTAACCTGCATTGTTTATATAACCCAAGCATCTGCTTTTTTAATTTTTATTTTTTTTTTAATTTAGTGGAATTATGCAAAACACAGTACTATACCTACAGAGTTAAAAGTGAGCATTCTTTTATAGTAGTTTGCACTAATTCGTGCCACACTTCTAACAGTAGGCAGCTACATTTGTGTTAAAGAATTGATATGAAAGGCGGTTTAAATTAATTTGAGCTTCTTTTTCTTTGAAAAGCAGTATTCAGTGTGTTCTGATAACCAAAAAAAATGGCTTCAGATTTTTTTTTTAGACTGGCAGGGGAAAACCGTCATTTTTAGTATTAGCACTCTCAGTTTGAAAATTATTTTACCAAATGAACTTTTTTTTCAGTCAGTCAAAGACTTATTGAACATTCCTATGTTCCCCCTCCTCAAAATGTACTGGTACTTTATTCCCCAGTTAACCAGTTCAGTTCCTTTGAAGCACTTGTTGCACTTCAGTCCATGTTAGAACAGTAATTTTACATCTTATTGTGTAGAAAGGCACTTTTTAGTGCTCATTAGAGCATGGAGTTCATAAAAAGCCTGGCTCTGAGATGCTGAAAGGTAGGTGAACTGACTGTGCTCACCACCTTGCACGTTGGAGCCTTACATTCAACAAACACTTCATTACCTTGGCAATCGTTTTCAAAAACACTCTAGTGTGGATATTGTTTATGTAAAACATTCTTGATATTCAGCATCCTGGTTTTAAGTATTTCTACCTTTTTATATTTTGTCAGAGGTGTCTTTTCATCTCTGCATTTACTACAGTATCAGTGTATCTGTTGCTGAAAATGTAACTAAGATTTGTAAAATGTTATAGCTTATGCAATATAATAAAAGTTTTAAAAAGACATCAGTGCCTTAACTTTTATTTGCATGTCTTTGAAGTCATAAGTTTTTTAGGAACATACCTCTCTCACTTAACACTTTTTTGCTAAATATCACTAAAAAATATGTATTTCTGTCATCATCATAATTCTAATGACAATGTTATTATCCTTAAGTTTACCAGTTCTAATTCAGTCATATTCTCTGTTCTATTTCTACTGAAGCAAGACTTCTATATCCGCTGAAACCTGATTCCTGTTTCTTGGTTAGTGCAGCTAAGATTATTTCTTGTGTAAATTGATGTTGTTGCAATTGAAAGGGGTACCCAGAGAAGAATATTATTTCAGGTTTTGTTCTTATGTCTAATCTCCATTCTTTCATTTAGAGATTTTCTGTGGCTCCAAGAACAAATAAAAGATTATTTCTGTATGTCTGCACAGTGCATAAGACAGAGGCATCGATTCCAGCTATGAATAAGCTCAAAATACTTAAATCCAGGTAGAAGAACAAGACAATATTGTGACATAGAAGAGCTTAATCTAAACTTCAGGATATAATGTCCTATTCGTAATTGTATTTAACACTAGTATTTCTCAAGCCTTTTTCTTTTCTAAGCTTCACAAAAGCCTCATTTCAGTATTTTCACCATTGTTCAGAAACCCTGCAAGACTGCAGGCAAGCACATTGCAAAGGTTTTCCTACCATGGGGAGCACTTGCATGTGTTCTGTGATCACTCCTTTAATGCTCTGAGAAGCTACAGTCTTCCAGTAAACTACTCCTTTTCTTCTTACTCTCACAGAATAACTTTTTTATTTTCAACTTTGCTAGGAAGTAATTTTTTTTCAACCATTGCAAATCCATTAGATACTTTAAAATAGATGGAGTGAACTTTCTCTTTACAAGAAGCTAAAGAAATCTGAGGAATTTTATTTCCAATTCAACAAAAGAGAACAGTATTTTCTGTCATATTTCACTTCTATGTAAAAATCAGGTATCTGGGTCATCAGCTGATCTGTCAAAATTGACTGAAGTTCAGCTTGGTTCTATGTCATCGGGAAATACAAAATCCAAACTATACAGATTACTCATTTAAATAAAGTATGTGTGAGTAGATGATATTGTTTTATTTATTCTAAATAAGTTGTTAGACATGCTATCACATTTTGATTTCTATTAAAACATAAGGAAAGGTAGGTGGAAAAAGTCAAGTCGCAAATCTGGCTAAGATCCAACAAAATGTTCCCATTTTTCTTAGATTCTCAGAATAAAACTTAAAAAATGGCAGGTTCTTACTGCACCTCTCTTGGTTCTATTTAATCAACAGCTGGCAACTGGGTTGAAATAAAGGTATTTCTCATGCAGTTGGGCTTTATATTTACATTTATTGCAGGTATTGAGGTTTAAATCTTCATTACACTTATTGGAAATCTAGACTTTAAATAAAACTAAAATTACTAAAATTTAAATTTATTTGTTATATTACCATTTAGGAAATACTTCTTAGATTCAGGAATTCTTTGGCTCGGCTGTCTGTACATGGTTGAAAATGGCTAAGTGGGTGGTTTCTGTATACTATTTGGAGGCTTAGCTCCTCATTTGAGCATTAACTATCAGGAAATCATAGCGGATCTTACAGAATGTACCTGATACTATAAATAGTTTTCTTCCATCTTGCTTTTACTGTTGCACATTTGAAAATAGCACATTTTATATCATTTCTTTCAGCAATAATGTTAAAATGAGTCTGGCTTAATTTATTACACCTCTGAATAAGAACCGTTACCTAACTGGTCTTTCAAGAATATAAAAGCTTTCTGCATTTTACATTTGAGTAATTTACTTGATTGAAGGTTAAAAACTTGCAAATAAGAAATAGTGACAATTTTACGAGTATATGGCTATTTTCTGAAATACATCTACACCAGCCAAATCAGTTCTTCTGTTTATTTGAGAAAATTTAATATGAACATTTCTCACAACATTGAGGAGCACTGAGTAAATTTTTGTAGTACCTACAGTTCATGACATGTGATTATTCACTTACTAATTTGTTTCTTGGTCTCTAAGAAATCCTGCGTGTGGAGTATGAAAGTAAGAATATAGCTATGTTACCTAAAATGAGACAACCATGAGCTGGTATGCAGTGGACTTCCTTCCAATAATAAATCTATTTTTTTTGTTTTAAAGTTCAGATGATTATGTTTAGGTGGTTGTCTTGCTAGGAGTCTCTGTTGATGACTGGTGTTTCCGACACGCTTATTGCCCTTTTTTGAGGAATGGCTTGCTGTGCACAAATTGATTTAAAAGTTCAGCTCCCTGAGATATCTTAGAATTGTGGAATTATTACAGCCATCTTTTTAAAAAGTAACTACTTTGTATTGCCACAGTCAAACTGATGCTGGCTTCTCAAAGTATTATGAATGTCATCCTTTCTAATGGTACTGAACTTCCCAGAAGACGCTGTTTCAAAAGAGCTTGGAGAGTATTCCTTACTATGCCTGGAAAAATCACTTAGATTTCTACTGCTGTTCTGATCAGAATCTTCTAAATGGAGGTTGCTAAAAAATGTTAAATCCTTTTGGGACTTCGGCACATATTTGTTAGAAAGTTTTCTGAAGCTACTTTGAGAACGTTGTGATGCATGTTCAGATGATGTTTGCTTGAGAAGTAATCCATTTCCAGATACACAAATTTCTGGTTCCATCTGCTTTGCAAGTTTGCCAAGATTTGCATGAGAACCTGTTGGGTAGTTTCCGTGTTTGGCTGGCATATCCTTCCAAGTCAGAGCACTGTATACAACGTGTTCATTAATAGGACATGTGTTTCTTTGCTGCAGTAGCCAACTGTCAATACATTCCCTATGAAACTTAAAAGGTAGGAAGGTCAGCTGTTGCATAATATTTCTTAGCTAAATATGGACTAAGCAATTGTTCTTGCATAGAACTAATTCCAAGAAGCCTCTTCTCTGGTGTTAGAAGTGCAAACCCACAGGAGCTCCACTGATCGCTAGGGGGCTATGTTGCTTATGTAGAGAATGAATAGATTCTAGGTTTTGGGCACTGGCAAGCTAAAGAAAGTTAAAATTCTACTGACTGTTGTAAACTGGATATTTAAATCCCATTTTTAAAAGTGCTGCCAATAGCAAGTTACTTAACTGTAGCAGATAATATAATTACACATATATTTGCTATGAGGAATCAGCGATGACTCTGCTAGCCTTCCCTTTCAGCTTAATTCCCCTTTTGATTCTGTTCCATATCAATTCTGGACTTAAAGGGCACTAACTACTGAGATTGTAACCAAGATCCTACAAGTGAGCAAGGAGTTTGAATTTATATTAACTTCTGCAGTGTCATCAGAGAAGAAATACTGCTGGTGAGGTAAGCTAGCTTGGGTTAAATAAATCTGAAAAGGGCTCTCTTGTGTGAACTTGGTTAAGGGTGCTGGTACAAAGTAGCAAAGATGAACTTCACAAGTTGGCTGAGTAATAATGTATTTCCAAATTATGAAACTTGCTGCAGACTTGCAAAAGGCTTCCCAACTTTCAGGCAAACTCTGCTCCTTTTTGTAAGAAATATACTGAGACAGATCAAAGCTCCACTGCTAAGTGTTTGAAATTATAAACTGCTCAGAGGATGTAAATGTACCTCTCCAAATATGGGAAGGTGCTAACTAACACGGATTAAGAAGCACGGAAATAGTCTTCTTGTGGCTTCAGCTGATAAACCAGCAAGACTGAACAGGAAATATTTCAGCATTTCAATATCCCAGAGGGTCTAAATATTTTCAAAATAATCTGGTTTAATTTTTCAAAAAATTTAAGTTCATTCAAGGTCATCTACTCAGGGAGATGCTGCTGAGTTCTGGCAGAATGTATCAGAATTGGAAGAATATGAATAGTGAACCAGGCTCCTAAAGAAAAGTACCACTTTATTCAGAATTTGTTCTGTAGGGAGGTAAACATCAGTAACAGTAGATAATGGTGAAGAGCATTGGAATTGTCACTAATGGCCATAAAACATACATATCCCTGATGCAATTTTTGTTTCTAATGTTATTTACCTTGTCTAAGCTCCAGGAATAAGAATGCAGACATAGGAATAATCTGGTTCATTACTAGCAGAGAGTTATGTATCAGACCATTTGATTATACTGCTCCTTGCTGTTGGTTTCTAAAAAATAATTGTAGCTGCCATTCCTAACCACTGTGCTTCCTGTGCCTTAAAGCAGATTTTAAGACTGATGCATACAGTTAAGCAAAGATGTGAAATTTCAGACTGGTGACATGAACACTCTTATCAGTGATGCCTTAAGAGTTCCAGTACACCACGTGCTGGAGGGTGTCAGCATCAGAAAGTCCAATGTACTACAAGTTAACAGGCTATGTGAAGATTTAGCTCTTTAATGTTTAAAATGCTGTTTTTTCTCTTACCTTGTGATTACACGGTAGGACTCTTACGTGCTGACCAGGTTGAAAGCTCTTCAAAGTCTACACTGAATACCTGGGGCAAGTAAATTACTATGTTTACTAATTAAAACTATGGGTAAAGATTTTACAATGTTCTTTGGGGTACAACTAGTCCTAAAAGAAAACAAAGCCCAGTAAAATTGGAGAAAGAGCAGCTAAAGCTGAATGCTTCAGAATGCTAAGTTGTCTTTTGACAGAAGTTCTCTTCAATAGTACCTTAAATTATTGGATAGGCTCACCAGTTTGTTAAACCAGAGCTGCTGTGAAAGTCATTCCAGTGATGTTGATCTTACTGTGACAGTCATAAACAGACACACACCCCTCTCAGAAAAAGAAACTAGTATGTTCATTTAGCCTGAACAGTTGCATGATGTGTAAGCCATTGAATTTTACACAATAATTTCTACACCAATTTCTCTGAACAAAAGCTACAAATGTTTTCATGACCTTTCGAAACCCAAGCTCAGAATTCATGACCCAAATATTGTGATCTTTTGCAAAGCTACCTTAGGTTTGAAATTATGTGGGGTGATATCTTGCTCTATCTTGGATTATGGACTCTGAACCTAATTCTGTAGTCTGGTTTGGGTAGTAACTGATACTCTTCTAAAGAAGTGATTGACGTTTGAGTAATTATCTCACTCATTCTTTTCAGTAGCGCTTTTTTTTTTTTTTTTTTGATAAAAGCATGAGGTAAAGATAAAAGCCTGATCAGCTAATAGCGGTGATGTTTTTATATGGTATAGGAGAATGACTACCTTATTACTTATATTATAACCATATGTTCATAGCACATGGGTACAGAAATAGCTTCAGTCTTTGCTTTGGATAGTACCACTTCATTTCTGAGATGATCTTGGAATGTGAACCTGTAATCCTTTCTGAATGTTTCTTAAATGTTGATCTTTTATGCATGCAGCACCTACATCAGATAGTACTGTTTTTCTGATGAGAGTCCTTGTGCACTGATGTGGCAGATACAAAGATGAACAAAAGCTTTTGTTTTTCTCTGTATCATCTGTTTAATTTCTGGACAATAAAGCTGTCGGTTAAGTTTTGATCAGTGTATTTGTTATGTCAAATACTTGAGTGAAAAACTGCTAACATTTTTTTAAAATACTGTTAACCATGTGATATTTTCACTATGAAAATTTAAAATATTGTTCTGATATTTTTACTGTGAGTTCCTGAACTACATGAAGAGAATTACTTAGTTTTCTAGGTATATTTAATTTTAACCATGTTAAGATGACTTGATGTTTTATTAGAAGTGTTAATTACTCTATGTTCTTATTCAAAATATTTTTATTGCCCTTTCTTAAGATACTGTTAAAGAAACTGTTAAAAGAATATTTCGTGTTTGTTATAATAGATGGTATGGAAAAAGACAAGCATCTTACTTCTCCTGAAGATATAATATCTCTTCTTCAGTATTATTTCCTGGGTTAAAGTTTTTAGATGTTCGTCCTTGGGCTGATAATTCTGGAAGCTGTTGAAGAGCTCTCCATTTCTTATTTCTCTTCTGTAACATGCAAAAGTAACTGAGACAAAATGAACTCAAGGTAGAGAGGATAAACACTCCTGTAAATGATGAAAAGCGGGGCTGAGAACAATTCAACAAATCTATTTCCTAACTATTTTTGGCATGGCGAATACAATCAACCATCTTAAGTGAAATCTCTTACTTTCGCAAAGCCTGGAACAAAGAATGTCTACTTGAAGTCTTCAGCTACGACTTGGAGACATTCTCATTGTTTCTAAGACAACTCTCTCAAACTTGAAATGTTGGTATTTCTGAAAATCTAGAGAAAAACTAGCAGCAAAATTAGCTTCTAAGACATAAGTATATCCATTTGTGGTAGTTACAGTACACCGATTTTTTTTTTTTCCCACTGCTTTGAGTCTACTTAGTGAATTAATGGTATAAAAGAATCAGCTATCTGTAGAACTGCACATACTCATTTTCACAACTTCTTAATTTTGTGGTTTCTGTGCTCTAGTTCTAGGCCTGGACTCTTAGCAAATTTCTTCTGGGACTTACTTGGAAAAAAATGTGCTGACAGAACTTCCCCCAGCCTGTAATAGTCTTGGGTACATCTCTCACAGAAGGTGATTGGTATCCTGGATAATACAATTGAGAAGTTAATAAGGTACAGTTAGATTTAGCTGGGGAAGATTCTGGCACTTATGCATTATGCCTATGCCCTGGGCAAGCAGAGTTCAAAGAAAGTCCAAAATCTTCTCATTTTATGTTTGGTACTATGGCCCTTTTTTTTGCATCACATTGTCAACTGCAAGGGCTTATCTACATAAAGCTAGATTTATTATTTGGAAAAGGAAAATCCCAAATACATACTGCAGAATTGTTCGGAGATGTACTGCACTAAAAGCAAGTTGAAAACAAAAACCTTTGCTTTGTTTACCGTGGGAGTGTGTTTGTTTACAAAGCATATATTGTCTACTCTGTAGGTGAAATTAGTTACTTATCATAGAGGCAGAGAAATAAGCGACAAGCTGTAGGATATACTCAAAGCCATAACACTGTTGAAATCTTCGTTTAAAAATACTTGTAGCAATTTCCTACAATTGAAAATACTCTGCAGTTGTTACAAGGGATTCCAAGGTGCCTGTCCAGTCTTGTTTTCTCTGTTGCAGTCACAAGTTGTTTAGAGTTTTTAAACTCTTCTAGAATGAGCCTTAAAGGTGCAAATTTTTCTCTGCGAAGTGGACACTTCACTACAGAGTCATTCTCCAGTTCATCTTGGTGGTCAGCCCAAATTTTTATATGTTTTTTTGTGAATGTTGTTACCACAGCTGTATCTACAGAAAACAAATTCCAGTTTCTGTAATCTCTTTAGAAACATACAAGAAAAATACTAAGTAGTCTTCCCTTTTCTTTTCCCCCTTCCCCTCCACCCACATTTTAACTTGTAGAGTTGCTGAATTTTCCAGATTGGAAAAGGGCTGTAATAACTGTCAGGTATTTTTCCTTGTGTTTTGAAGCTAGCTGTATTAGCAGATCTTCTAACATTTATTCTATAATTAGAAATGTAGCAAGGCAAAGAACAAATTTTATACTAAACCTGCAGTAAGTGATGGGAAGCATTTTCTTTAATAACTCCTCCTGACAAATGGGACAAACATCCTCTTCATCAATTTCTTTCTCATCATTGCATCTGTCATTTTTCAGATACAATATTTGTGAGAAGTTTCCTCTGGATTTTGTGTCCGTTCTTGATGCAATTGCTGAAGCACATCCTCAATTTCTCTTTCCAGAAGACCCAACTTAAAAGCATCTAGCAAAATTAAACACAAAAATTAAAAAGTTTTTTGGCAGAACTCTGCACTTACCTCACTTATAGTAGTTCTCCATCCATGAAATGCAGTAGGTACTCTCCCTGTCAAATAAATGCAGTACATTTCAGCCCGGAAAAAGTTGTAATTGTTTCTTATAAGTTGCACAGAAACTGTTAAGACTATTGCTTGTGCAAATCCCTATCTAAAATGGTGTCCAGGGCAAAAAAGTATCAAAAATGTTTCTAAACTGTGAAGTTTTCAATAATTTTTCAGTAAGTTAAGTTTGGTTCACTAAATCTATTGGTCAAAGCAGCATTTCATCCCAAAAGACCTTTATAGATACGTTTAAGTCAGAGTAAAAAAGTTTTTGCTTTTAAGTACTGGAAGTGGGGAAAAACTATGGAGGATTTTCTGGGAATACTATTTCTTGGAAGAACAAACAGCATAGTGTTTTCATCTCTAGTAACCTCTGTTTAAAAATAAATAAATAAATAAATAAACAAATCAAAACCCAAAAAAACCCCAAACACAAAACCTAAAAATGCTTTTCAAACCCCAAAGAATTAAGCCTTGTACCATCTTTTGAAACATGGAATAATAAAGACATAAATAGTATTTCCGTAATATAATTGATGATGCTTGAGAATAGAATTTATTCTATTAGCTAAATTATTCTATTTAGCTAAATTGTATTTAGCTACTTTGTTACTACTTGGGAAACTATCTTCAGACTAATTATTTTGCGGGATGTTTACATTATTTGTGTTTTTTGAGTTCTTAAGGTTCTAGGAAAGGAAATCTAACAAGCCAGTAACTAACCTGGCTATACAGATTATACCTTCTGGATTAGAAAGGTTTGTGGGTTTGGTGACAGAAAGCCACAACTGTCAAAAATCAGTAAAGGATTTCATTTTGCACAGCTTACTTTCTTCACATACCCATAAGTTTGAAGGAGAATCTCCATAACACTGGCAGCATTCATGAAATACTACAGTTTACATGATGTGAAAGTAAAAATATCACCCTGAGCTAGAAAAGTCATTGCAGCTATATTAGTTTATGCTGAAGGACTTGCTACACAAAAGTGATAAAAGATGAACTGTAGTTCTATAGCTAACTTCTTATTAAATGAAACAGCAACTTTGTCAGTGTCTTCCCACTAAGAATATCTTGAGAGTGTTAGATTAACTTCAGTACAAGGTGTTTTTATAAACGAATAGCTTTTACTGTAGATATTTGAAATAGTTGCTTTTTCTGCATTTTCCTTTTTCTTGAAACTGCAGTTGTAATCAGTGATATAACACAAATTGTTCTGTATCAGAAAAAAATGCAACAACTTGGAAAATGCCTGAGAGTGCTAAACTTTTTTTTTTTTTTTTTTTGAAGTGGAAGAGTGTCATGGTTTAACCTTAGCCAGCAAGTAAGCACCACATAGCTGCTTGCTCACTCTTCCCCCTGCCCCAGGTGGGATGGGGAGGAGAATTGGGAAAAAAAAAAAAGTAAAACTTGTAGGTTGAGGTAAGAAGAGTTTAATAATTGAAATAAAATAAAATATAATAGTAATTGTAAAGAAAAGGAAGATAACAAAAACAGAGATAAAGCCCAAGACAGAGAAGTGATGCACAATGCCATTGTTCACTACCTGGTGACTGATGCCCAGCCAGTCCCTGCCAACTCCCCTCAGTTTATATACTGGACATGATGTCACATGTTATGGAATATCCCTTTGCCTGGTTTGGGTCAGCTGTCCTGGCTATACTCCTTCCCAGCTTCTTGTGTACCTCCTCACTTGCAGAGCATGGGAAACTTAAAAATCCTTGACTTAGGATAAGCATTAAGTAACAGCTACAACATCAGTGTGTTATCAATGTTATTCTCATACTAAATCCAAAATATAGCACTGTGCCAGCTACTAGGATGAAAATTAACTCTGTCCCAGCCAAAACTGGGACAAAGAGGGAGAGGAGGAACAAGATGATGATTTATAAAGAAATTTTATCAAAACTCCGGAGGACATTACTTCATGCATTTAAAGTTCATAAGCTCTACATGCGATCCATAAGAGAGAGGCTAATATTTACATTCATGATCTCTTGGTAATGGATACTATTTCAGCAGTATCCTACAATTTATTATCAAAATATCTGATATGTAAAATTATCAGTGTGAAGTTAGTTGTTAGTTTAGCTTTACAATTTGAAGGTAGCAGCCTTTTAAGAGTCTTATGTAGTCTTAACAGAGGAAGTATTAATTGTGTGGTGAGGTGAGAGAAGCTGAGTAATCTTAACTGTGGTAAATTCAACTTAATAAATTTAAATCCTTTTTGAAAAACGAATTTAAATTAAGGGTGTAGTCCCACTCCTAGCTTATATTCCTGTCCCTGATTTCTTAACTGACCTGGTTCCATTGTCCAGACTGCCAAAAAAACCTAGCCTAGCCCAAACCAGTAATTTTCTGTTCATTTAGTGGGTTTTGATTCAGCCTGTCAAATGCCGTGACAAGTAGTACATCCCTAACAGCGAGGAGAGAATGGGACAACTCCTGTGGCAGCAGGAAACCATTTCACTGACTTCTGTGTGACACTTCACGTTAGGGCAGTGGTTTGTGGCTCCATTTGGAGTGGATCAGGGGCTTCGGTGGAAGCTGCCTGGGTTTCTTTTGAAGTCTGAAACGGACCTTGCGTGGCCGTTTTTGACACCAGGTTTGTCTTTGCTCTGACAGGAACACCCCTGCTCTGATACATAAACCTATTTACTCACCACCATGCGCTGCCGGTACTAAAACCAAACAGCTCCGTGTCGGTAACGCCAATGCACCGTGAAGAAGATCCCGGTGTAAGTATAGGTTGCCCCGCTGCCAGTCTCGGTTTTCCTTCGCAGAAATAACTGCTGTGCCTCCCGTTAAAGCCGGACCGCGTACACGGGCGCCGAGGGCTTCAGCCCTGACCGCCTCCACGCCGCCCTCAAGCCGACGGGGAAACCTGGCAGCCGGGCCTGCCGGCGGCGCTTTTGGCGGCCGGGAGCCGCTCCCGCCCGGCCTCCCCTCTCCGGCAGGGGCGCCCGCGGGGGCCGCTCCCCGCCAGGGAGGCGCCGCAGGTGCTGCCAGCAGCACCTGCCGCAGGCAGCGAGAGGCGCCCGTGCAAGGCCAGGCGGGACGGGCGGGCTGCGGAGGGGCGGCCCGGCAGCGCCGGCTGGGCCCAGCTCGGTGCCGCTCAGCGCCCGCTCCTGCCGCCGCCTCAGCTCGGCTGCAGCCGCCTCAGCTCGCCTGCCGCCGCCTCGCCGGCCGGTCCCCGTGGCAGCGGCACGGCCGCCGTTACCGGAGGCCGCCTCGCCTCGCCTCGCCTCGCCTCGCCTGGCAGGCCGAGCTCCGCGGACTCCCGCCCGCCGCAGGGGCGCAGCCGACCGGGGGCAGCCGCGGCCGGTGCCCGCCGCTCCCTGAGGCGGCCGCTGCCGCCGCCGCTGTGCCCGAGCCCGGGCTCCGGCCGGCCTCGCGGTTGCTCCCGCCGGCCGCCTGCAGCGTGGGCCTCGTAAAGCCGTGACGGTGCTCGGTGTTACGGCTGGTAGTTTTACTTCGCCTTATCGGCAGGGTCTTTTCAGAAAGCGAAGGGTCGCCTCCTCGCCCAGTTTTGTTCTCTTCCCTCGGCGCTCCTCCGTTCTTTTTTGACGCACTTGAAATACGCGTGGTTTGTTACGAGCTTTCTGTAAGGCAAAACATTTCTGAAAACGTTTACCAGAAAGGCGGGCGGGTTTCCGTTTTGCGTCGTAGTCGCTAGGGGGAGCTGTTGCACTCCCTGTAGTCTGTAAAAAAAGTGTTTATTTTCACTTTATGTTAAATAGTTGTATCGATTCTTCAAACAATTGATAGTTACCAGTCTTTTGATAATATAAAAGTTATTTGTGTAGTCTTTACCGGAATATGAACAGATATAATGTGGTAATGAGGGTTTAACTCCCATACATGTTTTTTAAAGGCATAGGAAAGACTTCTTGTCCTGTGCTAGGCTTCTCTGAAGTGCCCTTTCATTTCAGAAGTGACTGAGTCCTGCTGGGAAGTGACAGAGATGGGGCAGAGCTCCCAGAAAGGCAGCAACAGTCAGCAGAGGGGCCCCTGGCAACGCTGGAGGAGTTGAGATGAGGTTATGGGAAGGCAGCGTGAGTCTGCGGCCTGGAGCTGTGCCATGTCAAAATGGATGCCCGCCCATGCCAGGTGGTGGAGGAAAAGTGTTGATGAAGAAAAGCTGATCTAGCTGCAGGACCCTGATCCAGATCTGTGCAGAAATGAGAACAAGGTTAGACAGAGAGGGGGTTTTTTTGAATGCTATGTTCACAAAAGAAACAGGTGGGGACCCTGGTGCCTGGGTCAGAAAGAACTGTCGAGTAGTGTGGAAGGCACTAACTGCATAGGGACTTGATGTAGTGACATGATACAGCGACTCGGGTGACTTGGTCGCAGGAGTGACTTGAGTCAACTCAAGTGGACAAGTAAAACTGGATGGATTGAAGTGCCTGTTTTTAACTAAGTGGTGAGTCATAATCCTCAGAGTTTATTCTTCCAACCAATTCATAAAGCCCCTGCCAGCAGCCCGAGGCTAAAGGGTAGGGAGCTGGAAGAGGATCAATAGACAAAGTCCCTTGGTGCAACATTCTTAAGTAAAGTCCTCAGGGTGTAATTTTTAGCTAGATATCACAGACCAGGTTGTTCATGTCCTTTTCCTTGTTTTCACCACTGTGTCATCTCTCCTGAGTGATGTTTTAGGAAATAAAAAAATCGTATTTCACTTTTTTTTTCTTTCCTACTAGACATAGATGCCATAGTGTTGACAGCCATACAGAAATTTATAGTATCTGTTCTGAGGGAAGAGGAATTTTAATAATAGCTAAGACCAGTCCATGGTCTTGTGATTTATACAATTCTCAATGCTAGGTTTGAGAAAGGTACCTAGCAATGCACATACCTTGCTAAACTTTTGAAGGGTAGGATTACAAACATATATAAAGGACTAAGTTTCAGATTTTGTGCGAACTTTTCAGAGAAAGAGCTTCAGAAAAGAAACTGCTGCAGTAAATGTTACAAAGTAACAGCTACAGTGTGCATGTTTCGGGTGCACAGTTTATAGGGACTCCTTCTACTGAGCAAATGGGGAATATTGTTATATTTTGTACGACAGACTATTCCCGTTTGCAGTTACAAACCGTTCCATGATGTGATGCAAGATGAGTCATTTTGCTCTTACAAACTGATTGCCTTTTGAACCCTTCCTGTTCTAGAACTGGTCTGGCAGTTACCTTCTGTTTTGCCTGGCTTACTAGCCTCAGAGTACAAGTGTTCTCAATCCTCATCCTCTTGAAATGTTACAGAATGCAAAATGGCAATGTTTTCTTCACCCTCAAAGCAGATCAGCCAGTATAGATCTTTGTCAACATGCCCAACAGTTTGAATAGCATATTCCTAGTATGAGAACCCTCATGCTGTGTGGCAGGATCTAGCTGTATTAATGGTGTTTAGAAATAACTGTTGTATAATAGTACATTTTTTTCTAATGTTCTTTGAGATGGCATGTGCCTCTTCATTTGTTTTATTGTATTTTAAGGCAATGAGAGCTTCATCTCTAATGTCAGTGCATAAAAGCTACTTGAACTCCTAAGTTTTGTTGGCTTTGTAAGAGGTACAGTTACGTGGTATCATCCGTGTGTCTTCATCTCTCTAAACTGTTACCATGAAGTGTCCAGACAATGGTGGATTATTTCACCCTTATGGGATGCAATTTTGAATACTGCTGGATCCCAGTTCTGAATTTAAATTTGAAGCGGAATGTTGAAGAAAATTTCAGTTCCCATCTCTGTGGAAGGTTAAATCTCCATTTTCTGTCTATTTGGGAAGTCTCTGATTTCCAGAATTTAAGCTATGTGAAATCATACAGGAAAGGGAACTCTGCCCCTCTCTTGTTGAAACTGTGCTGTTGTAAGTCAAGATTTATTGGGCCAGAGAGCAGGAAAGTGACTTTTTATCTTGCTAGTTTATATACTAGTCTGTGCACATGTTTTTTTGGTAATCTCTCTGTATTAAACATCAATGAACAAAATATGAGCGAGTAGAAGACAGATATGTAATCTTAAATATTTCCTCTTCCAGGTAAGCTTCCTAATTGCAAATTTTATGTTTTATTAATTATGTTCTCCAAGCAGATTTTGCCTTCTTTTCCATGTGCTGGCAGCCGTTGGATACAGAGGGTGGGGGATGCCTCTACCACTGCTCCCTTTCCCCCTTCATCCCCTTGAAACTCACTGTGAAGTACTGACCTTCCCATTTCTGGGGAGAAGAGGGTTTCTGTGCCCTCTTTGGGGTTAGGTATTCTCTTTTATATACCTTGGTCCTGTTCTATACGTGCATACCTAAGTTGTGCCTAAGCCCACAAGATTTGCGGGATATATACTTCTTTTCCTGTGGAGTTAAGTCTGACAGGTGCTCCCTGCCTTGGTTGAGAATTACTTGTATCTATTTCCAAAGAGTGTTTTGCAACTGCTTTATCCCAGGAACCTCTATATACTGGGGAGCAGGACAGTAAGAAATTTTATTCCAAAGAAGCTTAAAAAAGAAAAAAAAAAGACTGAAACATAGGATCAAATATTTGGGGGATCGAAAAGAATTATTAGATTTCTGAAATCTCCTGCAAGTCATGAAAATAGAAGATGTATTTCTTATCAGAGGTACTGACTTAGTGGTAGAAAAGCTATGTATTGTAAGACTTAAAAAGTAGGATGACACTGTGGCTTAACGGTAGACCAGGACTGAGGAGAATCTAATTATCCTGGTTCTTTTATAGACTTCCTGAGTGATCTTGAGCTAAATTGCTCAAATGTCTCAGTTTTCTATCAGGAATGTTTCCTTTCTCCTCTTCCCTGCCTTGTCTGTTCAGACTGATGCCCCCTCTTAAGGAGAGGGAGTTCAGGGCTCTCAGTATATATTCAGTGAGTTTCGTCAGTATATATTGACAGTGACACAGTGGAGTCCTGATCAGCTACTTTCTGCTTTACTAATAATCATTAAGCAATGGTCATAAGTTGGGCATTTGAATTTGTTCAATAGAGCACTGACTTCTGTGAGCTCCCAGAACTGAACAGTAGTTTCTGAGTAAAACCACACAGGTACTGATCTCTGGCAGACATCAGCTAACTGCATTCATTCCACATCATTTCAGAAGCTATGCATATAAGAAAAAACAACAAAGACCCCAAATCAGAAAAAACTACTTCCTCCCTTCCTCTCTACCAGAAGTATGAAGCTTGGATTCTGACAGATACCTGGAACGGAGCACAGCATTGATAAATTGGGGCAGATCTGTAGTGGAACATTGTGTATTCAGTCTTGCCAATAATCTTGCCTGGATGTCATTTTAAAATATATTTTAAATAATATGGGAATAATATTTACTCTTGCTTACGTTATTACATTGACACCGTCAGCATGATCTCCACTGTGATTTCCTGACTCCTAAATGATTTAACCATTGTTAGTATACCATCGTTTAAGAGGACTAGGGTTCTGAGTGTGAAACACAAAACTTTACTACTGTGTATTGATGCTGGTATAGGGGCAACAAAAAAAACCCAACAAATTAAAATCTTTTCCATGAAAAGATTTTGAAGTACTACAGTTGCTGATGCCTCACCTGACAACTGCAGATTTGGGTTTTTTCTTTCAGTTATCTAATGTGAGGATGATAGATAAGATTTTTTTCTTTTTTTTTTTTTTCCCTTGCATCCATCTCCAGTTGAAATAACTAGAAATGTTCCCTGTTATGTCAGTGGAGATGCTGAAAAATTACTTTTTGACTGGTAGTGTCATATCCACAAAGTGAGCACATCAAAAGGAAGAATTTGGTTTCCTGAATCTCTGCTCATAATCTTTTTAACCTTGTGTTTGTTGTCACTGTTGTTTTTGGGTTTTTTTCAACAATCATATAACAAAGTCCGAGTGATTTTTTTAAAATTTTTTTTTTCTTTTTAACTTTTGTGTTGGTGCTGTTTAACTAGTTTTGTAACTATATAGTGCAAGGTAAATCAGATAGCTGTTTTACCAATTTAAAACAATGTAATTCTTGTTAAAAGCTTACTATACTAATGCTGCCCACAATATCTGGCAGGGCAGTAAGTACCTTACCTTAACACTAACCCGCAAATATATTTTTCATTATATATGTTTTTTTTTTTGTGGGGGTCAGTCTGTGATCTTACTTTACCACAGTTTGTCTAGAAGGCCTTGCAGATAAAACCCCCAAACTGTTTAGTGGGAAAAATTGTGTAATGTTTTATACAATAGGTGACCTTTAAAGGTCTACTTCAGAAGTGGAGCAGAGAAATAATCACTAAGAAAAATTTATTTTGGCACCATAAGTGCAGCAGTCTTGATACTACTGACTACTGAGTCATTTCAAGTGATGTGAACCTAAGTTTAATGTGTGATGTATAATTCTTCCTCTCCACTTTTACTTCAGTTCAGTTTGTACAAATGACATTGTCCAGTTGGGACTCAGATTTGCAAGTGTGTTTTTAATGACATTACAAAAAGATTAGTACTGACAGTTTTTTTATATATATTTCCTATGTGGGGCCAACTCTTCCAGCCCATTTCCTTCAGTGATATCTGGAAAGGATCTGATAAGCTTTATACTGCTTTTCACAGGTCAAAGGGCATTGTCTTCCCCTTCACTCCAGCTGCCAACAACAAAGTCAGACATATGTTATCACCATCACAGAGGAAGCTGTGAGCCTGCTTGTGTTCAACAAAGTACAAATACAGGAAGAGCGTCAGGTTAGTTAAAACCTGATGGAGCTCTGCTAAGGTAGTATATAGCTAATAATATTCTAACCCAATAATACTATTCTATATGCTGTGTATGTTTTAGTATCAGGGAAGAGTCGTTACCTATTGTTGATTGGTTTAATATTACTATAGCCTAAGTACAGGTATCAATTTAAAACCCTTTACAGGTGGTATCATCTCCTGAGGTGGGGCTGCATAATGGTAAAAGAATAATTACTTATTCGGTAAAGAGCAAAGCTGCAGTGGGATTAAGTGATGATAATTAATTGAACATGAAGTTCATCTGAACAGATACAATTTCATACTGCCAATTAACTAACAGGATGTGAGTTGCATTTAGTTTGTTCTTGATTCCCTCATTTTAACATACAGTATGTTGTATATCAAGATTAAAATGATGTACAATATATCAGCGAGCTCATATAATGAAATGCTGGGGGTCATGACACCTTAGTGTTGGTAAAAGTGGGTTTTCCACTTCTCTAATTTTGGAATGTGAAATTGGCTTAATAGGAGCTCTATGCTTTTAGCACTGATAGCCAGTATTTTGGAACCACGTTCATTAGTGCTAAATTTGGATCTATTTGCAGCTTGTCTTCTGCCTCCGGTACATTGTTTACTGCTTCAGGAAAGTCTTCCCAATACATTATACTAGTTCCTGTCCTCCGGCTTTTGCTCAGCACAGAACAAATCAGGTCAGGCACACTGAGTTCCAACTCCTGTCTCTAAGGACCAGCTGAAGCTCTACTATGATGTACTGCTACTACCTGGAAGTTCTAGGCCACACCATAAATAACACATACAGATATCTGTGGGAATAGAGGACAACAGAAGTAGACTTAAGCCTACTACTTGCCCATGCCTTCAGGGAAGTGAGGAATGGGGTCTTTGTTACAGTACCAGTGCCAGTGAGTGCAGCACTGCATCAGTGAACTGTCTTACTGCAATTTGTCCCATCTCTCTACTTGTTACATCTTTGTTTCACACCTTCAGTGGCTATGCCAAAAGCTTAATGTGCTTTCAGAAGGGCCGTAAAATGGTTTGCTTCCTCTGCTGAGATCACTAGGTTACTTTAAATGTGAAGCCAGCACTTGAGCTTTAGCCATCCGGAAGTATAGATCCAGCATCCACTACCAGTATCCTGCCCCTTTGGAGTGCTGTGTGGATGGGAACAGTAAGCAGATATGAAAGTCTTGTGAAGAGGTGTGATACATGAAGAGGTGTGATACATGAGGAAATAGGACCATGTCACGACTCAAACCCAAACTTCTGAGTTCCTAGTCTGCCTGTATGTCTAGCAGGGGACACCAAGAGCAAGAAATGGTGCGTTCACAGCAACCGAAGCTCAGAGACCATGGTAAAGCTTTTCATCTAAGACAAGGGGTGGCACCAGTTGGGGTCAGAGTTTATCCCTAAAGACTCCTGGCATTAAGCACTACTTTAGGTCACTACCCTGAGGTGGAGAATAAGGTTGCAATAATACTTATCTGACATTTCAATCATGACCTATGAGAAGTAAGCCAACATGGCAAGTAGCTGTAGGTATTCCACTATAGAGCTGCTGCTGTAAATATAAACAGCTGCCTTCTACTCACCATCCTGCTATGATCTGGTCAGTCTCTTCTGTTTTACTCAGGAGTGAAGGTGCTTGAACAATTTCACGTGATTTTGTATTATGATCTGTATCATTACTGCAGACTTCATTTGTGCACATGTAAATATCTGTTTTTACAATACATTAGAAAAGTTTGTCAGTATTTTGCTGAGGGGATAGAAGAGCGAGAGGAAGTGGATTGTTAACAGTAAAATATTATCTACCAGCTGGAAAAGATGTGTGACCACATGACATAGCAGAGCTCATGCCTGTGTAGACAGAAGGGTGGATACATACCTGTCATAGTGACAAGCATGGCTAAAGGTGAGAACAAGGGCAGGCAACAGAATGGAAGATAGGATATTGAATGAAAAATTAAATGAGACTTATGGTTTTAGCCAAGAGTATGGCTGCATCATTATACCTGTGCTTTAAGCTTGGCTAAAACCAATATTCCTTTCCATGATTTCAAACTGAGACGTTCATCACTATGGCAATCCGTAAGTCATACTTGGCATCCCTTCTTGTTAGCTAAAATCCAAATGCTGAAAAACCTATGCTCACTGATAGATTAAAAGATGAAAGGTGACAGTGAAGAAATGCCCAGAATTAGACATATGGTGAAACTAGAGAAAGAAGAGATGAGGCTGAGGGACACGTTTTATTCGGCTGGCATTTAAACTGCTCATTCAGAGCAGATGGCCCACTCAAAGAAGAGATACCTAGGGGAGTACGCTTGTGGTTCTACATGAAATATGACCGGTATTATTTTTCTTCTGCAATCTTTGAATTTTTTTGAGTGCTCAGTCCTTTGAGCAAAGACAGTTAGTGGACTTATTTGAGTTGAACCGCTGAGATTCAGTAGTTTGGTTTAGATAAGGTCTGAGTAGGTGACCTGTTTGAAGGTACTATTGATCATCTTAAGTATTCTGAACCTTTTGATCTTTGTCTATCTGTAGGTCATAGAAATGGCATTAAACGTTTCTATTTCTGATATTCTAGAAGACTGATCCTTAACAATACTATTCAAGGCTTTGTGTTGCTTAATACAGATGTCTATACCCTCCAGTGGAACTCTGAACTGTATATACATGCAAACTGGAGGTATTGGAGATGCTCTGAAGAAAACAAGGTTTTCAAACACATTTGATGACTCTGCACTTTCCTAACTATCCATTTTGGGAAATGAATAAGAGAGCTTTTCTGTCTTGATGGACTTATCTTTATGAAGGTTTATATAGATAACTTTGGAATACCATCAATGCATGAGGAGGTAGTTCAGAGCATTTGTATCTTGAAAATTTCAGGAAGTGGTTTGCGCAGGCGCTTTAAATGTTGTGGTGCATGTTGGAAGCATTAGACTCTTTCCCAGTTACACTCAGCAGAAGGCTTGTTAGCTTGGACCAGTATGTCTGCACAGTTGTCAGCCCATCAGAGCACTGAACTCTGATCGTGTTCTGGACCCCAAATGCTTCTTCAGTCTGCATAGCAGAAACAAACCACTACCAGGATTTGTTCTAAAATCGTGACACTTGCTGAGACAAGGGTGAGTCTGCTGCAAGGATTATTGACTGAAGAAGGCACACCATACCAATAGATAAAGTCAGACAGATAAGGAGCTGAGACGAGATGCTACCAGACAACAGCTCCCCTCAACTGAGAGCTAAATGTCAAGGAGTGAGAAGTATGCTGTGAGTAATTTGGACTGGCAATTGTGTCCTACTGTGCTGGTTTTCAAAACCAAGCAACAAGAGGGAAGGAATGAACGATAAGCTGGATGAATTTACATTGCATAGGGATTGAATACTCAAAACGTCTACAATGTATTTTACCTATCTGTGGGGAAAACCCTGTATTAGAAATTATATAGGAAGGAAAAGTCAATCTAATTCTTTTGAACCATGGTAATTTACCCTCTGCTTGGGATCCTGCCTTAGTTTTGAAAGTCATTAGCTTTCTCGTACTCTAAATAGGTTTCTGAAAAATTTCCGTTAACAGCAGTGAAAATTGGTACTGGTGGTTTTCCAATACACCGGTATTACATAGGCACTGAATTTATCCCACTGTAAAGTCAGTAAGTCAGTGTAGTATAAGCTGGTATTCTGTTCACTGTTGAAATGTAATTGCTGAGATACAAAGTCTATGAGTAGTTTCATGTATGTATCTACATAGATGCAGATATAGAGATATGTCTGGCCAGGCCAAATTTTAATGGGCATTTTGCTACATATGTTCCTCCATTTTTAGTCCTTTACCCTTCTGTAAATCATATTCACGAAGAACTTAGGCTAAAAGTACTCTGATTAAAGAGAAGTAGCCAATATTATGGTGGTCCTGAAAGCTATGTTTATTATGCACCACCGGAACAGGAAGTTATACCAAAATTGCTTTTTATATCCATGAGTCATTTGGATTATACCAGAGTATTTCCATAGCATGGAAAAATTCTTAGATGGCATAAAGCCAGTGGAGCTTTTTTTGGTATCCTCTGCTTGAGGTATAGTAGGCATACAAACAGTCCTTAAGTGACAGAGGTGGAAGGAATTCATACTGACAGGTAAACACTTCTTGTTCTTGTGCAATTTTATCTGATGGCTACCTTTCTATCTAAGTTAAGATAGAGAGAATCATGACTGAAGGAAGCCAAGTAACTATTATCCAGAAGGAACAGAATAATGTCACTGTGCTGTGATGCTTTTCTTCATGTGCCATCTGTTCTGATGTTGGGAATAAATCAGAAAAAGGTAATGCAGCCGAAGTGATTTCATTCAAGTCTCACGATCTTTCTGAAGTAATTGTATCTCGATGGAAGTCTTTCAAACTGTGCAGTATCACATTGTGAAACTGTGCTTGTTTTCTGATCGTTTGTCACAAGAGGGCGTTGGAGTTCTTTGCAATTATAAAAGCTGATGTTCCGCTTTAAATGGCAGAGGGTGTTTAGGTTGTAGGTTTGTTTCTTGGTTTGGGTTTTTTGGGTTTTTTTGTTTGTTTGTTTGTTTTTGTGAGGATAAAAGAAGTCCTTCTCATTATGGCTTATTGTTGAATTGCACTGTTTTTAAATAATAGACTATAAAATCATTGAAAAGCTTATGTCAAAACAATGGGCAGTTAGTAAGAAAACAATTGTTCCATACTGTTTTTTTATTTTGTACATTGATGGCAAATATATAATTGTAAAAATCATTCTTGGGCATGGTCATACTGTTAAGCAGTGAAATTCGTAGAATAGGAGTTGGGAGGAAATCTCTGTAAGAAACTTCATTTCTTTAGGGAACCACCACAAGGTGAATCCAAGGCATCAGCAACCAGGCTAAAGTAAATGAAATAACAATGCTTTGTCATCCTGAGACACTATCCCTGTTTATGATGGTATTTGTAGGATGCCAGCATCCTGTATAAAGGCTCTCCTCTTGTTTTGTGGTAGAGTGACAAATTTCATTACTCTATTTTGGAATCCTCACTGTGAACAGGTTTTGGAAAAAGTAATAATAGAATTCTAAGTAATTTTTTTTTTTTTTTTTTTTGGTCTGGATAATCTCTGAAGACTCTGACAGGTTAGGGGATTCTATACATCCTTGGCTCATTCATTCACTTCTAAGCATGCAGATCCAGGAGGAGGAGTGCATTCTTGGAAATGCTTGGGAAAAAGTATAGTCAGTATTATGAAAATGGCTAAGCCTACACTTTCCACAATGGAATATAGGATGATGTGACTGAGGAGATGGTATCTTCCATGTTTGGTGAAGAGAAGGTTTGGAAAGATTTATTTTCTAGGTTTAGAGAAGAAAAGAGCTGTCTCAAATGGTAAATGATTGCAAAGACTTTGTTTCAATTGGTAGTGAATTATTATGATGCAAGAAAGATAATGCAGAAATCCTGTTTCTGTCTGTGGGGAAATCTAAACCTCCTTGTTCCTTCTAATTCTTGGAAGAACTTAGTCGTTTCTCTTTGAAGTATTTGTTTATATGCCTGTAATTCTTAGAAAAACTTTTTCATTCATATCTACATTAGCCATATTTTGTATTTCTATTGTGTCGTATAGTCTATACTAACTGCCTGTAAGCATGATGAGGGTTGGACCTTTCTCTAGAAAATCTCACCATGCAGCAATAAACTGATTTCACATCTTGCACGTCTGGCAACAATTCAAGATTTTTAAAACATCAGCAATGCTCTGGGAAGATCTCAGTACATAGCTGAGTGGCTTTGCAGGGCTCTGGCAGTGGCTTTTTTGTTTTATGCCTTTACATTTCCAGTGTCTGAGAATATACATTGTGTGAGTATTCTTACAATTAAAGTAATAGAATACAAAAAAATGCAGTATTTTTAGGAAAGAAATGGGTTTCAAGTAATGGCACATATACTTTGAGAAATACTACTTTAAGAAATGCAAAGTCAGGAAGAGTAATTTCTAAACATTATTCACACATATAAAAGCATATAGTCAGAAGACTATATGCATCTGTTGTGAGGAACAGCATTACAGAGGCCCATTTTTTGTTTCTGAAATGGAACAGAGCTTTTTCCTTTCAGCTTTGTTTAGTTTACTTCAACATTCTGTTGAAAATCCCAACCAAAAAAGGAAAAAAGAGAAAAAAAAGAAAGAATAAAAGAAAAAATCTCTTGGGCATTACACTGGTGAAAAAAATATCTTACACTTAAGTGGGTTTTGTCTTAGAATTGCTGAAGAATTACAGTGGGATTATTTCCTCACTCTTTTCTACTGTTGTTATTGAGTACAGCCGAGCTCACAAATCAAGTGTAGGGCATCATAAAAACTTGCCACAATGTGAACTACAATTTGCTTTGTATTTACTCCTGGGAACTTTGAACTAAGGTCAGCACAAGTTTCATTACCCCTCCCATTTGCATTTTCCCACACTTTTCTTTTTCCTACACTTGAATGAATCTATATAGTGCTTGTTTATGACCATCACGGTGTTTTATATTTAAAATGTGACACATGGTTTTGAACCCAAATATGATGCAAATTCATAACTGGAGTTCTAAGAGATACGGTCATTAATTTTGTCCTGTTTCTGTCAGTAAAATTAAGACTCTTTCTCTCTTTCCTCCTCTTGCTTTCAGGTCAGAAATGCTTTTCCTTACATGTACAATTGATTCTCCACTGAAGAATTTTTCAAATTCTTTTTTTTCTTTCTTTTCCCAGTGATATTTTTTCTTTAGAACACAGCCTGAACACACATGTTTTCTTCAGCTCTACTTTCTTGTGACCAAGAATTCAAAATGCGAGGGTAAGCACTGCCTGTTGACCATGAATTGTAGACTGCAACCCATTTACTTCTTCCTAGCCTATTATTTGTTCTGATGTTGGTCCCCAGCTAAAAGATGTGAAGAAACCTAACAAAACCTTATTATTTTGGCAGGGATTGCTATCTATAAGAACAAGACACATACAGACAAAAGAAAAATAATGTATTTTTAAAGTTTTTTAATTTCTGTTTGAAACATTGGGTAGAGACTTTGGATCTTTTGCTTTACTAGGTAAGAAATTCCTAGTTCTTTGTTATATATGACAGAGTTTCAAATTTATACAGGTTTTAAAAACAGCTAGTAATACAGAAGATTCTTGTAGGTCACAGTCTTCCCATCATAAACTCTTTGCACTGTTCTTCAGCTGTTCAAATAAACATACCTCTGCTTCTTGTCTTCCTGCTGAGACATTAGTACATAAGCCCAAAGAAACAGGTGTCATACTACACTAACAAGCAGAATAGCATTTTTTTTTTCTACTGATGCTGTTAGTTTTACTTATTGTGTTTAATATTAAAAATATCAAGTTCTAAAGAACTTCCAAGGGAGAAAGTTAACAGGGAAACTTACTATTTTTGTGTATCTTTTAAACAAACATGTATTTGACCGATATAGTTATTTCTTCGTTGACCCTGCTTTGAGCAGGAGGTTGGCCTACACAACAACTGCAAGTTCTTTCCGGCCTAAATGACTATTATTCTTTGCTAGCGACAGTTACTCTATGATAATAGTAATCCATTTATCCTAGACAGGTAAGCCTGATAAAAGACCAGATGGGCCCATCAGCTGTTGCTCCTATTATGTAGTTACTGTTTTTGTGTTGCCTTTTGGTGGTCTGCATACCGGCAGAGCTCTTGCATCATAGAATCCTTTTAATCTCGGGTGAAATTTGTGTGCAGTCTGAGAAATGAACCAAATAGAGTGACAGTGGCATAATGAAGTGTTCAGCTCTGGAATACCAAAATTCAATGAATTTGCATTGACACCAAAACAATGTTATCCTGTGATCTTGAATATCCTGTGGTAAGAACAATCTAAACTCTTTTGGAATATAATATGAATAACATATACAGTATGAATCGCACAGTGTATACCGTGTATTTGAGAAAGCCCATTTAAAGACTGCACAGAGAAAGGCTTAGTTTTCTAAGACGTGCAGAGCTAGCAGCTAACTCAATTTGTAGCTGAACTCATTGTTGACGCATTGTCAATAATGGGTATTTTCACATACACAAGACATCAGACAAAACAAAGCAAGTTTTATTGTATCTTGTTCTGTTAAATAAACTTCTTTCCTCATTTTCAGCACAGCTGAGTTGCCATTATAATAGCTATAATACTTTCCCTAAGTAAAAATACATTCAGAAGGAAAGGTGAAAATAATCTCCATAATATATTTTAGAACTAAAATGAATAAAGAAAAACCAGCAAGCAAAACTCACTATTGTTAGCTTAAAGCTTTTTAGATTACTATTCTTCTGACATCAAAAAGTAATGAAAAAAGCCTTCTCTGCCAAACATTCGGCATCAATGGTAGTAAAAATTAATATTTTCTGAAGATGAGCACTTGATAAGAATTTCTTGACCAGCTTTAGTTCCAATTATTTTATTTGATAATACCTGCATTACTGCTAAATTATTATCTAGGTAAAGAACAGGACATTCGAGCAGTTTGTGTGCTGGCACTTATCAGTGGTGGGAAAGTCACCTTTTCACAATTATATTTTGCAAATGTAATTCCAGTTGCATAAAGGTTGTAAGTACTGTGGTTTCTATAATTAAGTGTACCTTCAGTTGCTCTTTTTTGGATTAGTTATATTTTTCTATTATAAGGGTATTATTTCCAGTATTCTGTTCCCATGGGAAGTTTTATTTATCAGCCTCATCAGATGCCTTGTTATGAAAATGTATACCCAACTCTTTTCTAACCTAGCTGATTATTTTGTATCAGATATCACCATCTGTTCTTATTATCTGACAAAAATACAGATGATCAGGCTAGAGGTGCCTTAACGTCGGTGTGAGTTTAAAGTTCAGATGTTAGATACACTGGCATAAGCCATATCTTCCTTCCTACCATAGAATTTGAGTGAGAAAAGGATTAGAGGTGCTGCTTCTGTAGTTTGTTCCTGTTCCATTGCGAAGGCACACCCTCAGAATGTGGAAATCAAATGTCTTTCTCCTGAATGCAGACTTGAGTCCTGTGATTATCTTTATTTAATCTATAGACCAGTTTGCTTTCTGCAAACATTTGCTATATGGACACTGTGGGGCATAGTGAGAATGCAGTTAAAATCTGGGAGAGGAGCCTCTGGTGCTGCCAAGATTCACTTTTAGTTAGCAGCTGAGCTCTGTATGGTGCCATAAATCAGGTAGCCATAAAAAGAAAAATTGTTACACAATTCAGAAGGAAGTGGAATATGATAAACTCCTGTTTACAGCCCGAGTGACTTCCTTTCAAGCCCTCCTCCTTCTTTAGGAAACAGAAAAATCACCCTAAGCTATTTGACAAATTAATGTCTATTGAATATATTCAATACAGATTCATTCCTGTTGTGATGGAGCATAGACATTTTAACTGGGGACTCTAGAGCTCATTGTGCTGGGCACTGTCCAAATGCTTATTGAAAAGGCTGAGCTGGCTCTAAAGGCTTTACATTTTAATTACCAGACAGAGAAAGGAAAGGGCTTTCTCCTTCCTGCCTACTCCTCCAACTGTAGGATATTTGAAGCTACTCTGTAATTCTGGCTAAGGAAGCTTCTGAATGATGCTTTTCTTGATGGGGAACCACACAACTGAAATGTGGTTACTCGGTCTGTAAATGGATTTTTGCTAACGGCAAAGCTGCTAAAACCTGTATATAGTTGCTCTGCTTCATTAAAATGTTGTAACTCAACAAAACTTTTAAATCAAGGCCCAAAGCACTACACTGAATGTGGGCTCTAAGCTTATCTTCAGTTTGACTGTGTTCTGTAATTCTTTGTAAGCTAAATTGGTATAGGGTGTTCATCAATGAGATGCAGCTTAACTGTTGACTCTCAATGGTATTTCATGGCATTATTGTAGTGTTTAGGAACTCGGGTCTTGGGTCCTGCATCCATCGTGCCACGCAGGGAGGCATACACTACAAGTGATTGGCCCTGCCTGCATTAGAAAGTTTGTAATCTACATGTAAGAGAAGAGATAACAGACAGATATGGACAGATGAGGAATTAATTAAACGGTCAAGATGACAGATGAAAAAATCCTGTAGAAGTACATACAAAGAAACTTGCTCTTGAACCCTAGAGTGCCTTTTATCCCAATTTCCCAGGAACACAAAACAGAAAACTGTTAAGGTTCAGCATTTTGGTGAAACAAATAACTTATTTTAAACTCCAATCGCTTAAACAGTTTCTCATGGCCAATAAGCTAGATGATTTCATGTGATTTCTTACCAGTTTAGTGTTCTCTCTTTAACTACAGCATGAGGGAATATGAAGGAATGAGTGGAGTCTTTATCGAGTTTGCTGCTTAGTCTTCAAATAATGAAGTCAGACCTCTGTCTAATACTATGAAAGGATGTGAGAAGTGCTCAGTGTTTTAATCTATGTACTGTCTACAGAGAATATAGTTTTTCAGTCCACTCGAACTGCCATGCCTGCCTCTGTAAATTATGTGATTCTGACTAATACAAGCACATCAAGTTTTCCTTTATTAATAGTGTCCAGTGTTAGATGTGATCATAAAATACACATCTTCATTTGTAGCTTGGATTTTAGAAATCCCCATAGACCAATTGAGGAAGTGTAAAGAGACCAACCCGAAATGTCCTGGGAGAATTTCCAAAAAAAGCAAAGCAGCAAGAAAGAGAAATCAAAATAATGTCTTTCATTTTCTCTGCCCTAAATTCTTAGCACACAACTACTGTTTCAGCCTTCTTGCAAAATCACACTGTTACATTTTGATATTTTGCAGCTACTGTAGACTGAGAAATATTTAAGGCTGTAGTTAGTAACTCTCTGTGTTCATGCCTCTTCAGCCCCTGTCCTCCAACCCTTTTTAATATTGAGTGCCTATGTCGAGCTTATCTAGAGAACAGGCCTTACAACTGAGAAAGGAAATACGTGCAGCCAGCTGTAGTCTGCACTCTCCATAATTTCCTTCCCAATTCTAAAGAGGACTGTGACCTATGCAGACTGCTTTGGATAGAGCTTGGTGGTTTTCTCTCTGTCGCTGCCATAACTTTTACTCTTGCCTGTTCATGGCCTACTTTGTCTGCAAATCAGTTCGTGACGCTGGCCCTGCTTAGAACAAAACACTGTTCCAAAAATTAAGTTGCAAGAGATAATCTAAGGTGAAAAAGTATTCTCAAGGGATTGCGTGGAAAGCTTGCTTATAAATTTTGAGAATTGATTCCTTAATTCTTATCTTGGTATTTTGAATAAATCTTCTAGAGCTATGAGACTTCTGAGACATCAAAGTATACCATCACAGATCATGGTAGCATGAGATATCCAGGATAATAAAATTCATAGATCTTATAGCTGCTTTTTCTACTGAATAGAGTTAATTCATTTTTACTGATGGAAAGGTGGGTCCGTGGTGGAATTTTGCTGTTACTGTTACAATTTTGTGGTCCTAGTGATTTTTTTTCTGATTATTCAATACATTAGAAGATTAGAATTTCAGATCCGACATCAAAACTTCCCATGATAAGCAAAACTCCCTAATGCTGCACCTGTTAAAATAAGTCATTCTATTGCATTTACTGGGACTAGTCATGTTGTTTACAGTTTGATGTGCACTTAAGTGATTTACTGAAGACTAGCCAATGTATTCTATAATCTTACCTAATACATCTGTTGCAGGTGGATATATGTGGACAGAGAATAAAGAATTACAGATTGCTGTAATGAGTATTTAGAAGATTAACCTCACTAAAACAATTCATCAACAACACACTTCTGGATAATGATTAGTTCTTACACTTTGTTAATCATACAAAATTGTTGGTAACACTTATATTAGCACTGAGCATACAAGACTACAGAACTGATGCTATGTAGTTAGGACTGATGATGAAATCCTTGGTTCTTAGTCTCTGAGATCAAGGTGATCTCTTCTTTGTTCTCGGATTTTCCTTGACTGCGTGTGATGTTCTTATGCTATTGCCCACTCCCTCCCAAAAGGGGTGTCACAGTGCTGCTTATCTTGGTGTTGGCTTTGCTGGTCGTCCTTCTTGTGTAGTAAGGTTGTTTTGCTTATCTTGTCTGACAACTCTGGTTACTTGAATGCCTGCTACATGTACTCACTCACCTGTCTTTGCCTGTTTGGTGGTCACAGTGATCACATATTTGTATAAAACTTTTGTACGTTATGTCCAGTTATGCCATCACAGTATTAGAAATTCATTAGATACTGTTGTTAGTTATGCGATTTTAGTATACCAATATTTGGGTCCAAGGCAAGCGAATATTAAATATATCCTGATTAGTACAGCTACAATTTATGGGTGTTAAAAAGGCCTCTATTTTGCCTACAATGCAAACTTAAGCAAACATCAATAACAGTTTCTCTTAAGATACAAAACCTGCTGTAAACTTTCAATAAATTATATAACAGACGAGAGCTATATGAATAAATTATTATTAGATTCAGCTTAATCTCCTGGAAACATGGAATAAAGAGTATCACGGAATAATTTTTTTAGGTTTGTCCCCTCACTAGTATTGTTTGCTTTTCTATAAGAAGACTGGGATGCCTGGCATAATACATGATGCAAAACTGGTATCTGGGATACAGTCATGAGAGACACTTCAGAAGTTCTTTTCTGACTAAACATTCGTACAACAAAGCCCTGCAACAATTTAGACAAAGGTGCTTGAATCTCACACAGTGAAAGGCAAATCTAGATGTTGCTCCCATCTCCCCAGGGCACCTTTTCTTCCTTCCACATATTTTTCTGAATGAAAACTCAACATCTCACTCTCACACCACCACCTGCTTCTTTCAGCGACTGTCTTCTCCCGCCAGCAGCTACAGCTGGCAACAACTTTTTGCATTAGGCTACAGCAGACAGAAGAGAAGGCTTTTGACTTTTGGAAGAGCTTTCATTGCTCAAGCAGCTGTTCCTGATGTTCCCTGGGGAAAACTCAGAAATCTGGATGGAAGACAGTTGGACCACATGAATTTGGGTGTCTTTCACATAAAGTTTTTGCATTATGGTTTCTAAGAGGTTCAAGGAAATTTTAAAGCTGGTTTAAGAACAGACTATTGATTGTCAACATATGAACATGAGCAACTTGTAAACTGCCATTTTTTCATCAATTCTACATGTGCATCTTTTTTTTAATTGATTTCTAGACACAAATGCAAAACATTGTTCTAAACAGATTTTTTTTCATTAAGCATTTTCTTCATAATACCACATTTGAATTATAATACTAGATATAGAAATCCATAATATGCTGATTGCTAACAGCTCTTCATTCTAACATTTTTTCATTAGAGCACTAACTAGCAGAAAAAGCAGCCCACAAAGGGAATGCAAGTGTCAAGAATACACCAATATCCCATAGTAAGGAAAAAAAAAAAGAAAATGCAAACATCCGCTTGTTATTCTTGTTCAAGAGCTACTAGAGCAGCTTAAAAGCTGCCTCACAATCAGCCAAACAGTGGTTCAGCTAGTTGATTTGTGATGTGTATGATGGAATTCTTTTCCACTGGCTTGTATGAATTTTCCTCAAAGCTAGCTAATTCTACAAGGCAGGCAAATGATTTCAGATTTTTTTAACGGGGTAAATGATCTACTTCTCTAAATTAGGACTGTTGTATATAATGGCCATTAAATCTCACACAAAATAAGATTTTGTGGCTGGCATGTTATCTCTAGTGGATACAAGCAAACATAGTATCCCTGCTGCTGGAAAGCCATTTGTGCCTGTCAGCACACCTGTCCAGGCAAGATAGAGATGTTCATACCACATTTGCCTGCTCCTGTGTTCTCCCTAGACTAGTGCTTTTTCCTCTATTGGTCCTCAGCATATTGAAGTAGAAATATTGAAGATGGCTGAATAGGTAATATAAGGTTTTTCCAATGCACATCCTGCATAGTCTTAAACATCTTCTCTTTGAAAGTAATGAGTGATTTATCTTGGTTGGAGATTCAAAATTATTGAAACCACCACTTGTTAAAGTACGCTTTTGCATGAAAAGGGTGTGTAAGGCAGAAGAAACAAACAACAGTGTCAGCAGACTGACTTGTGTTGAGTTGCATTATGAATTTTGGGATAGAAGGTGCTTATTATACATGGGCTTGTGCAGTGACCCGTACACATGCTAAGTTGCCTCTCTGTCCCCTTTCCCCCAAACTTGTTTGCTATTGTTGGCTTAGGACTCTACTCGGGGTATACCTTGAAGGCTGTCCAGAGTCTTGAGCAGGTTGTTCATGCCTTGTGTGGGACTCTGGGAGCCACTTCGAACATAAATGCTCTGGAGTACTCACCTTTTGCTTTTAACTGCAGCTAGATGGGCCAGGAGCCAGTAATGGTCTGAGAAAGTGCTGGCTTCTGAAAATAATTATTTTGCTTTAGAAAAGTGCAGAAAGTGTCTATCCTGTGTTTCGAATGTTGTATTTATCAGCACCAATGGAGAGCTTCTGCCCCTGAATCAAATACAGTGCAATGTAAGTTTGGTGAATGTAGCTCAAAGGCATTGCTTCTGGTGGATTGTTTTCCTTCTTGACAACATAGCAGCTAATATTTCAAGTTCTTTGCTTAAGGAACCATGCCTATAAATAATTATATCAGCTATGTGTAATAATTATATAATTGTATTGGTTAATTTATTTCCATTTTTCTCTACCAATGTAAAGTTCACACATTAATATCACTAAGTACTCCAAAGTGTCCCTTGAATTCCCTAATGTGCCCTATAAAAATGCATCTCTGTAATACCTTAAAGGAGAGTATATCTGTAACAGTTAATTAACCTAATATTGTAACTATTTTCTCTTCGGCCTCCTTCGTATCTTCTCTTAAACTGGAGAGAAAATATAAACTTTGTGGCATTTCCAGGAAGCTAGTAACAATTTATGTTAAAATAATGCATTTCATTTGAAGTTTACAGTAACAACTATAGTTTCTCTAAACCAATACATGAGGAATAATTTATTCCTCTATTCTAATTTACAACTTTGATGAGCTTTATGAATGGAACAAAAATGTTGTTCTCATTAGCTGTTGGCTGTTTTTGAACAGTATCCACTAAAGCCTTTGGGTTATTTTTCAAAGGGTTTTGAAAATATATCCCCATGAGATTCAAGCTTGATTAATTACCTTTTTAAATAATCCAGACACATTTACTGTTTTCTTAATATTTGTTTTTGTTGTGATATTCCAGGATCAAAAAAAGGGCATAGATTGTGTTTGCCCCTCTTTTCTTCCCTGAAGACATATGCACATGTGGAGTGTTTAAAACAAATCTGTTACAATTTGAAGTGAAGAGTTTGTGTCTATTGTTAATATTGGAAATCTTTGTAGCTGTTTTTGGCCTGCAGTTTATTAAGCAACCTTATGATATTTGTACCAAATGCACAATAACATGTAGCAAAATCATTAGTATGGATCATCATGGTTACTTTTTGATTCTGAGTCCTGGAGATATTTTTTTTTTCTAAATTAGAGATTGAAAACGGCACCATTGATCCTCTATGGTTTGGAACCGCTGTTCAGTAAAATGCAATTTGCAAAGTAAGTTAGAACCACAATAAAGGGATTTTCCTGGTCCATTCTTTTGGAGAATTCTGAAAGGGGTGGTGCATTCGGAGTGCAGTTCTGCAAGCTGTGAATGCCACTCTTTGAAGTGTTTGAGTCTTCAAAATCCCTTGGTAGCCTCTGGGTACATACCATGTTTTATAGTTCCAAGAATTTGGTCCTGCACAACTGACTGGTTCAGAACGGTGATCTTCCCCAGGCTCTTCTTACACCCCTCTTTGGCCATGTATCCAGAATGCTAGTTTCTGAGAACCTTGTATGTATGTTCTCATTATTGTGTAGGGCTGCCATTTTGCTTTCATTTTCACCAAGGCATGAATAAGGACTGACAGCAAGTATATGATTTACTGTTGTGACTGTGTCCTGGTTTCAGCTGGGATAGAGTTAATTGTCTTCCTAATAGCTGGTACGGCGCTATGTTTTGAGTTCAGGATGCGAAGAATGTTGATAACACTGATGTTTTCAGTTGCTGCTAAGTAGTGTTTAGTCTAAAATCAAGGACTTTTCAG
>JANXJC010000001.1:17298778-17329066 GCA_027564655.1 Leptodon cayanensis
TTCTGTTCTATTAAACCGTTCTTATCTCAACCCACGAGTTTTACTTCTTTTTCCCGATTTTCTCCCCCATCCCCCTGTGGGGGGGAAGTGAGTGAGCGGCTGCATTGTGCTTAGTTGCTGGCTGGGGTTAAACCACGACAGACTGAGACAAGAATATAGGCTTTTCCTTTGCACTCTCCTGGGAGAAAGAAAAATAGTCTGAGGACTTCTGAAATTACTGAGGGGCAAAGACAGGAGTACACTGAGAATTGACTCTCAGCTGATCCAAAGAAAATACCTGCAGCTGTATGTGAAATAATTGCAGATAGAAAAGGTTACAGTCCTGCTCAAGTACTGCTCTCTGCTGCTCTATGGCCATTATTATTTCAATGTATTTGTGTTGGTCATTGAAATGATTTGTTCTGGTAGCACTAATGCCAAGTAGTTTCCCCCCTAGTTTTCTGAGGCACATTTGTGTTTTAAAATCAAAGCTAGACATGCAAAGCCATCACCAAGGATATCAGGCTTATTTAACTCACAACAGCCAATTTTAAATGTCACTCATACTGAACTGTGTAGTAGTATTATTTAGCTATATAGGTTTATACTGCTTGTGAAATCCAATCAATGAAGAATTGTCTTTGACCTAAATGACAGCCATCTGCATTTTGCTTTTTCATCAGTAAGTTCTCCACTGGCTTCTCTCTTTTATTGCATTGAAGATTATACCTGGCAGTTAATGGAATCAGAATATGGTTAACTTTTTTTCTCATTTTATCTTGATAATATCTATCATTTCTATAATAGCATCCTGCTTTTCAAATGTGGCTGTTGATGTATTTCACTGTGTCAAATATTACATTAGATGTCAATATTTTAAACATTAAATCCTGTGCAGATTCTTTACATGGCCGATAAGCATTTTCAATAAAGGACAAGAATACATTTATTCTTCAAGACGGGTTTTGTCCTGAGGACCTATATTACAAAGCTAGCATACCCTATTGAAGGCACACAATTAGGTTGTTCAGCAAAACTTCAGCAATTTCAAGCCACTTTCATGTTAAAACATAACAAAAAATGGGCTGTACTATTTATTGCACATATTAAGCCACACAATCTCTTTCTGATTAAATTTCCTAAGTAAATAATGCAGCTTTGCAAAATACTTGCAACCACAACCAAAGCTGGCTGACTTTTGCTTTGTTTTTTTGGTTTTTTTTTTTTATACAGGCACAAAATTCAAAAGCAGATTTCTTTGAATGTGAGAAGTCTTTTGGGTAATCCATGAGTAATTCAGGATTCTGCCTCAAACTCCAGCAAAAATTATCTTTTAAGTACAGGAACATATTTGTTTTATGAATATGACCAGGTATTCAGAGAAGCTCCAGTAAAGTCATCAAAAAAAATCAGTCTCTTGCAGTACATGTTAAAGTTCTGTTTGACCTGTTTCTGCAGCTAAGACAGCTGTTTTTTAAACCAGTCACTTAAATTCAGAAAAATGTAAACCAGTGAATGAGTAGAATCTACCTTCCATTTAACATTAATTAATTTAAAAGGAAGTCTCTTAATTATTTATAGGAAAAAGACATAGTTATGAAATTGTGGAACGCAGGCTTAGGCACAAATATTAAAGGCAAAGGTTGAGCAAGTACTTAAAAAGACATCTTCTTTATCTATAGAGTTTTTATTAGATTTACAGTTACAGTTTTTATGTTTATTTAAATCCAGATCTTTAAGTGAAAGCCATGGGTTCCTCCTGTCAAAGTATATGACTTACAGTAAACGTTTGTATGAATATCAGCAAAATAAAACTTTCACAAGTCAGTAGTTTTAATAATCACATGCCTACAAAAGCTGCAATAACTTGAAATACATTCCTTTTACATGCCATAGTGGTGTTCTGAAGGGGAAATGCTTCTTTAAAATCAGCCATATCTGATTAAACCCCACCCAGTCTAGCCCTTGTGAAGATGCTGCAGAGCTATCTCCTAAAAGGATACCTTTAATTAAAGAGGTGCTCTGCTAGGCAAAATGATCTTCTAACCCTGTGGGATTGGAACAATGAGTGACAGGAAAGAGCACTCTATTTTGATGTGACAGGAAAGAAGCACTCTATTTTGATGTGAGGGACTCCTACGCAGAGGAAGGAAGGAAAAGTCTCATCAGGAGACCTTCTATCTGCTTCAGGATGTACTGAAATTGAAAGGATTGCATGTTCCAAGGACGCAATTGTACATACTTTTAACTGTGCTATGTGAAGTGATTTCTTTTCTCCATGTTACTCGGCTGACAATAGCTTTCTATAAATTGGTTAGTCTAAGAAATTACTAGAAATTCTAGTTGTGATCACCTTCTGATTCAACGTCCTAACCATCATCCTGTGCTGAATTCTGGTCTAAGTCTCCTATACTTTCTTTGCTGCTGGTGGTCCATTTTGTACAACATCAGTAACTAATCACTGAGTGTGAATGACAATGACTTAGGACTACCATGGTAGCACTAATACTCCTTTGGAAATAGGACACTGTGGCCTACTCCCTCACTTCCTGGTGTAATTTGTGAAATTAGCATTGGTTAATTGCTTACAAGTAGTTCTATAAGAATGAAAACCTTTCCCCCTGACTTTGTAGATATGTTTTATTCAAACCCGGGGCAAGTTTTTCAATATACAGTGGATAGATTTATTGATGTAATTTTCTTTGTGGTTTGCCTACAAAACTGAGAGCTAAAATTCATATAGAGTAACTTACCAGTAGAACCAGAGCAGCTATAAATGAGGGCAGGGAGAACATTATTTTTTTGTAAATAGGAACTATTTGTTTAATCTACTCAGCACAAGCATTTTCTTTTTTCAAAGTTGATTTCCTTTTCTATTGCACACTTCAGTCTGGAAATACTGTAACAACCTTGTAATTAAAAACAACCTGAATTGCCATGGAGACCAAAAAATAGAAGTGCTTCCCATAGACCAAGTAAGGAATAAGCCAGACTGGGAATGTCAGGGTACCATTTCTGGAAATTTTATATATAAACATAGTTATATGTAATTTTAAGTGTCAGATTAATATTCTTTTGAAGTAACCTAGAAAAGAACGAGTATCATTATAAGCTGTGTGGTTGGCTTTTGCTTATCTGTGGGATGACTTTCAATTTGGCAAAAGTTTTCCTTCCTATTATTTTAGGCAGAATGCAGAAAATAGGCTTAGGATCATTAGATCTGAAGTTTGTGTTACTGTGCTGGGGGAACACCTTGAATGAACAGCTGCCTGTTGTCCTGGATCCTCCATTTGCCGAGGCAGAACAGAGGCAGAATTTCTGTCTGGGAATCCTTCCTGCTCCAACCCTCCAGGCTTGTGGTCAGCCAGATGGTCTGGGCCCAGAGGAGAAGTTCAATGGTGGAACTACATATGATATTTGGGATGACCAGCATAGTCCATGTTCTGTTGCACAATCCTGTGTCGTGTCTTCACATTAAGTCTCTGGAGTACACGTCCACACATCCATGGCCTGGGCTGTATCAGCAAAAGTATAACTAGCATATCAAAGGATGTGATTATTATACTCTACTCAACCACTTTTTAGGCCACACATGGAACACTGTGTCCAGTTTTGGTCTCCCCGCTTCAAGAGACATGAAAAACTGGGAAAGATCTATCAGGGAACTACCAAGATGGTTCGAGAGTTCTACAACTTGAAAACTGAAGAAAGATTGAAGCAAGTTGGTTTGTTCAGCCTAGAGAAAAGAATGCTCACGGGAATCTAATCACAGTCTTGCAATACTGGAAGGTATTTATAGACAAGATGGAGGTTTTCTTGTCACTCTTCATCATGAGAACAACTAGACATTGGAACAGGTTACCCAGAGAACTGCTGGACTGTCTCTCACAAGAAATATTTAAGACTTAGCTGCACAGAGCCCTGGATAAACCTAATCTAAAGCCCCATTTTCAACAGAAGGTTGAACCAGATGATTTCCAGGTGTCCCTCCCACTCGAGGCTTTTCTATGGTTCTATGCTCAGGAGAGTAGCCTAGTCAGTGGCTAACCATATGGGATGGCCAAGTCCACTACGGGCTAAAGTGATCAAGTCTCTGATGTCATCCTTCACATCTTTTTCATTCAAATAGTGAGTGAGGGGTGCCTTTGCTGTCTGCAGTTTCATGCATTTTGAGGTCGCTGATGTTATCCACAGTACCCATCCCGGGTCTGACCGTACAGCTACCGCTTCATTGTCATGAAGCCTTAGTGGACTACCGACGTGGATTTATGGAAACTTAGTCAGACTTCACCAAAAGGGCTCATGATGCCTTTTTCTTCTATAACTCCAACTGACTAAATCAAAACACAGGAACCTTCTTTCTAAGAAACACCAGGGTTGCTTGCAATGTTTACATGTCTGACTGCTTTGTATGAGAGACAGCATACCCCTTCCACTGGTGAGTCGTGTTTTACAAACTTAAACCTCCTAAACCTATGACTGTTTACCTTTATTATTTCTTATGTTTTTGCTAAGATTTATGAGCTGCTTTAAAGATAAAAAAAACCCTCCAATCAATTTTATAAAAATAAGGCACCCCAAAAAAATCAGCATTAAAAAATTTCACTCTCATTTTTTTTATAAGATTAAATGTTTTACTGTGTTTTACATACGAGTCTCAGAAACTGTATCTTCAAGGCTAAATAGTGAGGAGCATATGAAATTTTACTTTTTTTGAAAATATCAGTTATTTCTTCTTAATTTATCCTGGTAATAGTCATATGATATGGACAAATATTTCTCATTCAGAAAGTTTTTCATAGGCAACTGCAGTCAAACTATTGCAAGAGGTGCTTACAAACTGAAGTGTAGATTATCACTGGAATACCTGCAAATGACAGTTTTGTTTAAAGTTTTTAATATTAAAAACTTAATGTGGCACTTTTTCAGTCAAAATTAAGTAACAAATACCAAAAATAGAAAAGAATCCTGAAAAAAAAATTCTAATTAATTTTATCCTAAGGAAATTGTTCTTGGGGACTAATACTGAGAAGTAAACATTCTGAGGCTCCTATTCATCTTGTTCCATCAGACTGGGGCTCATCTTATCTAGGAAAGGATTTTTCAGCCTTATATTGTCTTAAGGAAAATGCTAGGCTTACATCGAATGAGTATCACTTGAATCTCTTGGTATAGCCTTCCAGTTTGTATTCTAGGGGAATTATTTTATACACAAATTGCATGCTTATAGAGATTGTGATCAGAAAGCTGGGCAGTACAGTGGTACAAATACACCTGCATGTTTTACATATGCCAAATCTATGCATGCTCAGATATGGTGGATAAACAATGTGAAAAGGTTGTGACTTGCAGAAATAAAAATACATTTTCCTCCATGTGTAATTTTACTGGCCAGCTGTGACATGGAAAACCTGGAAACTGAATATTTATGAGATTTTTATCTTTCATTGATGTCTAAATATTTGAGTAAAATAGCTTATTTTGGTGTAAGATGATCAATGACATACAGAGCAAGAGAAGAATAATAGGGGCATCTAAATGATATAATATATACTGCATTTATTGATTCCATTTTTCCAAGTGAGCGCAATTGAAGGGCATTATGGATTATGGAGACTCACTGCATCCAGGAGAGCACATTTATATTATTTTAAAGTGTTGCACTAGTAATCACACAACTTAAATATACCTAAGAAAGGCAGACAGCTGAACTCCTTATGAACATGGGATAAAGGAGACTTACATGTCATCAGAAACAGGTTTCATGTCACTAGCTTTTATTAGGACATGCTGTTCTGTGAAAAATGTTATACCTCTGCCTTATTTTCTTAGAGGCAGAAGGAAGGAGCCTTATTTTCTTAATTTCTCTGTGATACATAGAGGGACTGAAGAAATACAGAATGGAAGGATGCTTTTCTTTATTGTTGCCTGAGTAACTTAATAGTGTCTAAAGGAAAATGTGGACTACTGTGAAACACAGCAAGTAGAAAGATAGCAATAGAAATCACAGTTAGTAGAGAAATGCCGAGTAAATCATCAAGCTGGCCATCATAAAAATTTATGGCTGAAATAAATAAAGTTAAAAATGTATCAAAATTTTCATTCTTCTATTAATGCACTACCAATTAAATGTGTACACCATGGTATATCTTTGGGACATATTGCAATGGTAGAAAAGAAACAAGGAAATAAGTATGAATGGATGAGAAGGGAAGTAAATAATATAAATTTGAGGAAAAGAATAATCCTGTGTATTTTGTTTTCTTGCAAGGGAGCAAATATATTTGAACTGAATTCCATCTGATCTGTCTTGGTTTGCATTCAAGTCAGATCAGTGTCTTTCGAAAAAATAAAAAAATTTGTAAGGTTTGTAAGATGTTGCTTGTTAACTCTGTTGAAATTGTTAATTCAGAGCTGGTTTAACTGAAAATGGTTTAATTTACAAAGACTTAATATGGCTCCTCATTAAAAAGGAATTTAATTTCACAAGTATCCTGAAAGCCTCTTAGTCAGCCTCACCATACTTCTTATGTGTTAAGACAGACCTGCATAAAGTAGGCAGAAGCAGCTTTGTTTCAGAAAACTGAGGGCTTCATTACATGACTGTCTTGCTTAAAACCTATCTTAGGGTCATATTGTTACTGACAACAATTTCACATTTCTGGTATCTCCCCATGGATGGCCTGTCGTCCGTTCAAGTAATTAGTTCCTTATCTCCTTGCCAGTCCTCTCTTCCTCATTTTGGTTCTGCATCTGTTTTCCTCTACATGTCTTATTTGTGCAACTTCTGGCCTTTCTTTAAAGTTAACTTTTTTCTTCTCACTATTTTTATGAAATGCTTGAGGGATCATTGCTTATATGAACCTCTGTAATAAGTTCTGAACGTACTGTAAGTTTATGTGATCTGTAACAAACTAGTTCTTTGCCTCATTTTTCCTACTTCTGCCCTTTGAAAGTAAGCCTTACTTAAAATTAATCTTGTTTTTATAACAGTAAAGCTATTCTCAACCAGTTGACTTTTGCAGAGAAATTATTAATTCCTTTTGTTATGACACTTACACTGAAAATTAAATATTAACTTGAAATCTGAAGATATAGCCCTAAGAAATGGAAAGATTCTCACTCAAGTAGTGATAAAGAGAAAAGAAGGGAGCTGGCTTCTCACTGAAGGAAAAAGAATTTTAATGCTTACTTACATGAGCTTTCCTACGCCTAACAGCTTGTACATTTGTACACAGCTTACACATTTGTAAAATCTTTCAAAACAACAATTGCCACAGAAGGAAAAAAGCCAGCTTGCAGACAATACCTTCTGTGACCTCAACATCCAAATCCTAGTTCAGAAAACAAATATTTCCTTACTACTCAGATGTTCTCAGCAGAGTCATAGTAATTTACCAAGAACTTATGCCGAGGGCTACTGTCCTTTGCAGAAGAAATCTCGTATTTCAGAAATCTGCAGACAAAATTAATAATGTTGTAAAACATTATTATAATTACTCATGCAGAACTTGATTGATGCGGTATGTTCTGAAAGTTCCCATCATATTATTCATAATTATCTTCTTTCTAAAAGCAATGAGAGGTTCTGACTATACAGTTTCCCTTCTGGGAAGAAGTATTTTGTGTTTTGCCACGGTTTTATAAAAAGATTCTTTATGCACTTAAAGATAACACAGAAGGGTAACTGTGGTTTAGAATCACTGAAGTATGTCAATTGGGGTGGGCTGCTTTCCTTATTAGAGCTGTCTACACTACAGATAAATGCATCTTGAAGTACAAGGAGGTTTGATATATATCAGTTTATTTACACAGTGTAATCGATCCCAGCAGAGCTGTATCGCACAACCTTACAGTTTTAATATTGCATTATGAAGTCTTGGAAAACAGAGATGGATGTTATGTCTTACCCTAGAGGCATATGGATTAGTATGAAGTCCTATCTCCTTCTTTCTTTAACATTTTCTCTCTTTTGCTCTTAGATTTTTTTAAAATTCGCATGGCTTTGCTTAGAGGAAGCCTAGTTTGATCAAAATGTTGCATTTTCTAGATTTGCTATTTTCTCGATTTGCTCGACTTCAGAAACTTATCTGCATTCTTTTTTTACCTAGAGGTAAAACATAAGCCTGGAGTGAAAATATCACCTCTTTTTTCCAGAGTCTGAGGCAGGAGGTAGACTAAACACAGCTTTACCTGTGAACATACTGCATAGTGCACTAAAAGAACCATGACTGGCTAACCAAAGGCTATGGTGAGTGATATTTCCTTTAATATTATAATGTCAGTTTCCCCTCTGTGATCATTTTATCTTCTGTTGATGAAGGCATTCTTAATACTTTTGTAGAGAACACCTGTCTCATATCTAGTTCTATGAAGTTCCTGTGGTTACTGGGGTCTAGTTCTGTTTTGTTTTGTAGAAACATATTGGAATGACTACCATTATCCCATGCAAAATAATTGCGTTTTTTTAATGACTCTATCCCAGTTTTCTCATTCGAGGGTATCTCTCTTCACTTGCAATAATTTAGTACTTAAGTGCTGCAATACTTCTAGTGAATGCTTACTGCAGTTGCATTTTTGTGAAGTAGAGAGCACTAGTCCCATGTTTGACAGAGAACTAGGCTATAAATGATCTATTTACATTACACAGTGGAGAACAATCCTGAGATCCCCAGATAGCTCTACTAAATTGTCTTGTGGAAATATGCAGCATAAAGCCATTAGAAATACTAGCTGCAGTCCTGGAAATGATACAGTTGTGTTGTTATAGCACCGCAATAGGACTAATTAACACTGTTTCTCAAATTAAGATATCTATTATACCTCTGGGTTTGGAGTTTGAATGTCTCTGGTCAGTGCTGTCCTGAAAGAATGAGCAGTGATATTCCTAGTGGCTGTGGTTCTGTGAAAGATCAAGGCATAGGGGGTGTGAACTTTGCTTTGATATGGATTTGGAACACGGAGGGGGAAGGCATATCGACTAAGAGCACAGAAGCACTCCAAAATAATAAAATTAACATTTTAGACCTAACTTGAGTGATTTTCCCAAAGTTACCCCAGGAATCCAGGGACTTCAGTTCCCTCTCCTCTGTCTGTGCCTAAGGATATACATACTAGAACATTGTTTTCACTATGTCCTATTTACTCACCATGCAGCATGCAAAGTATACCACTAATCATATTGCTGCGTGGTTCTTTGGGCTTTTGCGGTTTCCTAGTGTTAACAGGATTGTCTGAAAAAGGAAACAACGCCAGGATTTTCAAGAATTCCTGTGTGGACGCAAGGGAGTTGGAGACAATATTTCCTCTGTTGTATGTCATGGAGTTTAATGGTTAGCTTTGATGCTCTGGTGTTCAGGCCCCACTTTTGCTATCCAGAGTAGTGAAGTAATACTCTGCTTCAGATTCCAGCTACTGTATGAAAATTTTAGCATCTTTCCAGAATTACAGGAGTGTAGAAAAATAGGGCTGGAAGGGGCCTGAAGAAATCATTTAGGCTATCCCCCTGACAAAATCTATTTGTTCCATAATCTTTCTGACAGCAGTAGAAATTATTAGGTAATGGCCTGAAACAAACTGAGTCATACAAAAAGTCTGATTTACATTCTGGGTGAAATTTGCCCTTATGCAGAAGCCAGCATAAAACATCCCATTTTCTCTCTTGAACTTGCCTTAAGATTTAGGCTGACACAATCCTTTATGATCTTTGTGGGTAGACATCTGGTGGCCAGAAAGGTTCGATCTAGAGAGGGATGAAAATCTAGTGGGAAAGAGCCGCTTATTTTTTAGCCCACAGTGTGGTGTGCTTGACTTAGTATTTTTCTTCTAATGGATTAAACTTTCTTTACCTCATAAATCATGCTTTTCCACATTGCTGTCAGTATAGCAAGTCAAACTGAGGTTAATATATAAATTATTAGCCCATAGCTGGCCACAATATGGAGAACTGTGATTCATAGCTGCTCAGGCTTTTGGATTTTAAAGTAAATATACCAATACTTCAAAGTTTCCTAGTTTCACCTAATAAGAATACTCTAGAAGAACTAAGAACAGATAATTCCAGACGTCTACTGCATATGAACTCAAACTGTATTCAGAAAGATTAAGCACAGTCTATTTTTATGCCTGTTTGGCTCTGTGCTTTGTTATTTTAGGGACTATATCTGGGGGTTGTAGGTATCATAATTTTTTTAATAATAATACTACTTCATTGAACATGCTTCAACTTTAATAAGCAAATGTAAATTAATAATAAAAAAGCTAATGGTGAGGATCCCAGAGGGACAGGAATAAAGGCTGACGTGAATGATTATAATATTTTTCACTCCTGTACATTTGACAATTCTTACCAGCTGACGATCTACATATTTCCCTTTCTCTGAAGAGCACGTGGATAAAATGGCACCAAGTTTGCAACACCTCCGGTAGCCTTCATATACCAGGAATGCGCATAGATGGTAGTCGTTCTCCTTCACCACTAACATGCATTTACATTTATATCCTGAATTTTTTGGGGGAAAGTACAGCAACTATACTGGCAAATGAAGAAACAGTGTTTTTCTTTTTTTTGAAGTGTACACCAACACATTTCAGTGTTTACCATTTTCAGCACTGCAGTTTTTCTTTCAAGTTGGGGTTAAAAAATAAAATTAATATATTAAAAGTCATACCAGGTTTGGAGTATACAACATACCAAATTTTATGGTAGTATAGACAGATCCTAATAAGATTTTTAATAATCATATTATATTCTTTAGAGGCAGAAAAGGTCTCCTCCCTAAAGAGTTGGAAGTCTGAGAAAGAATATAAATTTTTTTCATAACCACTTACAGAACTCTGTAAACTGGACTTTTAATATAAAACTCCTTCTTCATGTAGTCCTCACACATAATGAAATGCAACTGCCACAATGGAGTGTTCAAATGTACATGAAAACCTGATTTTTATGTCTTGAATAATCACAGCATCTTGCTCTATAGAATAGCCAACATTCAATACCGTAGAGCTAATTTCTGTAGGCATTGTAACATAAAACATATTAGAATATAGAGATTGTCATAAGGTATACAATTCTTCATTAGCTTTGTGAACATAAAACAACATTAAATACTTTTTTCCTAAATTGATGTACAGGTAGAAACAGTAGAAGCCAATGCATTGCCCTTGTATCACGGGCCAGAGTTTGTGAGATATTGCGTTTGCTGTCAGAACTGAAGCTGGCTGCCTCATCTGCTATAATGTCATGAAATAAATTCTAGCATAATTTGTAGCAGAGACCTGTGGACTCCAGTGAACTCACACATCAGTATAAAAATCTGCTTTCCTCAAATATTTATGAACTTCATTTTGCTCTTTTGACAGTCATCTGGATGGAAACCACTGTAAAGTCCAAGCATTTAAATGTGTTCCTGAGTGTAATCACAAGTACACCATTTCTATTCAGTTTTTTTGAAGCTGACAAAAGCATGAATAAGGATCAACATATTTACTCATTTCAATAATTGTTTTTTTCACATTTCTAGGGTCTACAAGAACACATATCTGTCATTACAGGGTATCTGGTTGCCTGGACTTGATCTTTTAGGTTATCTATGTAACAAACAATGTAAAATGCAATATCCTGTCCAGGCCATATTAACCACCTGCTAGCCTTTGGCATAGTTATGTTGTAACTTCCCCAAATCTATTTGTTATTTTAATGCTATAGGTATGGTGAGTGGAGGTTTCCCTAAAGGGAGATCACAGGGATAATTATGGTTTAATGTGAAGTAGGTGGAAGGCAGCTGTGGTAAATGGAAGTTAATTAGTGTTATTATTTCTAATTAATATCTACACAGTAAAGCCTCCTTTAATATATTTGGAAAAATGCAGGCAAGAGCTTCTCAATTTCTTTGTGGCACATGGTTACCTCAAGGGGAAACGAACAAGTACAGTTACTGTAACACCTGTTGCATTTTAGAAGCTCAGGAAGGGCTGGAAAGAAAAGCTGTCTAGGGTTTCAAGCAGTGATTTCGGCATAGATTTCTGTTAAGAGTTACATACAAATTATGACTATGCCTGGAAGCCAATAAGAAAAAAGAGTCGCCAGTGTGAAATCATTACCTCTTAGTTGTATAATTCTTCTAAAACAGATTAAAATGTTTCACACACTAGATGCTTTGCCATGTTAAGGCTTAAGGCTTATGTTTTATTTGTTGAAGCAGTTGAAGCTACTGCATTATAATGAAGTGACTATTGAGTTTCCTTACACTGTCATCTCTGCTGTCCCGAGTATAAGACCCTGCATACTTTTCCTGTAATATAAAGAGTGGGAGTTATAAATACTCGAAAGCTAAGGTTTTGGTGAGGGCTTGTAAGGTATTGCTATATGTGAATTTAGATTGTTACAAAACTGGTTTGAGAAAAGCAGTTTGGTGGGGGTTTTTTTGGAAAACAATAACGTCAGTGAAAAGCTGGCACTTATTCCTTTTCCTTGCTCACTTCACTGAATTGCAAGATTAGACCCATACCCCCAAATCATTCATCTCTGGAACATCGAAGTCACACTTCAAATCCCTGCTTAGGTAACCGTATTATTCCATTTCTGGATTTGTCCAGTCGACAATCTCCAGAAGTAGAACCTTCCTCTGGGATCCTTGGAGGGGATCAAAATAGGAAATCTGGGGTTTTTTTTTTTAATGTTAAAGGTTGTATTATCTGGCCTGTAAGTGGAGGAGGCTGTTGCTAAAACAGTTAAGTCTTGTTGGGGCTGTGTGTCATAAGGTGCAGTTTAGCACTGAAAATGCTAGGAAATGATCGGTAGCAGGGATATTGCTTTCCTGTAATGAAAAGAGCACACATGCAAGGATTCATTTACAGATTTGCCAAGTCTCTGTTGATTAAATATTTCCTCACTAAACCTTTTACTCATCTGTTTCTCTGGAAGTCTTTAAATATTACCAGTTTCACTTTAAAATAGCCAGTAAGCTGGTTTCTCATCTATATGCTAGTTTCTAGAGGAAGAGATTATGACTGATTATGACGACTGATAGTTTAGAAGTGCTAAATCCAATCTCTTTCTCCAAGTCTTCTTACCTTGCATAGTTAAAAACAGAGAAACTGGAGAATATTTTGTGTAAGTTGTTAGTCCAAAGAAATACAGAAGACAGAGTGGTAAGAAATGAAATAGTCAACCAGAATTTCTGATTTCACTTTTTTCATAAGGAAGAGAAAAGTACTTACAACATTTTGACATAGACTGAGACTTAAAATACAATGGAATTCCTTCCCTCCCTTTTACAGAAGCTGGGCAGTAATGCAGGTTTCTTAGCTTCATATTTAGCTTCAGGGAACGAAGATCTAACTACTCAAGGTGGAATAAATTCAGTATTAAGAAATAAAATTTCTCTTGGAATCCTAAGATTATAGTTAGTATTGAATTGACAGTTACTGTTGGCTGTAAGTTGTATTTTATTGCTATTTTTTCCTCATCTTTGCAGATCATTTAAATATACAAAGGATGGTACTGATATGACCAAAAAAATGCAAGAAAAATGTATGTAATGTGGTATTTAATAAATTCATAGGTTAAAACTAAATATATAAATCTAAGCACTTTAAAGTAATTTAAATAGACCATCTTGCATTATATTTAGATTATTTTCTAGTTTTAATTTATGAGAGGAGATAAATAAATTCTTGGATTTTTTAAATCAGAATCATGAGCCAGTATCATTTCCTTCATCATCAGGATTAATGAAATTTTCCAGGTTACCTGTAGTGCTTGCGTTGAAGTAAAGCATATTTTGTCTGAGCTACATGCAGAAGAACTGGATTTGGTTTTTGGCATGAACTTTCCAAAATAAACTGAATAAACATTAAAAAACCAGTATGCTAGAGACACAAGTATTGACTGTAACATTACGTTATTGAGGTCAGGAGGTGTCGGCCATTCATTTTCCCGAAACAGAGAGCAGTTTTCTTTATTTTCCAATATGGTATTTATAATTTAGGTTTTAAATTTTGCATTTTCTCCTGAACACATCAAAATCATTTGAGTCAATCTCTCAACACCACTTTTTCCCCCCAACAGATTTATTACAGATGAAAAAGAGTAAAGTGCCGAGAAAAGTGTAAAATGGCACATGAGCTGGCTGGGCAGAGGAGTCCTCTTGCTGAGACCTTCTTTGCTCTACCCACCCCCCGCCTCCTTCAACAGAGAGAAGGTGTAGTCCTCAGATAAGAGGCTGAAGATGGAAGAGGCTACCTGGCAACAAGGTGAGGAAGCACTATAATACTCTAAGCCCTGCCTCACATAAGAATTTTACAGTTTTTCCAAGGTAGCGCAGAGATCTTGGGATGTTGTCATTTGAACCCTGACTGTGCGGGGTGAGACCAGAACCTTTCGTTCTGCAGTCAATCCCAGAGCTGTCCTTCCCACTCAGGTGTTTTCCATCTCACTGGAAATTCCCCCTCACAGCAAATTATCTGCTGAGAAAAGCACTAACCACTGTTGGAGAAGGAGTTGGGGAATGGCTGGGCTAGGTAGAAAAAGAAGAAAAGTGCCTGTATCTGTGAACTGGTATCACTGGTAAGGAGGTAAAAATTTTGAGCTAAATGCTTGGGATGCCAAAGCTTTTATTCAAGTATTCATATCTCAACAAAGTAAGATTTTGCCATAAATCTGTGTTGTATGTGTGTGCACTGGTATAAATTTAGAAATATTCTAAAATAACATTGCTAGACAAGCTAATATAATTATTTTTACATATTTTTTCAAAATAAAGATTGGAGGGTTTCAGTGAGTTCTCCATATGTTATCAAAACTTGACAAATTCTTTCTTCTACATTCCCTTCCCCTTCAAATTTTGCAGAAGTAAAAATGAGCAAAATGAACCCTTGGAAAAACTTGAATATATAATTTTGCTTGCCTTCCGTAAGAAAGAAAGTTTTCCTTTTAAAGAAGGAAATGTAAATCTGAAGGTAAATTCTTACTTAAAGCTCAGTCCCAAAATTTTCAGATAAAGGTGCAGCCATCTTTGCTTTTCTGTCTAGATGACTGTGTATATTTCCATAAATGGCAAGCCTAGTGCTATTACAATTAGTATTTCTCATAAAATTCTTGAGGATACAACAGTGAGGAGTGTAGTAGCATAGTGGTGAAAAGATGAGGAAGAGCTCAGAAACAGTAAATTGATCTTGCTTTTTAGGTAGATGAACCTTTGAGTATTGAACTTATACATTCAAATAATACTGTTTGTGGGAAGACATACTCACCTTGAGAGATGTGATTAAAAACTTACCATTCCTCAGCCTTTTTTTATTTGGAGCAAAACAATCTACAAACCTCTCGTGTCATTTGCCACAATGTTTTTCTTTTCTAGCCAAATTAAAACTGGGCTAATCTTTGAAGTTTTCTTATTACCTCTATTTCTTCATATTTTGTTTGTTTGCTTGCATGCGTGGGATTGTGTGCAGTATATTTTTGGTAGGCTTTTTGTGAAACACCAAGAATCTGCATGGACTAAAAAGTAATAAAGATAAAAAGATCATAAAAGCACAGTGCTGCACTACCTCTCTAGCTCTACTATTTCTTTACTTTATGGTTACCCAGCATTTTTAATCGTGGTGTCCTAAGATAAGGGTGTAATTGTGAGAATTTGTGCAGATGGTCATTCCTCTAGTCTCTGAATTTGAATGTAGTTATGAAGATGAGGACATATAGAATGCGTCTGTGTAGGCCAGTACTCTTTCTCTATGAGTGGCAAATAGGAGATGCTAGTTAGAGCTTGTGAACCTGGCCCATGTCTGCAGATCATTCCCCTTTGTACTGTCAAAGCCATTGGATTAAGAGTTAACTATTTATTTTGTGTCTTTGTAAGGGTTGCCCAGCTTAGCTTTAGCAAGAGATTGTGTTTGCTATTTTTCCTTAGCTGAATCAAGGGTAAATCCTGTTTGTTACTGCAGAAATTAAATCCACTGCGTGTTTTACGTGTTCAAGAAATTGTGCCTGCTGAACTGATATGCTTCTGTGTGTCGCCTTAAATGCATTCTACTTTGGGTTCAAAAGATTGCAAATAGTGGCTCTATATGAAAAGCATACTTTATTGGCAAGGTTGTCAAGCTAGATGTTCTTGCAAGTGTTGAGCATTGAAAATTTTGAGGGCCAAACTGATCACTAGCTATATAATCTCATCCCAGTTCAGTGGTACTGCAGGAATTTGTTAGTTTTCTCTGAGTTTATCAGATCTCAGCTCCTTTTTAATACCTATAACTGAATCAGTCAGTGTTATTACTGCTAATAAAAGCCTAGAGCTGAAATAATCTGAATTCTCTGTAATGAATGTTTATGCACACTTAGCTCATTCCATTTCCTTGTCTTTGCTCCATGAACTTGTTTTCTCTCTCTTTCTTTCTCTTATGCCCTTTTTCTATTGTATTCCATTTCCTTCAATATTCCCACCCTTCTCTTTTCTCTTTATTTATATCTGTAGTTGGCTGCTTATCACCTTTTCTGTCTTACTGCAGAAGTGAGCAACCTTAGAAGAGCTGCGTTTCTTTACTGTCATTTTACCTCATGCTCTGTTTTTTCCTGCTGTAACTTGGTGTGGATGGTTATCTATATCAGAACCCTGCTAATGTGATAACATGTGCTGACTCTCTGCAGAAGCTCAGGATCAGCTTTCTAGAATCCCAGTTGCTTTTAATGGAAGAACAAGTTACGGCTGTGGCATTGTTTTCCTATGATTCCTGCTGGTATATGGATCCAGCACTGTTGGCTGCCAGTGTAGTTTATGAGAAATGTGGCTTTGTCAGGAAACTAGCCCCGTATCAGTAGTTTAGAACAGCTCTATTCTAATCCCATGTCTCTGGTTACCCCAGTAATTATTAGATCCAGCAGATACCCTGGCCCTACACATATGTAATTCCTTCTGTGGTGAAGAGAGATTAGACTTTCTGCAGATTAGGGATATGCATGAAATGATACTCAGTGGAAGGTTAATTTTTTATGTATTGTAAATATGTTTTGCTTTCCTACTCCCTGACTCCAACAATGGTTGCTGGTTTTGGAAGGTTTGTGTTAGGCCAAGCACTAGGTTGTTTTACACTTTTCCTCTTTCTCTGGTTTTTCAGTAAGTCTTAGTTGAAGAGGTTGATTCTTTCTAGCACAAGTAACTTGTATTGATGGAAAAGATAGTATTGCAGTTCTGGAGAACTGTGTGAAATGAACTATGTCCCTGATGATAAGGAACTTTTAAGAAATGTAGTATGTTAAAAATAACTTGATGGCAGAACAGAAATACTCTGGAACATAATCCCATGGAAGCTCTTGATTTTTCATTTCTAACTGTTGGAACTGCATCTGGCAATGTAATATAAGTGGTCCCATTCTAAAGGCTTTAAACAAGAAAATTGAAATGGTGAGTGCAGGCCTGTCACTTGACAGAATATCTTGAGGAAGTGCTATATGACTTGAATAGGTTTGAAAAATTTATGAGTAGAACTACCAAAGCAACAATACATTTCCCCTGAAGGCTGTCCAGATTAGAGTAATACTCATCCCAGAGTTTTAAATCTTCACAATTATCAAGTTATTTTGGTGTTTATAAAGTTTATAGCTGTCGGAAAGAACTCGCTCCCTTTAAGCTTCACTGTTTTGGTTTATACCCACTTGTTCCACCACAGCTGAGTCAAAAGTTTATCCATATATATGCATTGCCAGCCAGTTATGTCACTTTCTAGGCACAGCTGAAGTTTTTCTGTTATGTTAGCAGTCATGTCAATGATGACAGATGTCTTCTTTTCCATATTCCTTTTGAGATCATGTGACCATAGAGTCTAATTTTCGTAAGGAATATTTGCCTGCAACAAATGTCAGACTGACCTAAAAGTTGTTTTATTCTATACTTCCTCTCAGCTTTATTTTCTCAAGCTAGCTGGGTAAGAGTTATTTCAGTTGTAGTTAGACCATTATAAATCATGTTCTGCCATTTATATTCCCTCATGAATGCTTGAGAGAAAACATAAGGTTAGACAGTCATGGAGCAGTGAGGTCTGGCTGCTCCGTGAGAGAAGGTGAGCCAGGAGCTGAGCGTGGTAATGCAGACGGCAGTACCCGAATGAGGTAAGCAGGGCAGGTCCAGTGAGCAGAACAAGGGTCAGACACAGCCCCGAGATGGCCGGGCAGGGACACCAAGACCAGCTGAGGCCAGGCCAGGATCAGCCCACAGGTGGGCTGGAACAACAGGGCCCCTGAGGAGACACAGCTTCAGCTGCATCACAGCAGGAGGTGTAGCTCAGGCAGGGGCAAATGGTAGAAGCTCAGCTTAAAAGCAGCTCCCACGGGAAAGGGGTTAAACGGTGGGAGCCTCTCTGCATGGTCAGCAAAGGAAGGGGGACAGCCTGCAGCTGCACTCTCTAACTTGGCCCTGAGCCCAGGTAGACAAGCCTCCAGGAGGGGGGATGCTCTTAGGGCCTTTGCATACACTTCGCTGTCTTTAAACTTTTAAGAGTTGTTGAACACTGGTATGTTTACTTATTCCATTCCCTAGTAAGATTTCTAGATCGTATTTAGAATCTTGATTTTTCCGGACTACTGGACACTGAAGATCCTTGACAAAACCCCACAGATGTTATGAATGTTCATGGGAGTTAAAGACTTCTTTTCTTCTGTTTTACCTCTTCCAAGTTTATTGTTATTATTTTGCTGTTGCACTGATACTTGAAGCATTGTCACCTGAGCTATGACCCATGCCAAATGACACATGTAAATTATTTTTTTGTTTATTCTGTGTTGTTCCATTTTATTGATATTAAGTAGCGGCATCTGTGCAAAATGTCACCAGCTGTGCAGAGTAATGAAGCCATAATACAGGGCTTGTTTTCTCTCACATGTTCTGTTTAGTTCCATGAGATGCCTTTCCCATACCAAGGCTGTCTTAAAAGTTTTGTGATCACAGTTCCTCTTGCTTCCGGTCTGCCAGAGCAATTGTTTTTGTAGAATTTTGCAAACTGAATGTCTGAATTAATTATTATTTTGGGGTGAAAGCAGCACATCAAGGAAGAGGACTTTGGTTTTTTTAACCCTGTATCAGTTTAGGCTTTTAATTATATGACTTGTTCTGGTATAAATGAGAAGGGGAAAGATAATGGGGTGGATGTGGGAAGGCTGTGAGCATCAGGGAAGGCTACTGAAGCCAGCATTTCAACTATCTACCTGCTGGGTGCATGAGTCTTTAATTTTAAAGCATTTAGTGCTAGTACCAGTTTAGGGTATTCTCTCCATCTTGCAACTCTGCCCTTGCTGCTTCCTCTGTTACATGGTGTGCCAACACTTCCGTTGAAGTGAACTGGCTTAAAGGGAGCATGGAGCGTGTGGAGAGCAGGAATACCTTTGTGATGATTTTCCCCACTGATTCCTATTGTGAAACCATGTATCTGGAATGCACCAAATTAAGCATGGAAGCACTTATTGTATGCTGCACGTGGGAAGGCCATATTAGATACCAGTTGTAGATTCTTAATAGTATTTCTGATGTGAGAAAAACCTTCTGTTTAGAAGAAACGTGAAGAACTGATCAAAGCTTTGTGGGTTTGCTTTAGTCAATCTTTGATGGTCAATTTAAAATGTAGCTAATCTTTTTAGCAGAGGGAAAGGCAAAATATTTATTCAGTGGGAATTTATAGCTTTTTCTGAAAAGAAGCATGGTCAGTTTGGAAGAAAATTTCAAAATATGTATCAAGATCATAGAATCATAGATGGATGTGACGATACTAGTGCATGTGATCCAGTTTATGCCATGGTATACTGACATGAAGGCAAGAAGTAATACATGACTAATACTTCAATACCTAAACTTTTGAAACACCTTTCATGTAGACATTTAAAGGAGAAAAATGGGACTTTTTGCATTCTGATAATTTTAGGGAATTTGATGTCTCCACTTAAGCTCTTAAATAATAGTAGTCCTCTAAAAATCTAATTCAAGGCAGTAAGGTCACAGTGTAGAGAGCAGCTATCAAAACATGTGAAACAGGAGGGTTTCTAACTTAGCTTTTTAAACTTTTTTGCTTTTACTTAGTCTAATATGTTAAATGTGACTGCTGTTGCATTGCTTACAAATGTAAACAGTGGGATAGTTTAAAAACTCACATTTCTTTTCCCTGCTTGTTTTTGCCTTTCCCACAACAGTTGGTATTTGCTTTAACTGTATAACTGAAGTGTTACAACTGTTTTAAATCTACCACCTGTCATTCTTTTTTTTTTTCCTCCACATTGCATACATAATTTCTTTTTTCTTGATACAAACACTGTAAGTCTTCTGGATTGTATTTCTCCTTGTGTAAAATAAGGCTGGTAACTCTCTGAGACTGTATTTTTGTGCAAAATAAGACAGAAGCATACCCTGCCACAGAATGACAACAAACACACCATATTTTACTAGTGTCATAAATTTCCATGCTGTATGTTAAGAAACTGATTTATCAGCCCTTTAAGGTTCTTTATAAAAAGGGTGTTTGGAAGCTTTTAGTAATTCAGTGCATAGCACTTGATACAATTCTGTCAGTCCTTTTATCTGCATAAACTGTTTTATGACTACAAGGGTGAGCTGAATGGAGATGTAGTCCTGCAGTTCTAAGTTCCTTTGCTATTGTTGGCTCCCAGCCAGAGCAGCATGGAGTAAACATGAAGGATTTCTCTCCTTATCCCTGGAATTTGATAATAGTGGCTCCAAACTGATTTTTGCAGCTAGCAAGCAATTCAATGACCCACTGGAATTCCTAAGCTTGTATGCAGTGACCTATGCCATTCTGAAGGGAGCAGCAGTACGGATTTACTTAGACTTACTATGTTGGAGAGGGTGATTACTGCCTGTTAATTTTACTTTGACCTTATGTAAATATTTTAAAAGGTTAAAATAAAAACTCAAACTTTATTACAGTAAAGCAAATCTATTTTGTGTTGCTATATCATGCATAAAGCTTTTTGTTAGTGTATCACAAAAATTATTTGTCCTACCAAAAAGACTAGCTAGCTTTATGCTTTTCAGCTTTTGTTTGGTATTTTTAGAGCCTAAGCATTACACAAAAACATAACAGAAAATGAATCTAAGAATGAGCTGTGCAACGCTGTCATGTGTCGATGCCAGTAAAGTTTTTAATATGTTTGTTTAACAGTTCAGTCCTGATCCCAGGGCTGTAATCTTCAAAAGGGCTTATAAAGGTTTCCTTGCCTAGTTGGGGCCTTAACTACAGATTTGAAAGTGATGAACCGCTTTTCTGTCTCTCTACATGGATGGTACTTAATTATAGAGTATCCAAAGTATGTGAACATCATAAAAAGTACCCTAAAATATCACTGGTGATCTATTTTTCCTAGATTTTGGAGAATGTATGATAGTCAAAGATAATTTTAATGTAGATTTCCCAGAATGTGTATGCTCCTCTTTTTTAGTCATTGCTTTTTGGAATTAAGTGAAATTAATACATGCATTTAAAATGGTTTTCCTAAACCAGTCTTTTGGATTGTGACAGAGACATCTTTCAAAATGAGTACTCATGTGTTTCTTGTCATCTGGAAAACACCTTAACTGAAACAGGGCTGTAAGTGTTACACTGAAGAATCTTTATTCTGGCTACATTTTTATGACAGCATCTAGCAGAGTGCCCCCCTGTAGCCTTTTGTCACACTGTTCTCAGAAGAGCTCAGTGCTACATCCCAGGTATTTTGAGTCTCTAGGTTTAATTAGTCCTGATTTCCTAATTAGATTCATTCCCAGAATGTAAATTCTTTGTGTACTACCAAGTTTGAAGATGCATAGTCCCAGCTATCATTGAGAAGCTAGTTCTTCACTTTTCCAAGTATCAGTGTAGCTTCAGCAAAGGTGGGATTGCACAGAGCTGATAAACATGTTGGTTTGGATTTAATTTGTGATCAAAGCATAATAGTGCAGACAGTTAGAATGACTGTTAAGAGAAAATTTACCCTCTTGCCCTTCCCTTAAATTAAGTAGCGTCTGCTACCAGGTTTGTAGTGTCAGTCCTTCTAAGTTTCATCTTGGGGCTAAAATGACAAGGGAAAGGGTAAAACACATCCAAAAATAAATCCTTGACAAAGTTACTAATTCCAGGATGGTGGAGAAACGTCTGTCACCCCAGAAACTATCAGATCCAGTTGTTCCTATTGCTGATAGTCTTAAACAAATGAATCTAATTTTTTATTTTCACTCACATGAAAACTTGGGGAATTTTTGCACATGTGTAGTTCAGTTCTTGAACTGCCATTCCATGAACTGGGGCCACATTTTTCCCTGTGTGTTCTTGATATGTAGGCAAGTCAGGGTGTTAAGCAGACAGAACCTATCCTGGTTCTGTGTTAATTACCCAATCTTTTGTAATTTTGGTTTTAGTTTTTTTTTTTTTTCATTTTTGAGAGTGTGTTCCTCTAGTGTAAGCTCTGCATGTGTTCATAGAGGACTTCAGAGTCACACTTTAAAAAAATCAGAGAACTTAGCAAAAGACAGTAGAAGAATCTATTATATACATTAATCTGCTCAGCAAATAGATTTTTGTATTTTTCATATCTCTTAAGTTGAGATAATTTCCTGAGTTGGTATTGCCTCATTCTTTGAACTTTGGGTAACCTTCTTTCTTAATTAACTTTGAGAAAGCATGTAAGTGTAAGCCTACAGATTAATTTTTATTTCTGTGTGTACTTTACTGTCTGCCAGAAGAAACATTTAATTTCCTGGTGACGGGAAGTCCTCTTTGAGGAAAGAAATCTCATTCTTTCTGCTGTTGTTATGAGGTCCAATACTTTATTGTTTCTCAGTCATGTGCAAACAAGGGATCTCTGTGAATTTGAATTAAATAAATACATACAGGAAACATTGTTGATCACCAGCCTGTATTCTTAACACAAATATATAATCTAGAATGACATGCAAACAGCATTGCTAGAATTTTTAAAGTACTGTTTTGAAGAGCCATAAATGTCTCTTATACTTCCAAAAGAGATAAACCATCTCAGACACATACGCAAATTACTGTTTGTCAGGTGTCGAATGTCTCTTGACTTCTGGCAAACAGTGTAATATTGGAGGCTGGCTCTGTGTCAGCTTCTGCTGTTGGAATCTGCAATAGCTTCCTATAGATAGTAGTCAGTAAAACCTCTGTAATATAAGCCGTTGCCTAATAAAAAGTAAAATCCATTCCTGCCAGTGCCAACTATGGCAATTAAGTGATTTGAGCCAGCTCTAAGCTTTGCCTTTTGCTCTTAAGAAAGGTTGATGTATCATCCTGCTCAGCTTCATTTCTTTGAGACTTCCAGATCTTGTTTCACTGCTTGGACCCTGCTTGTCCACTTTGTTGTCACTTGGATGGCACCTGCAGAATTGTTTACACCAGTATCTTCTATAGAAACACAAAACTTTCAATAATTTTTAGTAGAATTTTAAGTATTTCAGTGTGAGGTTGCACCTTATGTATTGACATGTCTTTCTTTTAAAGACAAATCCTATTTCTATCAAAGGCAGTGGAAAGACTCCCATCATTCTCAGAGAATCTTTTTTTTTTTTCAGTTATGCTTTTTTTTTTGGTTTGTTTTACACACTGTGAAAAAAGCTATGTCTTCCTTAAAAAAAAAAATCATAATACTCTAGAGTTTGTGGTCCATCACCCTCCTTATCCTCTATGCAAGAAGGAGTTCTAGATAAAGAGTGGCAAAAGGTCACATCTGAAATTGTTATTAGTGTAGGCGGAAGTATTATTAACTAGAAATTATTAATACAAACAAAACATGAAACTAGCTGCGTTATACTCTTACTAAAATAACTGTAGTCCTCCTTGGAGACAAATGCTAACTGAATGAGTGTTACATCTTAATTCTCAGCTCTCTTACATAGATATTTCACTTTGGAAAAGCTTTCCCTTTTTTTCCCCCTATGCCTAAATATGGGTGAGTAAAGACCACTAAGTTTTTCACCTTTGGCCTGAATATAGAAGTATTTTTCACATATTTTTTTTCTTGAGGCAGGGGAGAAAGGAAATGAAAGGAAAGAGTGCCTCATTTGGAGAAATCTCAAGAAACTGCACTAATCAATGAGTGACAAATATACTGGGTTGGTCTCTACAGATACCAGTGGGACTCAAGAAAGGGGCTGCAATGCCATGGGGAATAGACCTGAACAGAATGCAGAGGGAAAAACATGTGAGTGTCTGCTCATTCCTGATGGCAGAAGGTCCATGCAATAATTAAAATTATGTATTTGGAGCTAATCAGATCATGAGTATAACTGCCTTTTTTTAGATGCTAGGAGTTTGTCTTAAGCTATTTAGCATCTATAGGTAATATCTACTCTGGCATTTTGCTGCTGCTTCTCAAAAAAAAAAAAACAACCCACCAAAGACGAAAATTGTAGGTTCAAAATTATCAAATCGTCATGCTTAGTCATTGACCATTTGCTTCATAACTCTCCAGTGTGAATGGGTAGAAGTTGACTTTCAACTGAAAAAACTAAAAAATAAAGTTCACATGTAGCCTTTGGCTGCCACTGTTTGGAGCAGATGGGCCAAGTAATACATAGCAGCAAGGCATTGCCCTCTCCGATTCAAGACAACAGGTTTTTATTATCCATTGCTAATGTGGATCCAAGTGAATTATTGAATTACCAAATAAGAATTATTTATCCAAGTGATGGATAAATAAGAAACAGGTGTTGAGGGACTAACTGATTGATTTGGAAGAAGTGTAGGAGTTTTAAAAGGTAAGACTTGCAAGGTGGAGTTGATGGAATTACAAAAACTATAAATATCTGTCAAAAAAAGGAATCCTATGGAAGTATCTGAGGGAGAAGAATATTGCCTGAATAGAGACAAATTATATGTTATCTAGGAGAGAGTGCATGTGCAAAGCTACAGCATGAGTTCTTGAAATATATTTGGATGGAATGAAGCAAAATGTACATGATTTCAGTAGATTTTAAATAGTTATTTTAAACATATTTCTTCACTTGAACATGATTGTATTAGTCATCCATTTGGATACATTCAGAAAGAGCCATTGTTCCATCCTTCTTGTTTAATTCTGAAATATAATGTTGTACTGAATCTCTGGAGGAAAACATAGTCTCTGTTTCTACAGTGCACAGTAAAAGAAATAAAAGCTTTTTACATGTTGTATCTTTTTTGGGGTGGAAAGGGAGCAATGAAGAGGAAAAGCATTTCAATCAGAGTAAGTTGTCAACAAGTTCCTTCCTAGCAAACTTATCTATTTGAAAGACAGTTATCTATATGGACACAGGGTATGTCCAGGCTTGAATGGCCAACAAAAAACATCTCTCAGTTAAAGAAGCAGCTGGTAATTAATAATTGTTGTGTTGTGCATTTCTTATTTTGATGTGTGGAATTAATTTTCTACAGTTTACTCTAGTCAGACAAGTTATTTCTGGAGTAAAGAGTTGAGACTGATTGCAGTTCAAAATATATATAATATTTATTGTTAATACTTTATTATTTAATTTAGCATGAAAAACTGAGGGATGCCTGACTTCCAGGTGTGTCTTAAGATAAAGGTGGAGTAGCATGAAGTGGCTCTATTGAAAAGAGAAATCAATTCAGTACCATCTTGTAGTTTTGTTCTCCTATTATGTTATGCTTTCTTCTGGTCACATTTCCAGTGTTTCACTGAAAAAATCAACCTTTATTGCCTACTTCTGAACAGTAAATGTAGAATTTTAGCAAGAAGGTAGAGGTTATGAATATCACCATAATCTAGGAACTCTATTACTACACACTAGAGTCTGAATGTCTACATCTAAGATCAACTACAAATTAAGCTTTCTATCATACATCTCCACCAGCCAGTAAAGAAAATATAACTGAGAAAACAGGCAGATGAAAATTAAGATATGCTAGATGAGTTAGATGGAAAAGTAAAATGCTTCTTGTAGGAAAAGACATCTATGAAATATATAGCATTTTTGGACACCACAAGAGTAAATTTTGTTTTACATTTCTGAACTAAATGATTTTATTTTTTTTTTTTACTGGAGTATTGTTATTAGAGAAACAAGTTAAGATATTGCCCCTGAGATCTGAAGCCCAGACTACCTGAGGTAATCCTGAAGTTCAGGGTAAATAGAATAATGACCCACTTGAGATAAAAGCCTCAGTGTTATTCCAGACTTCTTTAATTTATGAAAAGTAATATGTAATGTGAATGTAGATGAATCCATTAGCCCACTTCTATCCAGTTTACATGTTTAATCTTTACCGGTGACAGTACAGATTACTTTTAACATCTTCCAAGAGCTGTCATAATCAACCCCATCTCCCTTTTGGATGCAGGTGGGCAAGCCCTTCTGAAGAGATATAACCAGAAGTATGCAACCATCTTGCTTATCATAATGTGTATACTTACTTTATATTTTAATAGACATTCTGAAGGAATCGTCGAAGCCACTTCTGGGCTAGACCATGACAAGATATCAAATATATGTATGGCACAACTGTGCTCAAAAAATGCCTGTATAGCTGCACACCCAAGCAATAGGTGCTTGTTTGACTCTTTCTGAATTTTTTTGATCCACATGTTCAGGTTGGGCATCCCCTGAGAAACAGGTTTTCATTAGTATTTCCTCCTTTTAGAATTACTGGAAGTTTTGACCCTTTCCCATAGTACATCACTGTTCTGACTCAAAAAAAGAACTAGACAGTGAGAGGGTACAGAAAAGCAAAAGTAATATTTAGAAGGTTTTTTGTAAGTCTTTGCTTAATAAAGGCACAGATGACTAGAGCTAAGCAATATCCGTTGCAGCTGCATAAAATAACAAATTATAAAGGATGGGAAGAATGACCTAGCATAGTGACAGATCTCTGGCACATGTGCCAGAATAAGCCCGTGGCCAGCAGTATGTGAATGGGGCCCAAATATGTAAGGAACAGAACTGAAGAGGGTAGAAGGTGGAAAATAACACATAGCATGAAAAAGATTTGCCTTTACTAGTCTAGCAGCATAATGGCAGAGCAGTCTGGCAATCTTATGGTCGATTCTAGGCCTCCCTATAATTCAGCTTACTCAGGATGTCAGTTTTCCACTTTGAAAATAGGGATAGTATATTCTGACCTTGCTGGGATGTTGCGAGGATAAAGTTGAATGAATTTCAGAAAGCCACTCTAATGCTACTGTGTTGGCTGAACTTCTTGTTAGATATAAAGAGCAGCACTATTCTAGACAAACAGTTGAAAAATCATAGATAATGGGATTTATATAGGCAGCTTTCACAGTAAAAGCATGGGAATTTAATTTTGTTTACTTAATGCAATTAACTAAAACAATACAAAAGCAAAACAAAAATAACTAAGAACCACCCACCCCCCAATGTTTACCATTTGTGTGATAAAATGAAAAATATTTTGTAAAATTTGGCAACAGCTAAGATTTGAATGAGAGTGAATGTAGGGTGGAAAACTGGAGGAAGCTGGAGACTTATTTTTTCCAAGCCAGTTTGCCTGCCCCTAATTACATTCACAAAATTAACCTTGTGTTGAACCTGGATGGATTCTAGACTAACATTTGTTGAATTACATATAGAACTTAGAATCAGAAAAAAGTAAAAGAACATTATATGGCTATCAACTATGCCTTATTAAGATGTATTCTGTCATAAGATTTTGTAGTTCACTGTAGGACAAGGCCTGTAACTGATTCCCTTTTGTCAGTCTTAATATCCTTTTGGCTTCATATGATAAAGAGCTTATAATGAAAACATATTATTTTATATCTTTTAGATGAAAGGGAACCATTCAAATGCTTTTAGGATCTGCCTTATGATTTCAAAATAGAATGAATCTTTAAATAAAATTGCTCATCACAGTGTTTAGGTCTCCATTTCTAAAAATGGTCACTGCACCTTTTACAAACTGTAATTTATGTTATCTGCTCAGGCTGTAAGTAGTGGGCATCATAAGCACAAGGAATTGTTTTGCAGTGATTTAAGTCTAGCATAACCTAATTATTCTTGTGTGATATTTGGACTTGCCTTCTGCATGTACAGTTTAGACTTGGCTAATAATTGTTCTTGTTGGTCTTGTGAGTATGGAATAACTTATCCCCCCAAGAATTTCATTATCAATCATAATACCTACTTCAGGATATTTTGTTCCCACTGAAGTCAGTAGCAAAAACCACCAAAATTTCCACCTATGTGTCACTATATTAAGCACATTAAAATAGCTAGTGGTTCCATAATGCTTACCTGAATCATTGTGAACTGGGGCTAAAATACTAGGGGCAAACAGTGAATTCTTACTGGTTTCCCAATTGGTTTGGGTTTTTTTGTGTGTGTGTGTTTTGGTTTTGTTTTGGTTTGTTGTTTTTTTTTTTTTAAACAAGGAAAGACTAGTATGTGTTTAGAAAGATTGGGAATATAGAGGAAAGTACCTGCATGGAGAGATTAAGTGGTTAGTTATTTTCATTATTTTAAGATTATTGATTCTCATTGTGGGTTTGATGTCTGTTACTTTAGTTAAAAAGCTGAGATTGCTACAGACAGCTTATCTTTCATATGTATGAAAAAACAGGTCATATGGGGGAACAATGCCAACAAAAGCAATCTAGTGCATTTTAGGTATGCGACCATCACGACCAGAACTTTCCTCACGACCAAAAGCCTGCCTGCTATAAGAAAATTGGAACAAGGCACTGGACATTGTAGAAACACCTGCAGAAAGAAAACCCATCATAACAAACTAGTTCTTGTCTCAAAGAAAACATAAACTACGTGGATAAGATGAAGAGTTGGGGGGAAAATAAATGTTAACAGATGTGACAGTAATTTTTCTGATATATAACAGATGTGTGATAATTACATGTTTTTATTTTGTGATATTTAGAAATTGATTAAGCGTTAAAGAAAAACAGGTGAAAGATGTGTGGGGAATTCATTTTTATATTGATTGATTCATTTTTCTTAGAAGACCATTGTCTCTTTGCTCACCTTTGAAAAAGCAGTTCCATCAACTGCACTTTGGTGGTTCTACCGTTAAGTTGTAAATTGTTTGTGAGATAAAAACAAAATAATTCTTTTAAAGAAAAATCTGTATTGCTTTCTCCATTTTCAGGGCTACAGACATGCCTGAATATTTTATTTCTTCAATTTGATACTCCTCCAAATATACTTTCACCACCGTACTGCCTGTCACTTTTTGACATAGTGATATGAATCATGTTCTACTCTTTGCTGTGGGAATGTAATCCTGGATTGGATTTGAAAACCACGTACACAGAACATCATGTAGGATGAAGGTCCTTTGCAAGATCATGTTTTTCAAAAGGATTAAGGGAACGAGTTGTTTCTTTCTTTTTTTGCCAAGTCAATGGCAAAAGTCCCATAAGGGAATGGAAGTTAAAGAAATTTGCTTATGCTGTAATATCCGGAGGTTACTTACTACATGTAATAAGGGATCAGAAACAACACTCTGAAGCAATTTAAGTGAAAAATCGTGTTTGACAACTGCATACTTTAGCCGTTATTTGCTCTGTTTGCTCTGTATTAGAATAAGAAATGCTGGACAAACTCCTGGTATTACACCATTATTCTGGGTTTCCTAAGGCATCTGACAAATTAATATACCCCAAAGAAAAAAAAGGTAGAATTCTTTGAAAGCTAGTGATGCTGCTAACTCTGTGGAAAACAGCAAATGTTGTAAAGTCTCATAGGGGCACTTAGCATCATGCGAAGTGAAAAGACAAAGAAACAAAGAGGAGATGCAAAAGGTGACAAATATAAATAATTGCTGCATTTTTCTTCATGGTATTTTCACATTTGAAATATTTTAGATTTTTTATGTCATATCAGTTTGCTAAGGGTCTATTTTCTATAAAAGATTTTATTTTTAAGGATAGCTTGCTTTAGGAATCATTTGTGGATGAGCTATAATGCTCACTGAATAGAAAGGTTAAACCCTTTCTGTATTTCCCAGATCCCTTGCTGAAGCAAATGTGTCATCTTCATGTGACATTCTGAGGAAGAATTGGAAGTGATGAACAGAGTTGCACTTTGATTACTTACAGTTCTTCTAGTAGCCACAGGGGTTCTAATTATCTAGCCATGCTGAGATGCTCTGACTGTGGTGTTAAATTACTCCTGCAACTGACCCATTGATTAAGGAGAAGTTGGTAGGAGTCTATCTTAATTTCTGCTTCAAGCTTGCCTAAAGTAGGGTATTTCTCCTGAGAATTTGTGCTGTTCTTCCTGTGCTATTTCATTCTCATATGTTCTTCTTTAAGGTAGATTATGGCATCTACTGGAAAAGATAAAGTGTCTACAA
>JANXJC010000001.1:17331818-17379055 GCA_027564655.1 Leptodon cayanensis
ACACAGGGGAAGCTTCCAGCAGCTTCTCCCTGAAGCCACCCCTGTAACCCCCCTCCGCTACCAAAACCTTGCCACACAAAGTCAGTACATAAAGAAATGCATTTCTCTGTGCAGAAGCTTAATGGTAATAGCTTTCACAGTGAAAATATCTTATTATAGAATCCTAATTCAATCATTTCTTCTGTGTTTCTTTTACCACTGTAGGTAATATTGCGATTGTAATTCAGGTATATTAGAGCACTGACAAGGATGAGTAGTTGGCAGCCTTACTCTGTGTCTGCAACTGGAATGTTTACTCTTGTGCCTGGCCAGTAAAAAAGGGCTGTTACCATTTCAGTGCGTTGTATTGGGGCTGTTATCATACCAGTAAGCATTTAATAAAAAGGTAGAGCATTTTTGTCTTGTCCCTTCAGCAGAGATCAGCTACTTATCTTTACAGCTAATATCTAATAGAAAGTATATCCATGCAGTATTCTCAATTCCCTATTGTAATTCCTTTCAGACTGTGTGCTATATCTGCAACCAGGAGGGCATTTTAACAAGTGGCCCAGTTTCTATTAGCTGACAAATACTGGGCAGTGTCCTGCTATAACCCCTGCTGTGTTCCAGTTCCTAGGTATAGTATGTTACCCAGGGAAGTAATGTCAAGGAAAGTGAAAATTGATTTATAAAAAAGATCATATGCACTGTTTACAAGACTTGGGAGCAACTCTGTTATCCATTATAGCATTTCAAATATCATAGGAAAAGAGGTTTAATAATGTTGAAAAGGAAAAACAGACAGCTTTGAATGGGGTTTGTACATTTGCAAAAGGGGAAATGCTAATTCTGGGATTAGGGTTAGTGATAAAACCAGACTTGACATATATAAAGAACTGATGTACAGAACTGGTGTTCTGTCTTATCGATCGGTTGTAAAACTTTTAGTTATGCTTGTTTTTCCATAATCCTGACATCCTATAAACACAGCATTTGGAGTTCTTTCTTAAGAACACCTGACTTGGATTTGATTTTTTTTTTTTTTTTCCTGCTTCTCATCAAGTGCATGAAGACCAGAAATAACATATTTTTTTAAAGGAAAAGCAAAAGAAAGAAGAAAGCTGTTTGGTTTTTTTGTTTGTTTGTTTGGGCATCTTCTTCACTGGAAAAACCCAAAGCACTGGGGGCAGGGAGATATCTCAGCTTCATTTTAGTTAGAGTTTGCATCACTCGGAACCCATACCAATAACTTTATCTGTCTTGGAGACAAGTTTCAAAGATATTCAGTATTTGTTGGAATACTAAATATGTTCTGTATTATTGCTTTCCTTTTGTATGGATAATTCATTTTGAATGACATAGTGGAGTCTGCTTTTTCCCTGTTATTATGCCAAGTTGAAAGAGTCCACAGTACAAATAAAATTGGAACTTTGAATGTCAAACGTATTATTTTAAAATATGTTCTTCAAGAATATTTGTTGTTTCACAAGATGACAGATAATGTGCAGGGGAACATAATCTGTTAGACAGAAATCTAATAATCTTTTTGTGGAACTGTAATTTGCTGAAATTCCTGAGAGCCAAACATGCTGTCTAAATGTCACTCATTGCAGGAAAAAAAAAGTAAGGGAAATGCATTTGAGAACATTTTATTACAATTCTATGTGCTTTCAAAAATTATATTTGTCAAGGCTCATAGAATAATTAGAATATAGTTGAAGCCAGGCTTCTATTAGTAGTCTGATTAGCATATACCCTCAGTGTCCTCAGTGAGTTTTAAAGCCCATCGTAAATGTCTAAGTAGAAAAGATTTGAATTTTTATTGTAGGAAGCAAACTTTGCCTGAGAAAAATACTGCGAGATATTTTGTACATAATAACATCGGATTGATTTCCCTGCTCCCCATCCTCCTTCATGGTTATCTTTCAGGGAGGAAATAGTGAAGGCAGAAACCTCATCTACTTCTCCAAGAAAATAAATCAAAACTTTGTGAAAAAAAATTCATAAACACCCTTGTAAGTGGAAACTGGTTTCCGGCCTCCTACCTGGATTGCTCCCAAATAGGGTAGAGAGTATTTTGGACATGGGAAAGGTAATTAACATTTCTGAGAAGACTGTATGCTTCAATGAAAAACACTTTACTTTGCTAAGGTTCCTGACAGGGCTGTATCCTTTTCTGTCCCTCACCACCCTTATTTGTTACCCAAGGGAACGTTTCCTCTTCTCTGCAAGTAGTAGATTTAATGCTTCGGAAAGATTTCTGTATTCCTGACCAGACATTTAAAAGCAGGGCTTGTTAGAAGCTTTCCAGCTCATTAAACAAATTGAATTAACTTATTTAGTCCTCAGGCCTGGGGATGGCAAAATTCAATTCTGTGGAGGTGGCAGCCTGGTCAATCTTCAGCCTCCCTTTCTGTGCGCTTCCACTTCTCCTTCTTTATGCCCAGCCCTTTTGGAGGGATGCCTGACAGCTGCATGGTCTTTTTCCCCCGAGCTTCTCACACAGCCTCAGCTTTTATGGTGATTTTTGCTATCCCATTTGAGGCCTTAGGCAATTGCGTTCTTTGCTGACTGTTAAAACTGATGCATGGGATCAGCCCTGTTTAGAACAAAATTCTCCTGCTAGAAAACAATTATTTGAGATACAGTGTGTGCTGAGAGAATATTTCTCAAGAAGTGAAGGTGGATACCCAGCTTGCATGTAAATCTGTCTGATACCATGTGTTAATTAAATGTTTCTATTGAGAAGGAACATATGGTATAGTTTGGTATCATGAATTAGCTACTCAAATGAAACAAACAAAAGGAATTACTTTTCATTGCTGTATGTCTGCATGCATGCATGTTTTAAAGATATATTTTAATCAAGGGCTTAAAATAAAAGTAGATAACTGTGGCCTAGACAAAAGCTGACCCAGCCAAAAGCATTCTGTAGCTTGTCACAAGATGGTGACATCATTCACAACATACAAATACATTCCTGCCAATGTTTTTCAAAACACAACAGCTGCAAGTTTTCTTTTAGATGAGAAAGTTACTGGAAATAATATCTGAAGGAAATTTATAGCTAGGGCAGCTTCTATCACAAATGCTTTGATAAACTTTAAAATAAAGAATGAAAGAAATTGCTCCATTAAACTATTAGTTAAAAGGTATAACAAATAACTAAGACGGCTTTAGCTAATCTATTTTGCAAGTCTTATTGCAAAGATGGGGACTGACTTTTCCTTTTAGAAGCACAGTAATTAAGAGGTCCAAGACTAGGTAGTTGATGATAAGGAATATTACTTCTTTATTGTTTCTCTAGATTTTCACCTGGATGACCATTTCTTTTGGATTTTAAAATGCTAATTTCCCCAGCCATTTCTTGGCTCAGCACAGACATTTAAGAAAGACATCTGTAGATAAATGGATTTTCCAGAAACTTCATACATGAAATCAAGATTTCATCAAAGCTCTGAACAAGTATGTGTATTCAAGTCGTATTTGCTTCAGGTCATGGTTTTTATTCAAAGGAGCCTTGATGTATTTCATGGCTGACAGCATAGTCAAAACCAAAAAAAATGCCATACTGTGTAAAGCCAGTGGTCTGTCCAGCCCATCAGTGCCTCCAAAGGTGTAAAGGAGAGGCTAGTGAGGAAGAAAGTGAGACTGGACAGTTCCTGCTCTCCCCGTGTATTGGGCATAATTGGCAGGAGTTTCACAGCAGGGAGACTGCAGGCAGACCCCTATGTGTGTAGGTCAGGCACTGTCCTGTGCCAGGCACACCTGGCTCCACAGTGGACCCACTGTGCACCAGAACTGAACCAGTCAGGGTAGTTTGTGGTGCCTCTGCAAAAAAATGTTTAAGAAAGGGCGGGAGCCACTAGGCAGAAGAAACACAGGAGACACAAGAGACGATGCCAGGGCAGGAGGGACACCTGAGCAGGGGCAAAGGAGAAACAAGAAGCACACCTGGGCAGGAGGAACAGTAAAGAAAGAGAGAGATGCCAAAGGAAAGGAGGAGAAACAGGAGAGATGGGAGGGTTGGAGGGGTGCCTGAGCAGGGGCAGGAATGAAGAGCTGTCTGAACAGGACTGCAGAGAAGGCATAGAAGGTATAAACCCCAAAGGGCCAGTGGCCAGTAGAGGAACCCACAACAAAGCAGTGGAGTAAGAACTGAAGAGCAGCAAAAGAAAAGGAACGTTGTTAATTGGCAATCAATTAAATTGATTGGAACTCCCCAACTGTTTTGTTGCCTGTGACAGCATGCCCACCCTTCTTCAGCATCCAGAACTGTTGTTTTGGGCATCTTAGAGGGTACACCTCTGCCCTGCCTCTGTTTCCGGCTTTCAGATCATTAATTTGTTGAAGCTTTCTCTGAACCTTGATTATGTTGTCCCCTTTCAGCCTTCCCCTTTCCCCTGAAGAGTGCCAGCCTGTTTAGTCTGTCCTTATAAGGCAGCTATTCCATCCACTTGATATTTTCAGTTGCCCTTCATGGGCCTTTTCTAAGTTGATCACATCCTTTTCAGGGGGGTCCATCCTTTCCAAGGTGACCGAACCTCCATTCAGCACTCGGGTGTGGATGCAGCAAGATTTTATAGTCACAAAATGAAGCACTTTGTCTTGTTTTTCATACCCCTCCTGAATGACGTCTGATGATCTGTTGGCTTTTTTGGCCGCCACTGCCTGTTTGAGTCACTGATTTCAGAGAACAGCCAGTGATGATTCCAGTGTCCTTTTCTTAAGCTGTAACTGCCAGTCCCAATTTTGGTGTCATGTTGGCATGGTTTAGATTCCCCCCGCTTCCTGCCTCACCCCGCCGCCCCCCCCAGTGCATTCTCTTACACTTATCTACATGGAAGTTCTTCTGCCATGTTTTTCCCTGCTCACAGGGTTTGGTGACTTGAGTTACTTGCTAGGGCATGGCATTTGGCTACCTGCAAGAGCATGATATCATCCACAGACTGGGAGATTTATTACTCTCTCTCTCCCTTCTCCAGGTCATTGATCCAGATGAATAAAACTGCCTTCTCCTGCCCACTCACTTGTGCACACTCCTGACCCTTCTCCGTCCTGAGAATTGTCCCTTAGTCTGTGTACTTTGCTTGATGCCTTTGAAAAATACCGTAGGAGAGGACTCCAGGCCTGGGACTGCTTGATTTCTATAATAACATAACCACACAAAGCAAGAGCTATGCAAATTACAAATATATGTTATTGTATCCACTTCTAGAACTACAATTTCATGGATCACGCACTTGCTATTTAATCAGTACAGCTAAGCTTTGTTTCTGGTATTTGTCAGAAAAGGCAGCACACAGACATTATTAAAGAAGTAAAACCCCTGAAGATGTAATATTTGAAGTATGTAATGTATGCATTCCTAGAAGTTTTTCTGGCTAAAGTGGAATATGGCTGTCAGAGGATATCTTTAGAGGGTTTTTTTTGCCTCCCATTAGAATTAATTTGTTAAACAGAAATACTTATAGCATGATATGGGGAATATAATTTCCTGTTACACTTGAAACAAACCTCAGTCAAGTAAAAACTTTATGATGATATATAGTAATTAATAAAGGGAGAGAACATTTGATGGAAGTACCTTTTATATAACATTTTTCATTCAGACACTTCTGTTGAATCACAGTAAACTGTAGTTTATAATTTATGTCATATATCATGTGGGTGTCGTATATCATATGAACAGTATACGGATAAGGTAAGAGATGACAAGTTAGACTGTTAAAGGTTTGGCCATTGAGTGGAAGAGCCACCTTGATTGTCAGTGTTTGCAAAGACTGCTGTCATACTCTCCCTGACTCTGAGGTATGGCAGGCAAGCCGTAGAGATTGCTCTGAGGACAGTGATGTCTTTCCCCTTGTCCTATTGCTATTTTAGGAGAAGTAATATTCTAGCCAACAAGGATCATACCCATATTTGCTTAGCAAATGTATTTTCTGCTCCCTCTTATTTGCTAGCATTTCTATGTAGGTAGCACTCAAAATTATCTGCTACTTCATGTTAAAGTTATCTTATTTATCAACTGGTCACTTGAGAATCAAAATGTTAAAAATGTGAAGCTATTAGGACAAAACAATATTCAGCAAATTTTAAATCCCCTCTGTTACTGTCAAATAGCTAGAAGTCCTACTGGTAACAGACCTAAACTCTTTAAATGTTTGCTTTTGTATTTACAGCTGAACACTTGCAGTATTGGGTTGCAAGGTGGAAAGGATTGTTGCAAGAAAGTCAGCTTTGTACTTTGCCACAGCCACAAACCAAACAGGTGTCAGAATTATTTTATTTTATTTGAGAGTTTTGTCGACAGGTATTAATCTTCAGAAGGATGCCACATTATTGTAGTGTGTAAACAGATACTTGCTTCCAAACCGTTTGCTATACACAGTAGCTGCTTGAATTTTCTTGTCTGCTATTTTGACTTTGTAATTGTCTGGCTTGCTGCTGTTTCATCTTTATCTGAGTATTTGCACGTTTTTGGTATATGCTATATTGGAGCAACAGATTACAAGGACAGAAAGCCTTTGCTATCCTTGTAATATTGCAGAAATTATTATAAAATACAGTGGTTTTACTTGTTAAGGCAAATTGGCTCTGCTTCTCTATCTCATGATTTCAGATATTTCTAAGTTCTTAGACACTTTTTGCCAAATTGCAAATAAATATAGCATGACCATTTGTACAGATTTTCTTAAATATTTGACTGAATTATTCTGCTTGTTAATCTGGTAGCTTTCTCACTTGTTATGAATTTTCCTAGTTCGAGGGCTTGTTAGATGTCAGTGGCATAGCTCCAGTGTAATCAGTAGTATTATAATGATGTATACCAGCTGGGGAAAGCATCTCACGAATTAAACTACTTGTACTCAGACATTCAAAGTAGCCTAAAAAAAACCCCACACTTAAAGCCAATATTCGGGGGTTGGTTTGTTTGTTTGTTTTAATTATTTCTGAGGTAGGGGAGTTAAATATAGGAAAAAAATTAGTCAGGGAAAATAACAAAATATGATTAAAATTTGTTTCAAATAATAAAAACTGGAATGTTTTGGAAAAAAATGGCCAAAATAAATGTGTGATCTAGGTTTCTTCCCTCTTTTTTTGTCTGATGCTAATTCTGAAAATTGTGCTGCAAATTCCGTGTTATAGCACCTGCAGTGTGTATCTATGTTGATATAACCACAAAAAGAAAAAAATGGTCATGCATGTGATTCTTTTTTTTTTTTAATTCGTGTGGAATTTTAAGCTTTATTGTGTAGTATAATTGAGATTAAGTAGTCAGTTATTTGCCACAATTTATATGTATTTAAATCATGTAAGAATTGAGTTACACACAAAAATCTTGCATGATGTTCCAGATGAATTCAATTGCCATTCAAAAAGTAGACTGATCCTGATGATGACCGTAACCTGTAGGAAAAGCCAGGATGAATGATTGTGGGTTTTTTCCATTTTTTATTCATCCTTGTGCAGTGACACATATATTAAAATATGCTACTAATAAAACAAACTTAAAAACACCTTTCAGATCTCAGCGTCTCTCAAAGACTAGATATTTAAATGATTCTCTATAGTCCAGATAAACTAACAGTAATTACATCCCTCAGACAAAACTGAGTCTTTGGTATCACTGAGTAGGCAGTAGGAGTAGGTGACAGACCCGAGACTCAATCCTTTACAAGAATTGCCTCTATATGGAAAGACATTAAAGAAAACAGCAGACAGGCCTTATAATTGTGAAAATAAAACCTGAGAAAGTTGAGAGGTACATTCAGTACTCTCTGCAAAAGATGTTCTGTTCTCTGGCAATTTTAGTTACAATATTGTGTAGAATAACCAGATGTTTTTTCTAGATATTGGCATTAAATTAAAACAAAAACAAAAAAAAAAGATGACAGTTTTGGCTTCCAACTTCTCAATAAATCTAGCAAGGGAACAAAAGCCAAGTATTGTATTCAATTGTTTGTTTCTACACAAATGCTATTCTCTTCCTTAACTTGATTTTGTAATGTACTTAGTTTGAAGGGATTTGAATTTTTTTTATTAACATTGATGCCATTGTGTGAAGTGAAATCATAAGCTTGTTCAGATGAGCCATATTGAGAAAGATGGGCTGTTTCTTTGTGCTATACTGAAGAGATTTTGAGTAAAAGAATACAAGTCTGAAATTTAGGAGAATGCTTGTTTCCTACTTGTTCTAGCCATTCAATACACAGGCTCTGTGCTTCAATTAATCCATGTGTTATGAAAATTATGTGCCGATACATTATTCAAGAAAGTGTTATATGACCTCTGAACAGTGGGTGCTAGTGTTGTTAGAATATCAAGCATGAAAATACGATAAATGAAAATGCATTCAAATTACAGGACAATTATTTAAGTTGGAGGAATTAATAAAAGTAAGTCTGTAAAAACTTGTCAGTATATGAATGTCCTGCAGAAGCAACCAAAATTTAACAACCCAAGCCAAGCATAAGTGAGCTTCACTTAAAAATAAAAATTCTCTTCCCAGTGGAACAAAGCAGTAGAGGAATAATTATTTCATGTGACTCTTCATCTTGTCATGTCTTTTCTCAAATACAAAAATTTCCAGTTGTATATTTTCTCTGTGGTACTCTTCCTCCTTTTACCTTGTCTGATGCTGTCTCAGGTGTTTTGGTGTTTTTTTTTTTCATTGCCTTCATATTCCTCACAGCTCTGTCTTTGGATTTTTTTTGTGTGTTTTCTTTAAATGATCTTTAAATGCACAAAGGTTCTAAAAAGCTTTTAACTTCCGTCCTAATCTCCTGCAGGGAAAGCAAAAGAAAGAGAGCTGTTTTAAAAAAAGAACCAAAAACAACAGGGGAAAATACCACACACCACCACCAAACAACCCCCTCCCATGCCAAAACCCTAAATAAATAGAAAACTAGCTTTTGAATCTTCAAGAACGACCAGAAAACACTGTACAAAGGGTTTTTAAACCTGTAATTATAAGAGGTTTCCTCCAGGAAAGCTACTATTTTTTAAAGCATATGGTCTCAGTAGGATTGGTTAGTATGTTGCCAGTTATATCTTCTGTGCTGCAAAATCTATGTGGGGATCTCCCTGATGAGCAATTGTGGCCGACGGAAGACTTTTCTCTGTTGAGGGAAGATTAGTTTCTGACCTGTGGCCCAGGGCTATGCTGACACCAGTGTGCTCTGCTCCAAATCATTGCCTGTTTCCAGAAAAATGGAGCTTGTATACAGGCTTGGGCTGGGACTGGCTCTCCTTATCACCTTTCCACAGCACAAATAATGAAGCTTTATTCAAAGTGATTCCCTGGTAGGAAATGTGGGTGTTAATATCAGTGTTGCAATTTGGGGAGCTGGATAGCTAAGTCATTAGTAGGCCCTCCAAAGCTCTAGGAAATAGATGCTCTGCAAACATTTTATTGACTTCTTAACCTAGATTGAATTTTCATTATCCCTTACTTTGCCTGAGCATGTGACATAATGGGTTATGTGAAGAAAGTACTAGGATGAAGTCCAAGTTTGGCTGAAACTAAAACAAGTCAGTAATCAGTTGTACTTACATTCCCACATGGCTCTGTGCTTTCTTGCTTGCTCTGTTTATGAGCTAAACCGATAGACAGAAATCACTGAGTCACGGACGGGAAGACAGCATGCAAAATGACAAACTCAGATGGTACTTATAAAGTTGTGAGCAGCAGACAATGAAAACATCCATTAAGTAGGAAACGATAAGTTCAAAGGCAATGGAAACAGCGTTTACTCTCTTAAGACTTTTTTTTTTCCTCCTCCTCAAAACAGGTGCTATATTCCATAGAATTTCAGCTTTACGTGAATTGGGTACTTCTGGAAACTATTTTCTTAATTAAAATTCACAAATATTTTTGGGGATATATTTTTTTGTAGTCAGTGCTGAGGGAATTATATTGCTCAGTGGTTGAGAAATATCAAGATTAGGCAACATTTTGCCCATTTATACCAGATAAAGTTAAACATCTCAACGTATCCAAACTGTCTTGCCAGCCAGTGAATAACATTTAACTCTACATAAAAATAACTAAGAATTCTGGCAAACACAGCATAAGCTTGATGGCTCTTGTCTGAAACTAAATAAGCTGTAACTGTCTATCAGAGCAATGCTTGCAGGAAGATCCAGATATTAACAGGGATTCTTTTGCTTTGTCTTCATCACTTTCCTGATCAGTGGGTTTGGGTCTGGATTTCTTGATATTTTCTGTCTGTCAGTTTCATAAAAGTCCTTTCTGCTTCATGCTATGGTTCTGAAGTGCACCACTTCATGCAGTCCAGCTGCATGGTTAGAAGATGAGAGCAAATTCTGACTTTATAAAGCGAAAATCCTGCTAAGTATCAAACCCTATTTATCTTATTTCAGGCAATTTGCTTAAGATTTGAAATATACATAGAGGACTGTCTCCTGTAATTGAAAATGTTACATGTTTATGAAAACTAGAATAGGTAAGTTTCTCTTTCAAATTTAGTACTTAAGCATGATAATGCAGAATATACGTTGCACTTGCCTGATTTGGGGATTTTCTTAAATAATAAAGAACATATTGGATCACTTTGGTTACCTCAACAGAGAGAAGTATTTTTCACGCATTTGTGTTGAATTAGGAAGGACTAAAGGAGACAAAAAAGATTAAATCCTTTATCTTTCATGCTGGATATGATGTAATTGTTTTAGCTTACCATGTTCCATTATGAGTGCATGTTATTCTTGTCTATGAAAATGTTTGCTTCAAGAAGATGCCACTGAAATGCAGTCCAGGGGCTCTAAACTGGAATGCAAAAACTGTTGAAGTTTCTGTTGCAGTTTCTTTCATTCAGAAGACAAAATGATCTTGAAATCATAGCTGAAAGAAGGACTCTTCATCTTAATTATGTTATAAGGTTAGATCTAAAGGTAGTAATCAAAGAGCTTGTGCCCATGGATAAATTAAAATTGTGTGGATAGTAAAGAGAACTAAGATGAATAAGTGACTAAATAAGTCCAGTAATGGTGGCTGGTTTAGTTACATGTTTTATAACAAGTGCATAATCATCCCCAAACTCGGAAATGGGAGTAGGACCTGATATTGTGCAATAATTTCACAGTAGGCAACCTTGCTTAATACAGATGGCATTTTCTTTTTTAGTAAGTGCCTAAATTATTGTTCACTTGCTAATGATTTTTTTGCATTCTGTATCATTCTAATTTTTCTATACCTGTATGTAGAAAAATAAAAGATTAATAATTGATGTGAGCAAGCAAATACAACTTGTTTTGCAGGAGTAAGAGTTTCCTTTTTTTATCTGTCAGATTTAGGTAAGGCTGCCTGTGGCTGGTAAATCCTCCTTTCATTCAATCAGCCTGTGGCACCTGATGTTTATTTGATGTCTATTTTGAAACTTTGCTGCAGAGAGATTATATGGAAGGCAGTAGGATTAACATTAAATATGTGATTGGGTGCATGAAACCTTTGCAAGTGGAGAAGAGCTGAAAATGATACCAGTACTCAAGGGCTTGTGGGATAGGAAGGATGGTGGAATTGTTGACAGTTATAGCAAAACAGGAGGGAAGGAGTCGGGAGGAGAGAAGAGGAGCTGGTTTTGACATGCTGATTTTCATTTGGCAGAAGGACATCTGGAGGAGATTTTGTAGAAGCAGTTTGAATTACAAGTGTGAACAAAAGGGAAGTAAGTGAGGAGGAAAGAAATCTGGGAATCATTGACACAGAGATTATAATTCAAATCCTTGAGAATAGCTAAGGTTGCCCAAGGACAGCCTAGTTACGCTGTGTGCATACTACAGAGCCTATTCCATCTTAAAAATATAAATCTTCTCACTTTAATACTAATTTTGTGAAAATTGAAATAAGAATAATCTTGAAACATGGATATCTATTGTTCAAACTTAAATTTACAATACTTCTTTCTAGTAAAATCATGAATAATTGCAGAAATCCATAATTTGAAAATATCTTCTCATTGGACAGTAGCATGTCTTCAGAATTACAATGGTAAAAAATCAAGATTACTTCATTATGTAAAATTTCCCTGAATACATAATGGGCAACATGATAAAACATTTCTGTTGTTAACAAGGACACATCAAAAGAATTCTCTTGCAATAATGGTTGATTTTATGTACTGCATTTTCCTTAAAAAAAAAAAAACGTTATAAACCCCCATGTCCCAGTTACTTTTTAAATATGAGGAATTTTTGTTACCATGATTGTCTAAGAAATGCATCTAATTCTGAGTTTCACACGCCTGGAAGTTACTGTTCACGCCCAGTGATAAAAGCCTTGCAGAATACTGACATAACTGGGTGTACTGTAGTTCATCTCCTGCTGACGTGTCTGCCTTTTGGATTCAGAAAACATCAACTGTTCAGAACACTGCAGTGAATAATAAATGGAGAAAAATATTAAGAGAGTTAGTTTCTTCAGACATTCTCAGGCTTCTGGTAAGAGTCAGGTTATCTGCTTCTCATTAGAACTTAGCTCATCTCTTTTTCACAGAATCAAAAAAAAGTCATATAGCTTCTCTTTCTTGCAGAAATTATTTACTGATACACAGGGTGTAATTTTTTTTTCCTTTCTGTCTAGTCCCTGCTTTTTCAGTTGTTTTATCATCCATAATTTCTATACTTTGTTATTTGTCCTCTTTTTTTAGGAAAGGTACACAACCTGGTGTTCATAGCATATCTCACCTGGAACATCATTAATTTTTGGTAAATAAAGGCCTTGCTTTAGAAACATAATGGTTTTCTTAGTCTGTAACTGTTGTTGATCTATGGTTTACCATTTCAGGTTTGGGGTGGCTTTTTTGCTTGATGCTACTTCATTGTGCTGAAGAATGGTCTGATCAGGAAAATGAATGCTTTATTTTTAATTAACAGTATTCAAAATATGCAGGGTTAAGAAATCAGTTGTAGAACTGATTCAGACAGTGTTCTGTTCTGACTTAATACCCCAGTCTACGCTGATATCCATGTAATTTCATGGAGAAATGTCTTAATATTGGATTTCAGAAAAGGACATAAAGTATATCCACAGAATCATCATGTGGTTGCATCATTTGGCATAAATCTGAGTGAATATCCAGAGTTCTCTGCTAGTATTCGAAATCCGTAGCTGTATTATGAGTTGTTAACTGAAGGTCTTTCTTATTCTGAGAAGTAATCTGAAGCTGCAAAGCGTGAATCAGATAAAAAAAAAAAAAATCCCCAAAGCTCTAGCATTTAAATTCTGACCTGCATCCCAACTTCCCCCAACTGTTGAAGGTCAACTTTTGTGTCTTGTGGGTTCAATTCTTGTGTCTCGTTTCTGAAGCTGGCAGAGGAATTGAAAGGAACGTTGGCTCAGGACTGGAGGCTTATAAATAGAATCCACTCTGTTTATATCCTTTCATAAAAGGTAGTGGCTGATGGCTTCATTAAACAGCTGCTTGCACGCCCCAGAAAATGGATTAACTTTCTCCTTCAGTGTAAAGATGAAATTCAATAACTGAACTCTGAAGTGAGATTTATCTGACTGAGAAAAAATGTAATACCTGGTACTTTGGAAGAGCTATATGAAAACAATCTGTGGAGCATTATACTGTTGTTCTTGAATAGCAGAGGATGTGGCTACAATGTAAAAAGCACACAAGACAGCAATCTATTTTGTTCTTTATTATTTTTACTGAATAGTTAGGAAGGCCTTACAGTACTCAATGAATCCTTAAATAGAAATCCTGCTGACTCCAAAACTTTGTGGATGTTAGTGTGTACACAGTTACCTTCAATTGTTTTTTCAGAGGTTTTCATGCTGATAGTTGACATGTAGAACCCTGTAATTACCATCCAGGTGGTAGATGTCTGTATCTGGTGAAATTTCTGGGTAAACTGCCCTCTTAATAGCAGCTTAGTGGCTCCTTTTAGCTAGAGTATTTGTTATGTACTGTTGCTAGTGTTTACAGAGAGCATAGTACTATAGTATTGAAAACTTTATTCCAAGAATTTATAGGCAGTAATGATTGTGCAAGGACTTAATGATGAAGCAGAAAACAAATGTGTTTTAATACCAGCCAGCTGTTTTCCAAGATAGCTTTGACCATCCTTTACTACTTAGACTGCATAGGTGCCACTCTATCTGGTTTTCCATTATCCGGTATCTAAGCATACAACAGGCGACAACCATCACCTTCTCTGTAAAGTGCAGTTCGTTATTCTTGTCAGTTTGGCAGTTGCTGTTTCTGGCAGCAAAATAGTCCCACTTCTGCCTCGTAAACCTGAGGGAGTGGGATAACATGCTGGACAAATCCATCTACAACAATAATACTCTGATTCTTAGTTCCTTTTTAGTTTGGATCTGTTCTGAATTTCCCACTGAGATAAGTCAAATCTGGACCTGAATATCGCCAAACTGTTTTGTTTGATTGCTTGTCTATAAAGAAGAGACAAACGATGTAATGCCATAAAATTTTGTTTCTGATGTCCTTCAGTTTTCACATTTTTTCTTTCATTTTCTCCTATCTAATAATTTTCTTCAAATTTCTTTGAAGCACAGAATGTTTTAAGGATTCTGTAGTTTATAATTTATGAGACACTAGCAGATCAGAAGCTTGGCAACTAAAATTCATATAAAATTTTCGTTCAGATTCTTTCTACACTTAAGAAACTAATACAGTATAGTAGGACAAAAATAAAACAGTACTACTGTGTGTGAAGTGATGCTAATATGTGTTGGATTTTTTTTAATTGAATACATAGTTACTTAGCACTGTACAAAATAGCTTCTTTATTTCATCCTGAGGTTTTGTTCCTGCTGGGATAAACTTGTTCCTTTTCTGGCCCTAACATTAGTCATTAGATTAGAACAGGATCTGTGTTAGGCAGGAGAAAAAGGAAAAATCTGCAACTGAATTAGTCCCAGAGCTCTCCTCCTGAGAGCAAAAAGGCAAAATTTCACTTCATTGCTCATGGCATAAAAAGGAGACAAATGTTGCCTGCAGATGTGTTTTCAGTATTCAGGGCCACACCTGGTGCAAGAGTTACAATATGTATGGCTATGAAGCTCTAGCTAAGTGGGGGGGGAAGCAATTAACTGGAGGAAAGAAACTGCCCACATTTTGGGAAATGGATGTAGCTGTGGCCACATTTTGCAGGTGCCCTAGCATTGCTAATGGATTTGAAGGGTAATGTGCTACCCACATAGAAGAATATGCGTAGCTGATGCCTCTTCTCTCTGCAGGAATATGAATGTTGGGAGTTCCCCTGTAGAGTCCTTTTATGTGTGTTTGTTGTGATGTGAAAAATTAAGGAGGAGAAAAAATAGCTGGATCATTGATATAATTTTAGTATTAACTATGTGGGAGGAATGCTTTTGTTGTTAAACATAACCCTAAACTCACAAAAATGTCTTCATGTTATGGTCATTTTTTAGTTCCCTGTTGTTTACACATTAATAATGAACCAGTAGATTATGAATCTTATTTTAAAGGCAGTTTGTGATTGGTTGCTGTTGAGAGAATTCCTCTGGAACTAGCTGTTCTCAAGGAGCTGTGTGTTTAGGCTAAGGGGACTAAAAATCAGAACTGTTGACCTCTGTTCCCAGTTCTTCTGCTAACTTAATGTGTGGCCTTGTCTGAGACTTAACCTCTGCATCTCAGCCTCAAATTCTTTAGAATAAGCATGAAAGTTAGATTTCCTCTGGGCTATTCTGGGTATGAGAGTGCATCCTGAGACTGGAACGAGAAAGTACTGCTAAAATGCAAAGTGACTTTATTGATAAATACACCAAATCTGCCAATGTCTTTGTGATTTTAAAAAAAACCCACAACATTAATAACTAAACTGAGCTCACCTGTTAATTGCACGCAGCATATAAAACTGTGGTAGTCAAATATTCACTTCAGTGCTGAGCATGACCAAGGTGTATAAAAGCTTTGGAGAAGTGTTGCTGCTAACTCCCTGGAGTTTATTGATGAGGTGGAAGTCTACTATTCTGTCTTTATTATCTGTTGCTGCTTCAAGAAGAACATTTCTGTATAAATTTAAGGAAGTTACTCACTTTATTCGGCTTCATTTAGGGTGATTGTATCAGGTTAAAAGTGACAGCACTGATAGACTGTGTGTCCCTTGTCCCCCCACATCCCTCAGGGCCGCTTGTGAGCTTGAATGCAGAGGCATTTGTATGGTATAATGCTGTGCAACATTGAAGTTCCCCCTTAGGTAGCATATGCAAAGCACTGCTGTGACACTAACTTCTATCATGAAGCCAAATCAGCATAGCACTGAACCTGGGACAACTGAAGAGAATTAGTTAGTTTTAATGTTCCTGGATTTGGATTAGTTCATCTGACATTATATCAGGGTGTGCTTAAGTCGCGTTCAGGATACACATGTCCAAAATAGTCTGATTGCTTGTTGTGGGCATAGTAGGTTGTCTGCACAGTGGTGTTAGTCTCTGTAGTTTGGAAAGGCAAAATACTAAGATTAGGAGCATAAAATCTTACTCTGGACCCAGCATAAGTTTAAAAAGAAAAAAAGAAAATATTCATATATATCTTTGAAACAACTGTTTGAGAGGTAGGATACATGCAGCTTAATTTCCAGGCTAAGTTCAGAATGGGTATGTCTGGCTGAATGTGATTAAAAGAGGAAATCTAGTTTTGACCCAGAGATTTTATTTCTCTCAGCAGACATTTAAAACAGGAAGATGTGTAGAAATAGATGCAAAATGTCCATGCTGTAGCCTGGCAAGTGCCAATACCATATGTAATCTATTATAAGATGAATGGCATGTTGAGAAATGATTCAAGCTGGCTAATTTACAGAGCTCTAATTCTACAGCAATGTCCTGGAGAATACCAACTGAAAGAGCAAGTCCCTTGTTAAAACACCATAGACCGTTGTGCATGCGTGCGTGTACATATTGAATTGTCATATTACAATAGCAACAATGATTGAGGTTCAAAACATTTCCTGGGACTTAGAGATCAGCTGGATTCAGAGTCTGAAGCTCGGCCAGGTGCCATCAGCTCTCACCAGTCAGTCATTAATCCCCAGGAAATGCCTTGCGCTTCTATCTCTGTTCCTTATCTGAAAGTTCTCTTGCTAAGATTTCAACTGTGTCTTAAGATCTTGTTAATAATTAATTTTCCATAGGAACTAATGGCTTCAGTAAAATATTGTATTTCCCCCCATGTCTTTAGCACTTAATGAGCTTCCAGTTATATATGATTTGTGAAGTTGAGGGGCTGTGTTAACTCCAAAGAGTTTGGCCCCACACTGGGGTTTTCGGTAGTATTTTTACAACATCAGGCAGTGAGCTTGTTTGGAGTTCAACTGATTTTCATGATGAATGACTTCTCTATCTCTCTTCAAAGTCTGTTCTTCCTGTATTTATAACATTTCAATGCAAGAGCTCTTAGCTGTTATACTGAATGCATTCGGAGGAAAAGGATTTTTGGGTGCTTTTTTTAGTGTTCACATACCAAACTTTTCTGTGGAATACTGGGAGTGGGTTAATAGGGAAGGCACAGGAAATGTTAGAGGAAGGTGTATCCGGGGAGTGTATTTGCCCATCCCTTTTAGGAAGTGACAATCTAGTTCTATGTCATGTCAGTCAGTCAGCTTAAATCCACTTGATGTGGCCGGTTTCCTCCAATTCATGGTTGTGTAAGTAGAGGACTGATAGGCGTTTCTTCTCTAAGTTTCAAAGTCCCCTTCTAGGAAAAAAAAAAAAAGGCTATAATTCCACCATTTCCTGCCATTGTTCTACCTTAGGCTGAAGAAGATGTCTATAGCTGGGAAAAGGCAGGATCCTGGAACTCTTAATTGCCTTTGTTACCTGATTTGTTGCCAGAAGGAGGGGGGGATACGATAAGCGGTGACTTCTTCATTGATAATGGAATTTTACAGCAGCATATTAAAATGGAGAGCCAACTGAGCAACAATAATTTAAATATATCTCTCCATTCATAGAAGTGTAGAAAGCAGAATCTTACTGCCATTCTCCTGCAAACCTGTTCTGTACCTTTTACTTTGACAGCCACATGGTAAGATTTAAATTTAGTATAGCTGCCACCTTGTCAAGATGGATATCTGATGCCTAGCCATTCCTTATCCCAGTTCTGCTTAGCAGCTTAAAAACACTGCTGAACTGCTATGCAGTTGGTAGCCTGGGTGTATGTCCAAAACATACTGTAAGAGAAATACCTGCTATCATCTTGCACAGACTAAAACACGACTCAAATCCTTTCAGCTGCATACCATTGAAAAGAGCAAATAAAGAACAATTCTCTTTTACTATGGAGAATGTATCCCCAGGTAACTAAACTGTTAGCATAAAGTACAGTTTAGATTTGAATATGCATGTTTTTAGGGCTTAGAGTTATTTGATAGTATAAATTTCATGCAAAGAGATAAACTGAGATTCTGGATGGCAGTGCAAATTTAACCCATAATTCCCAGAGCATATTTTTTGTAAAAAAAAAAAAAAAAAAAAAAAAAAGATCTACAGCCAGAAGCAGGACAGAAACAGAAAAATCCACCCTCCTATCTGCGCAGACAAGAAAAAATCAGGCCTTACTTTGAGTTCCAGAGGTAAGAGCCCTTTCCAAGCCACACATCTAAAATGTCTCAAGCCTGGTCTGGGTAAATGTTCAGAAGTTCTGATTTTTTCCAAAATTTAAATCAATGTAGAGTCTACGTAAGGAAATAGCACAAAATTCTTAATGAAAGGCTGATATTTCTTACTAGCTTCTTAGCAGTGATTAAGTACAAGCATTTTCATGTGGTTGAATGTCAGTGCCTTTGGAAATGGTTTCAACTAAACCACAAAATGACCCATTTACCTCTCAGTAAGTGACTTTGTGGAGAGTTAGTAAAGAATAGCAATTAGGCTTAAGATTGACATTCCAGCTTGTTTTGCATTTCCCTGGCTAGACAAGCCCTTGTATGAGATTGTTTTGATGTGCTGGAATCGAGGTACGGCTCTTGTTAGGTTTTGCAAACTGTCAAGTCCATGAAATTGTTGTTGTTTTTCTATCCAATGCCTTTGAAATACAGTCAAATCAGTGCTAATGTGCAGTGGCAGTATTCCAGGATTCCACTTTCAGATCTCGGTTGAAATTAGGGAGGGCAGTGAAATGTTACAAGTAGCCAAAGCTGCCAGATTAAAAATAAGTAAAATAATTCTAGCTATTGCTAAGAATTTAGGTATCCTTACTGTTGAACAGTAATCGTTAGTACAACCTAGCTAGCTTGTTTATTTGTATAGGGGTTTTTAAGATTTTTTTTTCGCTTTATAAAGCTTAGAGGTAAAGAAGAAGAATTATTTTAGAGATATTTGTTTTCCTCACTTAATTTTCCGTTAGAAAGCATAACAGTTTGCGTGCTTCATCTAATCAACTACTTCTTTAATAAATGTCTGGTTACTGATATTTGGATATTTGTTTTATAGTTCAAAACTAGAGTTTATTTGTGGAAAAATAATTTGTTACTTTGAGAAATATGAAAGGAAAATGCTTTCTGTTCTTATCTAGATGAGCCAGTAGGGAGCAGTATTTTTCTTGGCATTAATTTTTACAGTCGCAGTATTTGCTGGCTGTACCGTAGCTCACTTTTTCTCTGTCAGACTGTGAACACTTGGAAGCAGACATCCTCATAAACAAATTGCCATTATAAGAAATGGATTCCATAATGGCACATAAGCAGAACAGATGGAGATTCAAAAAACCCGAATTTTTTGGAAAAGTTGACATAGCATTACTTTTTATTAGTAAGTTTGCTCCTTACCTAGCTATCTGGAGGAAGTGATAATTTTATCATGTTAGCTATGAAGTGTGTAGTTAGGTAAAATCCAGCATGCAGACAATCTAATGGGATCCCTTCATTAAGATAGTCTCTCACAGGCGTAAATGCCTTCATGACTGAAGCATAAATGACAAGCTGCTGCTGTTAGTTTCTGTGAAATCTGAGGCAGGTTTCCCTATTTATAGATTTAATCCCACTAGAAATAGGGCAGTAGGGATAAGAAATTAATTTGGAAGCAGAATTTTCAAACAAAATAAGTTTATGTTTTGACTTGAGTTGGGTGTTGTTCTTTTTCTCTGACTGGATTCATTCCTTCATCAATATTTACAGAATGAAAATTTGAAATTGTCTTCTCTTCCCAAAATACTACATTAACTTATTACTTTAATAAGTAACAATACCATAAAAGCACTAAAGTTAGTAATAATTAAAGAAACCTAAAATACCTCACTCCCTGCTTCCATAATTTTTGTCTCTAACACCACTTTTGTATATGCTGCCTTATCTTTTTCAGTGCCAGGTAATTTTGAGTATTTAATTTTGACAGTTTTGAAGATGTAGCACATTGTAGCACATCAGTGAGAGGCTATTTATTTTTGCTTGAAAAAAAAGTGCATGATAAAACCAGATGGGGAAAATGCAGTCACTGAAGAAACTTTAATTCAGTTTTGTATGGAAAATAACTATTTTTCTGAAATAAAGCAGTTGTTCTTGAAGTATGTGAAGTTATTTTTACTAATGTAGGGTTCAGATGTAGATACTTAAATTGCACATATGATTTAGTTTGTATTTATATACTAGGCTTTACCAATGAGCATGGAAGGGATTCTCCTCTCTCTTCTTTAGACCTGTGGTACTTCATTTAGTATTCCTGCATCCATTTGTTTCTCTTCCTATGTATTCTTCTGTTCACTTCTTTCATTTACTCTTACTCACTTTTCTTTATTGACTGCTCTGCTATATTTGTCTTGGCTTTCACCTTCCTTTGCTTGTTTATTTTCACTCTCATCTCTTTTTATACTCCTGTTTTACCTTTGCCAGTATTTTTTTTTTTTGCCTGTCATTCTTTTTCCCACCTCTCCAATCAATGCTGCACCTCCTGTTACCTTATTTTCATGACAACTTTCAAATCACATGTTTGATTACTCCCTTCTGTGAAGAAGTCACAGTAGGGAGCAAAGGCAATTCTTTCCCCTTTCTAAAAACTACAGATAACTATCCCAAAGGTGGAAGAATTTTGTTTGGCTTCTTTCTGTTCAAGGAGGTGGCAGACATCAGAAGTAGGAAAAGACATGCTAATGGCAAAGTCTAAGAATTTGTCAGAAAGGGAATTTTCTAGTGCTATTTCCATTTTGCTTTTGTGCTCCCACCTCTACATTTTCCTGCCTCATTACAAGCGATACTGCTGTACTGAGCGAGATCACTCTGCCTGCAATTTAGCAGACAGGGAGGAGCCCAGCAGGCATTAGCACTGTTTCAGGCCACATTAAGTCCTGATAAGATATTCTCCTGAATATCCACTTGATCAGCTGCAATGCAGAACAGTTAGTGCGTGGATTAACCCACCTCCCTGATTCCAGAATAAACACTGAAGGAATACCTTGGTGAACCCTTCCAGATGAATTCAAGCTGGTTCCCAGGGAGGTGGGAAAAAGCTGTGACACTGCAGCTTCTTCACTTGGATACCTTTTCTAAGAGAACCGTTGGATGTCAGTTCCATAAAAGCAGAAGGACCATGATGTCAAGACACTATAGCAGGATTGTTAAATGGTTTGCCTCAGTTTGGAGCTTCTTGGTCATGTGTGTATAGCTTTATTTTCATTTCGTATAGTCTTAAGAAAACAATATCTTGAGAGTCCTAAAACTGCTGTAGGCCTGGTCTTAAGCCAAATCTTTAATTAACTTCCTGTCTTTTGATTGTTGACTCTGCCTTGTAATAGCAAAACAGAGTCTCTATTTTGGATTTGATAGTGCTAGTTAGATCATGACCTTGCTACTGAAATGCTGTTTCTTCTGCTGTTTCAAAACTGAGTAATCCTTAGAAATATAGGTTAATAAAGGCAGCACCTTTTTCACATTAATCAGTCTGCAGATGTCAAAATATAGAACAAACTTTTCATGTGAAGAATGTCCAAACTTGCTGTTTTGTGTTTTCATTCAAATAAAAGCCCAGGCTTTGTTCTCTGATTTGCAAGAATACAGTTTCTTCCACAGATTGTCAGCAGAGTTAAATCTTGAAATATTTAGGTATGATGTTGTTTCCTTTTTGCAATTTGGTATTTTAATATTATGATTTATAGTTTTCTTGGTACCAAATAACTGACGTCTACCATTTAACCTAAAAGGTACTCTCCTAAATTCTCACCATACTTGACAATTCCATTGCATGTACCTTAAGTTTAAATGGTAGCTCCACATTTAGCTCCACAGGTTTAACTACAGATTAAATTCATCCCAAAGCTGCTTCCCAATTTCTTGGGGTAAATGGGGATATCTAGTATATTTATTAGGAATCTAGAGCTTACTTGGTGATATGATTAGGAATTTGGATAATGAAACCATCAGAGTAACTCTGAAGGAATATGTGTGGAGGCAGTTAGCTACATTAAGAGATTCTTACCAAGGCAAGATATGGTAGAAGGAGAAGCTTGCAAATAATGGTGATGACAGGTGAGCTGTTGAGTTGGAAAATATTAGAGGATTTGAACAAGTGGTGATGTGTAGGACAAATGGATACGGTTTTCACTTGACAGAGCGGAAGTGGGTCTCTGTGTAACCTCAGGGGGAGACTGTTGTGAAGTGATAATAGTAGAAGAATAAAGGAAGAAGTAGGTTGGAAAGCGATCACCAGAATGAGAAGGGTGTAAAGTCCTAGTATGAACAACAAAAAAAAATCACATACCTTGTACTAAATAGTTTATAACCTGAAACTTTCATGCTTGTGAATATACAGCCAGACCATATCATTCTCGAATCATTCCATTATACTGCATAAAATTATGTTTCAATGTCCTTTCTTGATTCTCTGGAGAAATAGGATAAATTTTTTTTATAGAATAAATGAAAATGGGTCCTGATAACTTCTCTGCTTATCTCAGGCCTGATTTTTGCCTGCAGACTACACCGAGACCTTTGAAATTTCAGTAGAGCTCCTGTAGAGAAAAATTAACAGAAACATCTTACAATAGCAGGAAGGAATTATAATATTCCTATTAGCAAACACAGATGCATTATTATTATTATTATTATTATTATTATTATTATTATTATTGCCTTGAAATATAATTTAAACAGAAATAAGTGCCAGATGTCCCCCCAAAAGAACTTGGTTTCTAAAATAAAAAAGCAGTTGCCATTTTCTGAAAGATTTATTCACTGTTCATTGTGTTGTCTGAAATTGCATCTGAATGTAATGAAAGACAGTATTTCCAAATATAAAGGAAATGAAGCTTATTTGTATCATTTGGACTGTCATCTGGGTTTCTAGAGCATAATACCAGTCCCTTAAACTGAGAGGACAAAAATGAAGGCGTATAAGTAATTGTAAAATTGAAGTGGTTTTTTATGGTGTGTTATCAACTATAAAAATCAGATGAAACATAGCAGATGAATATATTTGAATTTCAAGTGGTTTAAATAAGTGTGAAATGTGTATATTACCAATTTACTTCAATGAAAATTGTAATAAAAATCTCTTGTAGGCCAGACAATTGTTGATAGTCAGCAAAGAGAAATATATGTCTCCCTTCACTTAAGGCAATGACAAGGAGTTGGTAGTTTCTGACGGTTCCCTACCATTAGGAATAATCATAACTTTTCTTATGGTGCTATATTTGTTTTCTGTAGTAAAGAGCTGTTTTCAAAAGGCCTGAAAAACTTGGTCCAAGGAATCAATTACCTGGTAAATATCTGATATGTAATGTTTTGCAGATAAGTATTTATTTGTATTAGAAAATCAGACGATTTCCGTATCTTGACTAGTTGAGTATTTACTCATGCAAGGAAAATAAGCCCCGAGCTAATAGTGTAGCAAAACATTTTTTGAAATATCTTTAGCTTTACTCAGAAGCAGAAAATGCCTTTGCCCTGTCAGACAAGTGTCTGTATAGGCAGTGTAAGTTAAATCGACTGCTAGTCAGCCTCTTAAAAAAGCCTTGACTATTACTCTGTAAGGTAACCTAGTTAGCACTGTAGTGATAGAAGAACATAATATAGAAGAGTTTTTCCTAAAGATTATAATTTGATGTCGCAGATGATACAAAATACCAGCACGTTCCTTTAAATTTTATTTAGCTACAAGTGAAAAGAGAAAAAAACAGTGATTCTTGCCTCTTGTGGCTTTATCAAAAAGAATCAAGTGATTTCAAAAGAAAAGGGGCACGCAGGCCTTCATTTTAGCCAGCAGATCTGATTGTGCCCAAACAGGAGGCCTGCTGTACCTCTGCAACTGTACAGGCACAAAGACCTTTCTAATTTGAGAGCTCTTTGAGTGAAAGCAAAAGGACTTTTTTTCTTGAGGAATACAAATGTGGAGGTGCTTTTTAACCCTGGTTTGTGAATAGTTAAAATCATGACTGGTTTATGTTTCATGACCTATTATATATTTTGTTAATATTCCTGCAATTCTTCTATGGCAGAATGTTTGGTCGCAAATTTTTCAGCTGCTGAATTGTGGCTATACACCTCTGAATAAAAAAGTGTTCAAATCATTATTCTGTGCTGTCCCTATGTCCTGATCTGTATTCAGAATTTTAAGATGGGATATGCATGGTCTTTAGGACTGAAGCTTTTTTTTCCAGTGTGATAGCAATGCACATATGTAGTTGGCAGGGACATTGTGGAATTAATATGCAGTGATTCTTTGGCAAGAGGTAGAAATAGTATGTTGTTTAGCATCAGATGCTTTTAGAGGACATTATTGATTGCTTACATGTCAAATCCTATTCCGCTGCTCCTAACTGGGAAGAGAGAGTATAGCTTGAAATCTCAGTGTTAAGATTTGAAAAGAGGAGTGTTTGGACATGGAAGCAAGGCATAGGAAAAATCTGAAGCCTGGGAATGAGGAAAGATTAATTTTTATGAATGGAATGTGGTTTAAACTGACAGATGTGAGACAGAATAAAAGATGTTTTAAAAATGTCATTAAATCTGTTGGAACTGTTAACATGAGAAGTCACACAGAGTTTCTGCTTGACAGTAACATTAATCCGGTGTAATAGTAGATCAGAATGGTTCAGACTCAAAAGTGATGTTGACAGTCCAGCATTCCGATTCGCAAAAAGTGAAAGCAATACTGCACCCCTATTTTAGTTGAGCCTTTATATTCCTGGGAAGGGTGTCTGATATATCACGTGGGGTTTCTTGTTGCTCCTCTGGTTTTGGGAGGAGGGAGTGGTGAGGGAGGGGAATTTTTTCAATCTTGCACTGTGTTCAAGGGCAGGCTTGATGTCCAACAGAATTCCTTAAAGGACTGATAGGCTCCAATGGAGATTTTCCCTTCCATTGCTCAAAGCAGACAGCAGTTTCACCAGTTAAGCGTTAAGCTAATTTTGTAGCATAACTGCAAACTGTTGTGTTGACATCCCCAGCAGTGGAGAAAAAAATGTTTATTTTGTGAGAGATCCCACAGAGCTTAATGCTAAAATTTTAAACCTCCCTATCAGATTTTTATTTGTTTGTGGACACACTGTAGAATTTAATACACAATGATATCATACCTTCAGGGCAAGGAAAAAAATATAGAGAGATAATTATGATAAAAATAAAAAACAGCTTTAGAGAAATTTCTCCAGAATGCTATCAAATTACAAATAGGGTTCATCTGCATGGGTCTATGTACTTTCCTTATGCTTCTGTAAGAAGCTTTTAAGATGAAGAGCACTGAATTGTGGAGACCTTAGAGCAGGCTTTCTGGGATTACATCAAACCAAAGATAAGTGACTATTTAATGTATAGTGCTTGCAGACTGTTATTTCAGTTAATTTTAAAAATTCAAATGAATTTTGGTTATACCTCTACACGCTGCTTAAAGGGAGCACTTAAAATATATTTAACGCAGAAGTCACCTTAGCCCTCCCACTCATTGCCCCAAAATTGTCTAATTGATGGCCTGGAGTATTAGTTCATTGTGCGTTACTGAGCTCAGTAAACTAAGGCTTGAAGGTCTCATTTCTGCAAATAAGAGTCTTTAAATTTGACTGATATAAAGTGTCTGGGCTGTATATTCTGTTGGTAAAAAAGTTTCTGGAGACTGGAGCCACTTCTGTCATCAGAGAAATTAGTCCTCTATATTTATTAGAGGAAGCCCTTCCTCCACTAGGTGCATTTTGCTCCTACAGATTTTGGTGTTTCCCATCCTTTAGGTTGTTACTCAGGTTTTTAGGTCATATATTTCATACCTTCAAACCATGTGATCACTAATTTTTTAATGGGTTTGACAAATTGATCTAAGGGTTCAGTTTTATGGTGTCTGCTATTTTTTAGCTTACAAAGGGAGACCAACAAAGCTTAAACCTAGAAAAAATACATGCTGAGGTTTCTCTTTCCCTGTTACTCTACATCTCTTTCTCCCTTCACATAACTATTGAGAGTAGTGTTATCTAAGCTAAATTACCTATTGGTACAAAGTCAAATAAACGTATGAATTAGCCATGAATAAATTTAGGCTCTAAATTAGAAAGTCTCTAACCATCATCTAAATAGTGGAGAGAAAAACTCCCAACTAGCTTTTTAAGATGGACCATGGAAACTTTATGAATAGGAATATATTCATGACTGTTTACATGAGACAAGGCTCAGTGACCTGATGAATCTCTGTATAGTCCACCTCCCTATCTTGCTAAATGCAGAGCTTTAACTTTGATCATTCATGCTACTTATCAATTATATTTGATTAACTATTTCAGGTAGATTGTATCAATTTAAATCAATGGTGTATTTTGATGTGCTGTCAGTCACTGGAAATTATCGTTTTTCACCTTTGTTTTCAGGCTGCGTTTCTGCTCTTGTCTTCTTCATATTTGAATTGGATAGAAACTAAATCTGGAAGTAGCATGAATCTGACAGTCCATAAATAGTTTCTGGAAAACCTAATTAAAGACTTGGAAAAATGTTGCTTGGTATCATTGCGAGTTCAGAGCCTGGTTAAATGAAATTGGAAGAATCTCAGCCTCCAGTAGTGAAGTTGTTATGGATATTAGAGACAAAGTCAAGAATACAATGTGATAACTATCAAAGGGAAATATGAAAAACAGTGTTAAAACATAAACTAATATAACACTAAATAGAACACTAATGTCTTCCCTAGGTGAATATCTACTCATATTTCTTGAACCTTTAAGTTGTTTATAATACAGTAAAAGATCATGCTAGAGGGCTGTTTTATGTAAGAGGCAAAGTCTTGCTCAGATTTTATAATTCTTTCATATGAGCTGTCCTGAAAAATGTTGCAGAGCATTTCTTTACATTGAGCATAATTTCCTTGAGTAACTACCAGATGCTTGGCAAGGTAGGGAGAAACTGGAGTGTTTGTCAAAGTAAACAGAAATACATACAGGGCTAATCCAAAGCCCAAGATGTTAATAAAAAGATTTCTACTGATTTAAATAAGCTGTAGGTCAGGCCAGTGTTGCAGAAGTCATCTGAGTAATGGACTCCCCCAGCACCCAGTACAAAGGGGACTCTTTATATGTATGTCCAAACAGTGTGTTTGGAATGCTTCCAGCAGTTTTGGCTCTGATTTGATGTTAATTTATTTCAGCCTGTTAAGCCACTACTATATGATTTAAATAAATGTAATTTTAATGGATGCTGATAAAAAGAGATGGACTTTATGACATGTAGTTCAATTTGTGAGCCTGACTGCTTAAATACTTCAGCTTTGCCAGCACCTAAATAGGTTTTCATTAACAAAACCCCCACAGATATCTTGTAAATATCTAAAAAGCCTAGGAGTGTATGTTGAGGGGAAAAAAAATGCTCAGTTTACAGTTTGAACTCTTTGCTGAGTGAATTTCACATAACTGTTTTTTATAGAAACCATTTGGGAAAGTTTATTAGTGAAACGCTTGAATGTTGTGTTTCAATTGCAATTTAGAACTCCATGGAATTAATAGAATCGGACTGTATAGTAGTTGTTCAGATGAAGGAAGAAGGTTACATTTTAAACACATAAATACAGAATTAACTAACAGTCCTATTCTCACCAAAAGTCTAGGTAGCCACAGTAAATAGTAAAATAATATTTAGAAATTACATATTCCAATTTTGGTGGTTTTTTTTCTAAAACCATTTAGAATTTTGGTAAGGGCGAGAACTGGAACAAAATAAAGGCTTTCTATAGGGTGCAGCTTGAATTGAAGGGATTCCCCCACTTCTCTGTGCAATCTGTTGCAATGTTGAATTCTTCTTATGATAAGGAACTTTTTTCTTATACCCACACGGATTTCCTCCTGAAGTTACTTGTATTCATTTCCTCTTGTCCTGTCAGCATTTATCCTTGTGAAGAGAGTATCTCTGTCTTCTCTGTAACTACCTATTAAGAATTGCAAGGCTGATTAGATCCCCCAAACCTTCTCTTCTTTTGGCTGAGCAAACCCAGTTCCTCCAGCCTTTCTTCATGCCTCAAATTCTCCAACCGTCTTACCATCTTGGTGACCCTCTATGGGCATTTTCAGTTTGTTAATGTCTCTCTTGAAATGGGGGAACTCAAATGAGACACGGTGTTCCAGGTGTGGCAGAGTGAACTCATGACATCCCTTGATCTGCTGACTATACTTTTACTGACGCAGCCCAGGACGTGGTTTGCCTTCATTGTTGCAGTGGGACGACTGCCCACTCATGTTCAGCTTACTGTACACCAGTACTTCCAAAGCCACACCCTAGCTAGTGACATCTCAGCCAGTGTGGCTGCATGGGTTTATTCCATCCCCCATGCCAGGCTTTACATTTATCTTTGTTAAACTTCATCCGTTTCTTGTCAGTCCAGTCCTCTAACCTGCTAAGCTCTCGCTTCCTAAATTGGTTCTTTCTTGTCTCTGCTGTATCTACCTTTCCTTCTAGCTTGGTGTCATCCCCAGACCTAGTAAGTGTGCATTCAATTCCATTATCCTAATAATTTATAAAGATGTTGAATACTATTGGACCCCAATAACGAACCCTGAGGAACCCCATTTGTGACCACCTGCCACTTTGAGCCCTTAAGCACTGCCCATAGGGATTAGCCTTCCCTGATTGACATCTCCAATAGTTTTCCACATGCATTTACTTTGGATATCTAGCCTGGAGGTGGTAATCTTCTAGGCATAAAAAAAATGCACCTACTTTGTAAAGATTTACAGCATTTATGAAATCATAGATGGCTACAACATGTGAAAGATTAATGTATATATGTATGTATACCACCCATCTGGCAGCTGCTTCCTAGACAGTAACTTACAGAAGATTCATGCATTTCAGAACATTCTGAATACTCTAGAGACCTGTAGTAAAAATGTAAATTGTGCTTTGAAGCAATACACAAGCACACTTATTTTTTTGATTCGATAATTTCCGAGGTATCAGCTTTCGCTATTTTTTTTGTCCATGTTGTCTCATATGAGATGTCATTAGCAATGAAATGAATACAAATAATATTGCTAGAGCCATAGATGTAGAGGTGAATGGTCATTAGAGTGTCAAAAAAGATGATGCTAATGAATTTACATGCTTTATGGCACAATGTACTTCATAGCTTGGTTCTTATTAGGTTGTTTCAGCATAGAATTGACTAACTTGTTCAGTCTTGAGTTGTATGTTGGGTTGAAAAGTTGCCTTATTTGTTAATGCTCCTATAGTATATTTCAGGAGTCTTAAGAAAACAGAAGAATATTGTGACAGCCTGATGTTGAAGATGGGCCTGTATCAAAGTTCTTTACCTAGCTTTGAAAAAAAAGAAGTGGGATTAGAGGGCTTGAAATCTAAGTCTAGATTTTAGGTTTATGGCTTTGGTCATTGTAAGCAGAAAGAAGCTTCTCTGGCATAGTGAATTTTTCAATTACAAATTACAAATTGTAAAGTTAAAATAAGAAAAAGGAAAATCTCTCCCAAGTAGCATACCCACAGCACTTCTCTTTTTTGAGATGAAGGATACAATAAGATTATTAAAGTCTTGTCCATGAGAGTTACACTGTAGCTGGTGTCTGTCTCTCCCTTTTCTTCTCTCTCTCCTCTTTCTTCTTAAGTGTTTCTCATTTGTTTATTCCCCATTCCAGGTGAAATCTCTGTGGAATTAAACTTTCATTCTTTCCCCAATTAAGTCACTGGAAATCTTAGTTTGGCTTTGGGATGGGACTTTGTTCTCCTTGTGTGGCAGCTGAGCACTGATGATTCCTGGGCTAAGTTTCAAATGACAAAAGCATGTCACTTGGTCTTTGATCATTAGTTTAAAGCACTGATGGAAAAGATGTAATCATCTGCTGGTTTTTCTAAGTATAAACCCATTAAAAGTAAGAATTAAATTGCACAAGGGTAAAGCTTCTAATGCAGTAAGTGAGCATCATTTTGTAAAACCAGACAAACATCCTGCCTGTATCTTATGAAGAACTTTTTTCACTTTTTCTGTTCAGCTGATTTATTACAATCAGTCATGTTGGAGGGTGCCTGAGCTTGCTTCCTCTTTCCTTTTCAGCTTCCTTATTTTAGCTCAGATGGTACTTTACTTTAAATCACATAATATGGTAAAAGGTCTGTTATTTGACCTGGGACTAGGGTCACACGACCAATCTTAGCTAGTCTAAAATTAAATGTAAACAATGCTAAAATATACCGAATAATTCTCAACTTAAACTTCGGAGCTGCCAAGTAGAACAGTACTTTATTATTGCACAATAAAACACAATTAGAATGGTGACTGTTAATGATTTAAGGTGTTTGTAAAATGAATATAGCAAACCTTTTATTCTGCAATACTATTATTGCAGCTGTACCCTATTTGTTGAGGGCTTGAGGAGACGTTTCCTATTTTGTTTGATTTATAGCCTTATAATCTCACAAATAGTAGGAATTTTCCACTGGTGACTGCACAACGTATGGAAAGGACAAAATTATTTTTAAAACTGATCATGTTTCTCAAATCACCACTTCTACTCTATAGTCAAGTATTTCCTACTTCTGCAGAGCTTTTTTTTCCCTCTTAACCTTGATGAATGAATTTGCAGAGTTAGCTTTCCAATTTTACTTGTATTGTAGTACACCAACAGGATAATTTTTATCATGGAATCCATTATCTAGGAAAGCTGAGGTTAAAAAAAAAAATCATAGACTATGGTTTTAGAGACACAAGCTATAAAAACTTTAATATCAAGTTTAAATTGCTTATTTGTGGGTTTGGGATTTTTTTTTGTAGTTTTGTCTTTACTTGATTCAAATCTATAGCTGCAGCACCTCGGCAATTCTCTAATAAATTGCCATGAAAGGATAGGAAAGGCTAGGAAATGTTGCGTGACTTGAGAAATACTCCATGGAGACACTGTGGATTCTTCAAGAGAACAAATCCACAATTGCTGTGAATTAATCCAGCTTCCTTGGTGAAGCCTCGTGAGCTGCCTCAGTACTATGTCCACTTCTGTTCCAGAATGCTTTCTGATAACTCTGATGGTAGATAGGTATCCAGACATATTGTTTATTGTATTGTGTGTCCTAAGAATATCTGTGGTTGGTTTTCTGCTAATTCAGCATGGGATTAATTCATATTCAGATCTTGCTTTGATGGATGTGTGTGGTGAGCAAGATGGTTGAAGATGGCTGATTTTGTTTAGTTACTGTAATTCATTTGGGGCAAACAGAAAAGAGAAAAAGAGTTTTTTCCCTCAGTCAGAGAAAGCAAATTAGCAGTACTAAAAAAAGTGAAATTATGTGAGAAGATGCAGAGCTTCTTTGTCAAACTGTTAAGTTTTTTAAGGATGCTGCCTTACAGCTAGGAAAACTTCAAGCTATTCTGCCAATATTTTGTACTGGTCATGGGGTCCAGACAAGTTTTGTTTTCCATCACAGACACAAACAGACATCAAACGCTTCTTTTGCAGTTTAGTGTCACTCTTTTGGTTGGCCTACTTAATACAGCATTGCTCTGAGAGACTCACGAGTAAGAAAAGCCAAAACTAGAACTATTGTTGGTTGGGAAGCTGCGTGTGCCAGAAATGGTACTTTTCTTAAAACAATCTTCATGTGACTGTGATTCACATAAATTTCTGGTGTTTTAAAAAAAAAAAAGTTGAAGGTCACAAACTACCTTCATGTATTAGCTCTGCTGTGTGAAGGGAGTAACTCGCTAATGATCAGCATGTTCTCATCGTTTGCAACACATTTGAAAGGGAAATCTGTGGATTCAGTATAATGGTATGACCTCAGTCTCACAGCCTGACACAGGCGAAACTTTCATAACTTTCACTCACTTATTGCATAAACTGAGAAGGGGAGTGTCACTTGTAGCAGGGCCAAAGAATCAAGACCCTATCTCAGTTTTCATTTTAAATAACTAACTAAATAAATGTATGTCATCGTCATCATCTTTATTGTTGTTGTTAACTGTTTCATTAGAAGCTTCCTTAACAAGAAGTTCAGATGAGGGTCTTTGCACATGTGTGTGTCCCTGTGCATGTGTTCTCCAAATATTTTTCTTTTGTTTGCTGTGGTTTATAGTAAAATAAAGCTCAGAGTAAAGTGGTGAAAGCTTGGACAGCAGTTTTAAAAGTGTCTCTTGAGTTCCAGGAACTCGGCTATTGTGAATTATTATTCTGAAAAAAGAAGAGTTCCTGTCATTTAAAAACAAAAGGCAATTTCTTCACAAAGTATTAAGTTTTTAAAAGCCTAAAAAAAAGTTCTTTAAATGGGTGGGGTTTAAGCATCGAGATGAAAACTGGATTATTCTGGTTAGCTTTTACATCTAAAATATTTGCATTACAGTGCTGATCTTTGTTTAGAAATTAAAAATACACTGTAATTAGATTCTCTTTTTAATGGAAAAATCAATACATTTAGAACAGAAAACCAAACAAATTTTGTTGGGTTAATTTTTAGAATAGAAGCTGAAGTTTTGATGAAATAATTTTTCCAAGCCACTAGAAATTTTCATTGTATAATACTTAAAAGACACCCTGGTAACATAATGTTTGTTTCTATGAAGAGCATCAAGAAACATTAACTTTATTGATGGTAGTCAGTTACTTTGATTTTTAAGTTTATGATAGGCACAACAATATTAGAAGAACCTTGTTTTGTCTTGAAGATAATGAAAGCTGAATTTTCATTTGGCTGAAACTTATAGTACTGCCCCTGCAAAAATGAATATGAATCCATGTTTGTTCTTGCAGAGAAAAGGTGGCTGGCAATCCAGCGTCTGTTAGTTAAATATGTGTATTTGTGCCTGAAGGCAAGCACAAAATCAGAAGTCCTGCTTAATATGACCTGCTCTATTCAAGAAACCTTGTCTGTATTGCTCAGTCTTGCAACACTGGCTAGTCTTTTGTGAATTGAGATTTTTTGAATCAATTTGACTAGTAAGAAAAAAAAAAGTCTCAGCATGTGAGATCCATGATGCAAAGCCTCTGAGAAAACTATGAACACAGTCAAAGTAATCCAAGAAGTCTTTTCAGACAGGACACAACCTTTAACTTACAGAGTTTTAATTTATTATGTTAACTAGGAAATCAGCTAAAACCCAGATAGTTGTTAGAAACAGAGATGAATATGTTTACTTTTGAAGTAGATTGGTTGATCTTTTCCTTAAAATTATATAGAAACTCATTGTCTTTAAATATCCAGGAAACAGAATAATAATTTCATTGTGCAGAAGAGAAACAATAGAAAGAGATTGCACTGCAGTAAAACAAATGTTGGTATATACTGACAGAAATAGAGGAAGCTTTCCCAGCACATGAAAACATAGTATGGTTGGAGGTGATGATAGGATCTGACTGTTTGTTTGTGTTTGGGAGATCTTAACTTTAAAATTAATGCATATTACTTTAGATGGGAGGTGGTTTTAGTTCCCACTGGTAAAGGAATTTTACCCTGGCCATAGTAAATGCCAGTAACTTAGAAATTTAGTAGAATTAAAAAGTATTTAAACTATGAAATCTTAATATAGTTAAGTGTTGTAAATGGATTAACAGTCTATTTAAGATGTGTTTTTAAGGAATAAGGTTTGTTACTAATTTATCCAGACTTAAAGACTAAGACTAGAGAATGAACTATGGAGTCTTTCATTTAATGATGGACAATGTACCCAAGTCTCTCTAAATGTAAAGTGCATATTTGCAGTTTCATTGCTAACAATTAGTCAGGCAAAACACCCACAATACTTACAGTAAATATCACCAGGTCTTTGAAATATCAAAAGATGTGTACTTTGCTGCTATTCAGCTTCTTGTTTTGGTCCATGCCATAAAAATAGATCATTATTTCATCTGTTGCATATTGTAAAAATAGAATCTTGGTGTTTTGATCAGTTGATGGGAGTTTCACAAATGCCTAGAAATATAAAACTGCTCAGGAAAGAGAAGAAAATGTTGTACTTCAAATAAAGTAAGGCAAAAGTTTATTGTGGAAAGGTAGGATTTAACCTATCTCTGTCTATATCCCTACTTATAAATCACATCTTTCTTTCACTAGTTGCTACCATGCTCTGCTCCCTTTCTGCAGTGAGGATGTCCGTGACTTAGGCATGTGACAGTCTTGGAGATTCCTCTGAAAGACTAGCTCCAGAAAAAGGTTTAAACTGGTTATCTGGCTGGCCTGTGGACTGAATGGTAGCCCGTATCTTTTGTGATTTTCACTTTTGCTGAATAATCAAGTAAAAATCCAGATATAGGCTGAGCTCTAACAGGAAAACTTGGTATGAGTATTTAAATCTCTGTAATAAGATACAAAGACAGTGCATCTTCACCAGATCTTTGCTTTAGATCAGGAGTGCAGTTCTGAAGTGAATCTCCCTGTTGTTCACCCTTACTGAGCAAAGGCTCACACTGCAGAGCAGCCAATGCTGAACAAACAAAATGGTAACAGAAAGCGTGCTCCAGGAGCACACTGGAAAAAATTGCTATTGTGTTTACATTTGTATAACCATTTGAGGCCAACATGTGAGCCCAAGGAGGGGCTGAGAACTTTTCAAGTTGCCTGCTGATTCTGGGTTGCTTTGAAACTTGCTGAATAGATAGCCCTGGAAGTCTGCTAAAGTTGCAGCCAGAGTTGCAGCAAATGACTTGGAATATTTTGCTGGAGAGGTACTTGTTTGTTACTGGAAAAACGAAGAGCATATTCAAAGAAAATAGCAGAGACACAATATGCTCTGATTTTGTGGAAACGCTGGCAGCTTTTCAAGTAATTCATAGGCTGAAAAGATGGTGTGAACATTGAAAAACAAATCTTCTATCTTTTGTTGTTTATTTTCAGGGAAACAATCTTTGTAGATAGAATTTTATGAAGGAAGTATGAAACACTCTTAGCAGTTTCTCCTCCTAGTAGTAGTACTATTTCTCCTCTGCCCATAGAACTATGAATATGGGTCAAAGAAGCATATGTGGCCCCAGTCCGAATTGCTTCTCTGTAGATCCACGCACGTATTGTGGGAGCAGTCCCTTGTTGAGGGTATTTTGTGCTAAGGAGGCCCTGTTAGCCTCTGACTCTAGCACCTCCAAGCAATCCCTTCCTGACATAAATGCACAGCTAAAAAAAGAGAAACTTAATTAAAATCAGAACCAAATCATTTGGCTCAGAAAGAAAGGAAAAATTACAGTATGATTTAAAAATAATTGGAAAACATCTGACTGGTCTTTTGCCTTTCCCCTTTTCATTTTTATTCTAGTCTGCCAAAGCAGGACTTTTGAAACCATAAGGCATATTTTTGACTCAGCTGGAAAATAATAGGTCACAGAAACTAAGCGTTCGGCCATGCTTCCTTGCTTTTACTTTGCTTCACAAGGTTGCCTTCCAAGACCAAGACTCTGTAGAGTAAGATATGTAAGTCCAAAGTTTGGATATCTCTTGCATTCAGTGTTTCATAGGGACATGAAATCTGCTATAGTTTGTTGCCGAATAGCTTGTTCTGAATTTTTGGTGTAGGAACGGGCATGGTGTTGTACAATTGTGTTAGTGCACTCCAGTCTTCTAGCCAGGCATGAGTGCATGGCACCGCACAGCGCTTGTGGAGGACAACTGCAGTCTTCTGTGCCCCATAGGCTAAGTCAGCTCCTAGATGTACTTTTATACAGAACCCACTGAACAATGCTTGATAAATCAAATAACAGCTTGCTGGTAACCATTTTTCTGTATATCTTCTGGTATCTGTGCATCCAGCTCCCATTGGTAAATCTGTTTTGTTAAAAATCCTTTGTGAGAGAAAAGCCTTCAAAGTTTTGCTGTTCAATGCTAAGGAGTTAGTGATTTAACTACTTACAATGGGGAGCATATGTTAACTTTTGGCTATTGACAATAGCATTAAGAAGTTACAATGCAACTGATTTACTCTCAGCACATTGCTTTGAATTAATGTGAAACAGGAAAATAAAGAACTGACTATTGTAATTGCTTTTAAAACATCACTTTGGATTTAGAATAATCAACATGCCAGAGGATTTCTTGAATACAACAATTTCATTAACAGAATTTATTGGGGGTTTTTCTTGGCTGTGCAATCTCCATTTAATTACTTAATTTGTGTTGGGACCATGCATTAGAAAGAATAATGTCGTATTTCTGTGATGCTATTTTTAAATCCTGTATAACCTGTCAAGTAATAGATCTTATCTTAGTTCCAAGATTAGATTTCTTCTGTGTTATTACATTATAAAAATCTTATAAAACTTGATATCGGAATTAAATTAGTAAAATGTTATTACTATTTCTTCTTTCCTGGAAGACAATTGTGGACTGGCTCTTTCAGTTGTAAACTTCTGTCTTGGAGAAAGTTAATTTCATTAGAATGGTTCTGATGCATCTTTTGGCTGATAAGTGAGGATATCACTTTGAATCACAGGGGAGAAATCCTTAATACCAATTAAAAACTAAACATATGTTCTGTTTAATACCAGATTTACAAAAGGACATTTCTAAATATCTTACAAATTCTATGCATTTGCTGCAGCATGCTTTGCCATTCGTTCCCCTAAAGAATTTTTCAAAAATAGTCTGTTTAAACTTTTATTGCCATTACTTCTTGTTTGTTTTATTGTAATAACATCTATGTTTGTGAATGGGTACTACATATTCACTTTGATAGTCAGTGTAATCACATAAAAAAAGGACAGTTTCTATCCCCAGAGAATTCTTCCTAGACCTTATATCTGTGGTGCTACATATGCCGTATGTGCCCAAACTACCCCTCTTCTAGTACAGTCTTCAACCTATTGGGAAACGGAATAGGCATTCTTTATGGTATCCTTTCTATTTAATTTTTGTTTGATACTTGAATGTTTGTTTTTAATAATAACAAATACATTTCAGTCCCTGTGCACTCACTAGGGCTCTGATCCTAAGAAATGTTAGATGTAGCGATCTCGGGATTAACAGTAACAGCAATTAGCAAGATCATCATACGAGTTGAATGTTGTCTTTCAAAGCTTCCAAATTTATCCATAGGATTGGTTTCTTTCACGATTTGCAAAAACAAAGAGAGAAGCTGGGTATGATTATATGGAGTTTTTAGTCGTAGGCGAGCTAAACTAATTACATTTACCATGGAAAGCGTGAAAAATGAAAAACAGAAAGAAAATGATAGTATAAGAGACGAATCCCTGGCAGAAACGGATGGCATTTAAGAATCATTTCATTTCTGATAGAAATGTGAGCTACTCTTGTAAGTAATTTTGCATATTTTAATTATTTAGTGAAGCTGTATAAAAGTTTTTAAATAACTTCTGTTTGATTAAGCCAACTCTTTGTTCTCTTTTCACTGAGCCAGAGCGTGCTGTTTATCATATGCTCACCCATATAAGCAAATTGTATCAGAGACTTTTTTTGTGCTATACTTGCAAAAATTTTGGGAGCAGCCCCAACTCTGAATACACTTCCTACCATTGTCATAAATCACTAGTTAGATGTTTTGCCTTACTTGAGAAATTCTTTTGTAAATCAATGGCTGCACTAAAATCTGTTGTTTATGAAAATATGGTAAAGAGCTATGCTGTGAGGTTTTTAGTTTTTCTGGGAGTCAAACAACATATTTTTTTCTTCCTCTCCACCGAGTTTTTGTGATAATCGAGTTTCAAAGGAAATTTTAAATACTCTAAAACCCATAATTATTGATGTTTCAGTAATGAGCTTGGAACAGCTTAATATTGTGTTCATTTTGTGATAAAAGACTCTAACTGATTTTTTTTTTTTTAAATTCTTACCACTGCTTCTGTCTATTTTGAAATGCAGACTGTTCTGCTACAAAATAGCTCTTAATTACAAAGTTATACAGATGTTGTATTTTGAGTTTAAATCTCCCGTTTCTTTGTTAGGTGACTTTTTATTTAGTTCACCCACTGTGTCTAATTCCTAGGTAGTAAGTGTTCTCAGCAGGGATTATCATTGTACCAATGAAGTTTGTTATTTGTTCATGTAATATTTAGCTTTGTTGGGAAAAGGTTGTAGAAACTGCTTACATTAGAAACAACTAATCACAGTTGATCAAGTTTTCTGAACAAAAGTTCTTATAAGTTCTTATAAGTCCAGCTATTTGTCTTGCTGTATTTCTTTTGAAATAATCCTAAATCATATGGAATCTTCACTGCTATTTTAGCAAAATATGAATAGTAACAGTATTATTGAAATGATTTCATTGAAAGTAAGAATACTATTTTAAAGTAAGGTTTTGTCAGTTATTAATAGACATAACTGACATTGGAAATCTTCAATGGTACATTTTTAAATGTAACAAATTCTGCTCTCAGTTGTATGTCTGCATTTCCCAGCACATGCTTAACAAATATAAAAATGCAATATTACAGAGTTTAGCTATAGTAGACATTGCTACTTTTTTGAGGCAAACTCAGTTTAAAAGGTAATCTTTTAACATTCTTGGCACTTGTTCCTGATAATTTTATTCCCCCCTTCTGAGATGGAGGTCACAGTCCCCTCAGTTCTGCAAACTGGAGTGTTAGCGTGAAAATGCTCTGAAACCAATCGGTGAAGTGAGCCTTAAATGAGCTTAAAAAACCCACTTTCTAAAAATCATTTGCTTGGGTGGCTTATTTATTTGGTTTTTAGACCACACCATTTGCCTATTCAGTTTAGGGTGCAGCTGCACAGCTGCAACTGAGGAGGCAGTAACATCTGGAAAGGTTGAGTGAGCAAGATGGAAGGTCTTGGAAAATGCTTAGTTCAGAATAAAGTTTTATAGGCATAAAAAAAGCCCTTTATAATAACTCGGTTCATGGTAATTACTCTTTGGATTTATTATGACCAGTACAAGCAAATGTTCCTTAGGGTTTTATCCTGTTTTCGTTGAGATAAGAGCAATTCCCATTGATCTCAAGCTTTCCCCAGTCTGTTTCCACAGTGCATTCAGGGATATTATTGTAGCATAAGACGACAAGTTGTTTTCCATAGAGAGGAATGTGTTTTAATCTGTGACTTCATAAATCGAAGCGTCTTCGTGACGTATTTGTAGATTCATTGAGAGGAAGAATTGACCAAAAAGACGCAAATAGATTCAGGCCATTAGACTATAATTCACAGAGCTTCAAACAGTTGAACTCTGTTCCTGATGGCAATTTCAGGAGCTGTCAAACTGACTGTTGTCCGTGGTTATGTGTGCTAAGCAGTTTAAGTAATTACACAGTATTTCTTAAGGGCCTCTTCACAGGGCAAAATAACACTTTCTGAAAACACTGTAAATCTTACAATGTTCTGACAGGCACTATTTTCAAAATATGTATTTTAAATAAAAGTCAGAAAAATAAAATGGTAACCACCTTCATAACCTGAATATGTAGGGTATAAGTTTTACATGTTGTATGTGATAACATTTACTCCAAATTAATATAGATCTTAAGATATTCTCGGTATGAATAAACAAAGTGGTGTAATTGTCAGACCAAAGGTCTGTCTATTACAGTGCTTTTCTCTGAAGGTAGTTATTAGCAGATGCTTGGGAGGGTAGTAGGAAAACACAACAGTGAGTGGAGGGATTCTATCCAGTGGACTTGAGAGTGTTTGTAATCCTTTTCAAAGATTACTCGTCAAACAAAATAACACTTCAAGTATATGATATCTTGGTATACATACAGTATTTTTACAATCAGAACACAAGAGACAGAGGTCTGTTATGACGGGCCCAAACCCTTTTGTGTTAGGCACTGTACAAGCACATAACAAGAAAACTTTTGATCCCATTCCTCCTTTTATTGCGCATGAAAGCTTTGACATTAACAGCATAATTCCACTGCCAAGGTAACTTATTTTATCAGTAACAATTTTGGAAAACAAATGGGGATAATAAAAAAATTTTCAAAACCCTATCATTTCCGCAGCTTCTGAGAATTCTCTTTAGTTCCTCATTGTCCTCCTAGGCAGAAATAGAATGCGTAATGAAAGTATGCAGAAGACTTTTCCAGAAGAAAGGTAGCTGAGATGAGCCTTAAAATTCACTATTTTCTTCATTACTACTGTTTCACATTACTTTGAAAATTGGTAGCTTAAAAACATTTTTTTTTATGTCACTGCTGTGAACTCTAATGTGTCTCACACTAATATAAATCTGAAATAGTGCAGCTAGGAAAAGTGTCCTATTCAAATACTCCACTGAATTGAAATCATCAGATTGTGCCATGACATTTTATTGTGTCAGAGAACAGCTAGTAATAAAATGTCAGAATATACAATGTCAAATGTAGAGTTTTGCTGGCAGAATGAGCCTGAAGCTTGTTGATGAAATATCTGCCTTTTCTTTCAGGCTATGTGAGGCTGACTACAGGATAAAAAAGGGCAGAATTTTTCTGTTCCTATGAAAATACATATATTTGTAAAATATTTATTCTGAAATTGGAAGCATTTTCTTCCCAAGTTTGCAGTGTTCCCTCTCATACAAAATCCAGCAGTAAGGTAAGCACTTCTTCTTACAGCCAGCCTTAAGATTAATCGAAGGGAAAGCAAGCTTCTGCAAACTCAGCTGCGTTGCATTTGTTCATTTCATGCCGGACCTGCAGCACTACTTTGCCTTATGCTTCATTTTATCAGAAAGGTCTGTCAAAAAATATTCACTTGCAGTCTTTCTTTTCTGCGTCAAATGAAAACAGATATATTCATGGGGTAGATGAAAGAGGCAATGTTTCTTAAACTGCTTCTGATTAATTATTTTAATGGGGATCTTTACATTAGACAGTAGGGAGAAACTGGATTCTCTGGTCTGCCTTTTCCCTAGAGCATTCCGTTGTACATGTGCAAGTTGTTAATACCAAAGTACTTCATCCTATAGGCCAAACATGAACAGTGATGCTAAGAGTCCTTTTTGGTAGTACTACTGGTTTTTAGAAGAACTCTTTTGGCTTTAAATTTTAGAAGAGGAACACCAAATTTCACTGAGAGGACAGCGTAGGTTTGATGAAACCGCTCTATGATGTATTAACTGTGGTTGTTAAGACATCTTGGTTTATACCCATTCTGACTGTGGGTTTGGAAATACATATCTCTGTTACCTGTTACACTGAAGTCACTGGCTCATTTTATATTGTCTGATAGCTGTCAGTGTGCTGAATTAAAGCTTTCTTCTGTAGTGAGGCTGTAGTGAGAGACTAAATGTTGCATATTTGTCTGTGATCTGCCTTCATGTATGTTTCTGCAGTGCTAGAAATTGTTCTGTTGTGATGAGGCTTCTAGATATCTTGGTAGTCAACTAGGTCACCTGCGGCTGCACCATTATTGACAATACAACGACTGCATTTGAGTGTACTCTGAAGCAGTTTCATGATGTGACTCTAATGTTATTGTTATTATCAGGAGTAAAACAAACAAACAAATGTTTTGCAACTATGGAGTTTTTGATTGAGTGTCAAAGGCATAGTCAATCACAAATTAACACCCGAGAGTACAACTACTTACTGAGAACCTCTGTTTCTGTAGATCTGGTTGGGAATTTAGCAGGATTTCTAGAATTTCTTTTTTCTGGCAAAATCAAACACACACTGAAGAACACCTTTCTCAAGACATTGCACTGCTGATACTGTTTGAATCCAGGAAAATGGAAAAAAATACAGTAAATTAGCACTCAGTGGCACTTCCCCACCTTTTGACTTTACTAGTCCTCTGTCTCACTCAGACAGAACTGGCTTCTATAGATAGAGAAAATTATTAGAAGCAGAAAAGGATGAGATACAGATGTATTTTTCTGTGCCCCAAAGCTTAGTCTTAGAGGAATTTGGCTTGAATATTTATTCTTAGTCCACTTGGCTTGGTTCTTTTCTCTGTGAAGTTGAACTTGCAGTTGATAAATCCTTCAGAGATCTAAACAAAAACCTGAAGTTTCAACCAACTTAGCATCTAATTTAACAGTTACAATTTTGAAAAGCAAAATGAAGTATTAAGGATTTTTCTTTCAGACTGCAGCTCTAGAATACCCTGACCATAGGGTTCAACAGCTAATTAAAACAAAACAAAACAAAACAACAACAACAAAAAAAGTGCCTCAAGCGTTATCTTTCTGAAGCTGATTTCTGACTAGAAGTTTCATTATTAATGCTCTGTTTAGAGAATTTTCTGTTGCATTAGTTTGACTTGGATTTGAACTCAGTTCCAGAGGTGAATATGCAGTGCTGCAGAGTGCTCCACCCAATGCACTGATCATTCAGGTTCAAGAGATTTCTTTTCCAAATTTTCCACCCAATGTGTAGGGACAGAACACTTGGGATGACACAACTACTTTCTGTATTTGTGGGAACTGTTGCTATGAGCAGATCCTAACCCCATATGTAATGTTTCATTTGCAGAAAACAAAAAACCTAACAACTCCCCACACACTACCCAAATAACAAAGAATTGTTTATTTGAGTTTGTCCAGAGCACTTGATAACCTCAAAGCAGCTTGAATATGTTAACTTATTATTTGATAACCTGTGCAAATGGTCTTGTCTCAGACTGAGTCCTCACAGCAAAGAAATCTGGACCAGTAAACTCCTGTAATTCCTGCTTTAACTGCAGAATTGAGTAGCCATACCAATAGAAAGTTCCTTTTTGTCTTCAGTACTTTTTCCTCAAACTGTGGAGGAAAAAGCTGTTGTCATAACTTTGAACTTCTCTGAGCAAAATGCTGACTATAAGCTTAAACCAAAATTTATGGCAAGTGCAAGTCGGTTTAGCTGAGTAAGGTAAAAGCTTGAAGCTGTAGAATATGAATCCTTGGAAACAGTCAAAACCCAATTGGACAAGGCCCTGGACAACCTGCTATAGCTCATGTGGCTTTTACAGGAGGATTGGACTAATCGATCTCCAGAGGTCCCTTCCAAACTCAACCATTCTGTGCATCTGTGATTTTTTGCTGTATAAATTAATTTTTTTTTCCCCTGTATGGGAACATGTGAAATTAGGCATGTGATCTTTGCAGTGTGGCTGGTGTTATACTTAAAGGAAATGTGATGAAAATAGAGAAGTAAAAAGAATGTAGTTCATTAAAGAATGATAACATTTTGTTGTCCAAATTCTGTACCTTTGTTGGTTTTCAAAGTCCAAGATATTTAAGGTGAGAAGCTAATGTTATCCTCACAGAGCACCCTTCTGCATACACAGGTTATAGACTGTTTAACACAGCCATATTTGGGTGAAGCCCACACCACCTGTTTGACATACAGCCTGTTTTATCATACTCAGCCTTGAATCTAAAATACTGCCCTAAACTCACAGCGTAATCAGTGAGTTACCATTGTACAATAAGGCACAGTTATTAGGAGAGCCTGTAGAAATTACTTTGGAAACTACAATAATGGATATGTCTTTCAGTAATGTTTTGGAAAGCAAAAGTATGCTAGTAGTGGGAGTTATTTATTAATTTTCATAATTTGTTCAGTAGTTAACACTAAAAAGAGGAAGAATGTAACTAAAAAGGTTGATGCATGTTATTTATGGAACAGAGCCCAAGTGTTTAAGTTGTCTGAATATAATGTTTTAATGTGAGGTCTTGCTGTTAGCCTATTATTTTTTTTTTTCTTGAGGAGTTCTGTAACTGCAAGTTTGACAGTTACCTTGTGAGTTGGGTAAATGTCTCAATGGAAACTGCATGACCTGTATAAACACAATTGAAAGAGGGAAATGACAGATTCTGGCCGGTCACTAATCACAATAATGGTAAACATTCCTTCACAGTGTAAATTAGGCTTTCAGGTCACTGGTGAAATTTTCATTTTTGGGCAATTCTTCTTTCTCTGGGATTCTCAGGAGTATTTTAAATGACCTCTTTAGTTAATGTTCACTTTAATGCCCAATTAAATGGGCATTAAAAGGAAGACTTACACTGTGTCAAGTAAATCTAGGCAAAAAGGAGAATGGTTCTGACTGTTTTGCTGTTTCAAGAATTTGGAAAAGTTATATTTTTAGACAATTTCTCATATTGAGTATTTTAAAGCACATTATACTTTCCAAAAAATTGGAATAGTTATGACCTTCTTAAAACAATGCTTGCCTGACTTGCATTTCAACTATACTTTACTTACTGTTCCTGATTCCACTTCTAGAGGTGTCGTTGAAATAAGAAAAGGACACTTCATGGTTTTTTTTTTTCCTTTTTCCTTTTCCTGATGTTAAAAGTCCCTCATTACAACCTTTCCTATCTTCAGTATGAAACTGAGGGCAAAATGGGAGGTTATAACAGCACTCATGAGAAAAGAAAAATACACTGTTCAGATGTGCGTTGAATTTATTTTTGATGCCTGGAGTTACAGGATTAATGCTTATTGTAACCATCTTGCTTCTGGATCTTGCGTGGGTTTCTAGGTTGGGCTTTGTGTGAGACGTTTGCACAAATAAAAGGTGAGGATTTGCACTGATTCTTAGCTAAAGAGGATGCTTCTGGGCTGAGCTTCAGTTGCTACAACCATGGACCAACTGGTGTAGTACAGTGCTAGTGCAGAATTAGAAATTATTAGAAATGTCTCTTCTTAGAATGAGAAAGGTCGAGGGAGTTGAAATATGGAAGCTAGGAAGAGGTACCTTGCTTCCTCCTCTCTTTCAATGGTTTCTGAATTTTCTGTTATATTTCTATCAGAATAACTCATTAGCTATGAAACCTGGAGATATATTTAAATAAAGTTACTACAGAATTTCCAGCCTGTTGCAACAGATTAAGCTCAGACCTTTACCCGAGAAGGTCTGCCAGGGAGTGCCCAAGGCTTTGCTCAGGGAAAGGTTAGCTGTTGCCAGCAACAGTAGAGTGGTAGGAGGCAAAAGTTAGAGTGGGGAAAAGGCAAACCATTCCTGCAATACCTCTAACAATAACATCTTTTTACAGATCGGCCTCCCCCAGCAGAGCCTGGAACTCTGAGTGCATCCTCTTGGTATTCTTATTGTACAAAATGAGTATAATGAAGCAAATGAGGATACTTGGAGGAAAGGGGTTATGGGGAAATATGTAGCCAGATGGGGTCGTTTCCTTTATGTTTGATACCAGTTGTTGAAACCTGTCAAGAACCGCAAAATGAAAAGTAACAGTGAGTTGGTTTCTTTCCATCTATTAACTGCAAAGAAAATGGAATGGCTGGCAGCTGAGGTTTCACTTTGTTACCCTTCTGTGTTGCTTAAAATAGCAACAGTTTTTGCTGATTTCTAGATAATTCAGTTTTCAAATGCACTTATCCTATCTCTTTTCCTTTTTCTAGTATATTAGAGAAAGTGGGCAATCAAGGAAGGAATTAATTCTGCAATGTATCCAATGCCTGTAGAACAGAAACTCAGAGTAGAAATACACACACTTTGAGGAATATAAACCACCTATATTTCAAAATGAAACAATCAGTTGAAGATGGTCATTTGGACAAAAATAGGGCAGGGGAGAGAGAAAACATTTATTTTGGTCAGATTTCTCTGCATCTTTTAATTATGAAGACCTAGCATAATCTAGAATCACAGTATTTGTTAAGAATAGCTGAGTGGTTTAAGCTCTACATTTTGTTAATAGTGTTTTATTATTTATTTTTATTAGTTGCGTGTTAAGTCATTGCCACTTATGCTGGTGCTTAAGTCTTACACCATTCCTTCCAGAACTGGTCTTTGAATAACTTCTAATCTTGAACTGCAGTAAAATCTTCAGATGCAGGTGCTCCTGTGATCTGGGTATTCATTTATGTGGCTCACGTAGCTGGATTCTCTCACTGATGTCAGAATTCTTGATGGTGATTCATCATGGTAGGATGAATTACCTTTTATCACCCTGTTGCCTGTTAGGGAGCATATATGGGTTTTAAGTAGCCTTAGTTAGGTGAGGCATGGGTGATTTCTTGATGTTGTGGCATGGTTCTTCCAACCTGTGTGACCACTTGAGTCTCAGAAACAGGACCAGGTAGTTTTATAAATAATCTCAACCTTTCTGCTTTCTGCTTTCATATAAATTGCCCAAATGAAAGTGAATGACCCTGGAGAGATGTCCAAAATATCACATTCTATTGTCCCAGCATCCTATTTTTGATAGTATCAGAAGTATTTTGTTCTTAATGTACATGAATAAGCTTCCTGCAGACAGACAGCCTCCATTAATAGAGTATTTTTATTTCCTATCTCATTTCCTTTATAATAGACCATAAGACATAAGCAGGTACTGTATCTTGGGTTGTGCTCATTTGCTAGTACAAAATGGCTTACTGGGCAATAAGAATGCCTGAAGAAGTAGCTTCAAAAAGTGCTTTGTCGTATAAAGTAGTGATAATTTATGCTTAGTTGTATGTATTAGTTTTCTGGTTTGAGTATTTTAAGTTGCTTAAACAATTACCTGCTAGTTTGCAAAATTGGCCTCTTTCGTAAGAACCAGACTTGAATTCCTACAGATATCTCTAGCTGAACACACAAAACCAGAGACAGAAAGCTGTAGGACGTTTCCTATCAGTATGTTGGAATGGTTAGAGTCATGTTAATAAAAATAGACTATCAGCTGCTACACTGAGTTTTGAATTGCTGATCTGTGAGCTGCTTGTGGTCCAGACACTTGTGTTTAAAAAATATTTTGAAAGAATCCCTAAATGATTATTGCCACTGTAACTACTTGGAATTGCTTTTGACTTTTGGTTAATTAGCTGTTTGTTAGTACTTTGCTTATTAGTGAGCAGGGCTGGGCAATAGAGCTTTCCTTTGACTTTTAAAGAATATTTTTAGATCAGATCAAAAGTTAATGACTCTTAAAACTAGGTTACATGTGGGTGATATTTGCAATGGAGAAGAATCAGGGGTTTGTTTACATTTTGAACCTTTAAGTCCTTACCTTATATATGTTATTTACATACAAAGCTGAGAAATACCTATAGCTG
>JANXJC010000001.1:17382255-17396459 GCA_027564655.1 Leptodon cayanensis
AGGTACTCTGTACCATGGTCTAGTGGTCACAGATGATGGTTGGACTCGATGATCTTGAAGGTCTTTTCCAACCTGAACGATTCTATGATTCTATGGTGGACATGCTGACTATTGGTTTTATGGGTGATTTATGATACAGTGAAAAATACCTGTTGTATTTTGTGTTTACAAACATGTTGATAAAGGTGCAAGGCCAAGCTACGATTTGCCAGTTGTACATGCCATCCTGGAAGTGCAAAAAAATCCAGAAATCTCACTTATAATCAATCTGGACTTTTCTTACAATGAGAAGAACCCCTTAATGGTAATAGCCAACAAGGCCCATTACGTAGTTGTAGATGATGCCAGCCTGCAATACGTAATTGTATATGATGAACATAAAAGGGTGTGTTTAAAGGACTGGTGGACCTGGATGACCTTTCAGTTGTGATGGTTCAAGAACATCCTATCAGGATTTGACCCTTAGCACTGTATTTTTATAATAACAGACCATTACACTGTGTGTAATGCCCTAAGAAGGGTCCTGTTAGAATAATTGACTCTGTTTCCAGTTTGATCATTAACGTAAAATCCTGGATAAGTGAAAACAGAAGTTTGCTCATCCAACCTGAAACTTTATGCTTGGGTCTGTGTATATTTAGGACAGCTTTTGATATGTATTTTGATTTTTCTTTCAACAAGTCTTTTCAGAATTTGCCTGTTGCTGTTCAGAATCCAACTCTGATTTAATTCGTGGGAATTACAACGATGAAAAAAGGAGAAAAGAGTAAAAGCCTCCTTATTCATATTGTTATTGTAATCCAAATTTTAAAAAATCTGATGATGTGGGTTTGGATTTAAAAGCTGTGGCTCCCTAATGTTTCAAGTTAATTTGCTTTATGTAGGTAAACCTCCTAATTTCTGAAATATGCCAATTCTTTGTGCACTAGTCATTACTAATGCACATTTTGAATATTTAGTGATCCAAATGTGTAAAAAGCTGTTGCAACATTTTAGAAAATTGAAAATCCATTTCCACATCATTTGAAGTTGGGATGGCTTCTCCATGCCTAGCTGTCATCTCTGAAGAATGCAAGTCAGATATAGAATAACTAATACTAAGCAGGTATGTTGTTAGATGTGAAATAAAAATTAGATATTCTGTTTTAATTCTCCTTTTTTTTTATGTTTGGTTGAGTACAAGTAGTGTCTGTTTATAAAGAAGTAATTAGTTCTACAGAACTACTTATTCTCCTCATTAAATCATATTGGTCAAAACAGAATCATTTACACAGCAATTAATTGTGGTATTACATATAGTGGGCTGTTATTTTGATTGAGAAATAAGCACCTGAAGCAGATGCATACTTACTGAGAAAAAAGTTTCCTCTTGGATTCATAAGTAATGCACGTGTGGAAAAAATAATGTAGAAAAGACTCACAAAACTGTTATTTAATAAATTGTTTTACTAAGTTTCTTTTGAAAGATATGAAGAGCGAATTGACCAACTGCATCTTTACTTGTTTAATTATGGCATCTTGGCCGGCAGGTGAAGTGCCTATTATTTTTTTCTTTATCTTAATTCAGCAAAACACAAAAACATAGTATCAAGGAATAAATTACTATTAGAAAAGTGACTTGTATGCTTAGAGCAATGTATGCATCATATTATTGGAGTTTGTAGTAACGTATCATGACTGGTGATTAATTGCATAGGCAAAGGGTTATCAAAGGAAGTAGTAACTCAAGTGACAGTAGGTTTTGTTTCTTTTCCAAAAATTGCATATAATTGCGTATACTTGGGAATTCTGGCATAGTTATGCATTGATTGCAAGCATTAAAACTCCACTTAAGTTAATGAGCACAATTTTTTAAGATTATAAACCCAAGAGCTGCCATTATTTCTGCCTTTTGGAATAAATACATCTATTCATACAGTGACAATAAGTTTTAAACGAGGAAATGTTCATCAGAGGAGGAATTCAGAAGGAGTCTATGACACCACACCAGTTTCTACTACTCAAGAATCTGATTCATGTTTTTTAAAAATGTATTTTGTTTGGGGCAATCTATAATTTAAGGACTAGTGGATTGGTGGGTATGAATGAAACTGGTAAAAAAATAACATAAAGTTAAAATGAAACTGTGAAAGTGTTCTTGGAATAAAGTGTCTCCCTGCAGCTTTTGGGAAGCAGGAACTGGTGAAGGAGGTGCTCCAGTAAATAAGAAACAGTGAAAATGCTTCTCCAGCATCAGTCATTGGGTTAGTAATCCAGGCTACATTGTTCTTTTGGTCTGGGTTCATCTTCACATGTGCTATAAGCCAGCAGCTATAAAAGCAGACTTAATTGTTTTGCTTCGCTCTTTGGTCAAGTCATTCCCTTAACTTCTCAGGCCTGGAGGGTGTGCCTTAGAATCCACACATTTTCTGGTGACAGTTAACCCCATCCTCCAATCCAGTGAGAGGCAGAAAGCAAGTTTATTTCCTGGTTTATGACAAGTTTTTGTTCCGCTGCCTGTCCCTCTTCTTGCCCAGGCAGAGCGGAGAGGCTGGCTTTCCAGCATGATTTATGCCATGTGTTTAAAGTTTGGAAATTATAGCTGGCTTTCTTCACTGCCTGATTTTCACTTTCCAGGAATCTCGTTTCATAGAAAGAAGCTATTATTTCTTGTGAGATTTCCATCCTAGTTTCAAATAATAAGGAGATCAGAGTAAGAACAGTAGAGACTTTCATGTCCAGTTTAAAACCTCATGTATATAGACATGTCATTACAGCCTGAAATTTCCTCTTCCAATTTTATGAAACTTTTCTTTTGTTCCTAAGGGATATGAGGGCTTCTCCTTTCCCTATAATATGAAGAAGGAAAAAAAGTGGCGCTATTGAAATATTTTGAGTTCTAGTTGTGAAACAGTCCAGAGAATATAAAGGCAGTCATTTATTTGGCTGGGAAGGTGAAGAAAAAGAAAGAAAAGTGACTGTAGAAACAAATGAAAACATATGAGCAAGCCTTTCCCAAGATAATTCCCAGATCATAATCCTCTCTGTGAAAGGAGAGGCTAGTTTGCTGAAAGAGAGAGAAATGCTAGGCTAATCAGCCACAAATGCAGCCTAATAATATATGAATATTGCCTTAATACTTACTTTAGGTCAGCCTTGAGAACAAGTCTTCTCAAAATTCAGACTGAGACTTAGGAAACCTAAGAAGGTATTGAAATTTGTTAATAGAATTATTTATGTTGCTCTGTTTCAACTTTTTTTTTATGATATTGTAAACCTTTGGAGTTTTTTTTGTTTGGGGTTGGGGTTTTTTTTGTTATTGTTTTAGTATCTTTGAAGTAATTTTAAGTGTGGAAAACTATTAGGTTGGTTGTTTTTCAAAACAGATGTTTTACCCTTGACTATAAAAAGATGATGATTGGTCACATGGAACAGGACAAACTGCAGAACTCGTCTCAGAATGTTTTTATCCAGAGTACAACAGCAGACACTTATTGGGATGTGAACATAATCTGGAATTTAGTGGAATATTCACCATTCCCATTTAATTTGGAATATTCAAATATTTTGTTCAACTACTTTTGCTTTTAGACAGTGAAGAGGTAAATGCAAATTAATTAGTCTTTTTTAAATCAATGATCATTAATATGTTGTTTGGCCTGCATGCAAATGAGCTACTTTGCTTTAAAGTCTTTTAAAACTTTCTAATCCTGGGAAGTTGGAGCCTGCAATTTTCTGTATACCAGCTTTAATAATGGCTAATGAATTCTAGCTGTGGTGAAGTAGCTTGTGTCATGTAAGCAAGATATCTTAATATTAACAGCTCGCTTTTCTCATTAAAGTAATTATTGAATCAAAGCCAAAACGATTGTTGCAAATATGTTGCACTTCTGCTCTGGAGTGCTGTTCAGAATCAATGCAGCAAAACACTGCAACATACTAATGGATGAATTCTCAAAAAAAAAAAATTTGGAGCCTGCCTGGAGAATCCTGATAGGTACAGGGCCATTTGGACAGAAGTTGTGCATCTCTTTGCAAGCTCTGTTTTTCCTTTGGTGGTCACCTTTAGTTTCTTGAGGCAGAGATCCTGGAGGTCCATGCAGCTGGAAAAGCTTCCTGCTGCCTAGTCCATTTGATGATTTTGCTGCCTCTTCGGAAGGGATGCAGAGCAAACTGCAACAATTTAGATAAAATTACCTTAGGTGTTGAATTCAGACAACTTTGGCAGGAGGTCATCACTGTGAGGGATGAATGTCCGTTGGATATTGATGGTCTTCAGATCCAACCATGTAATATCCACAGGACCCTAGCAAATATGTGTCTTTAAAATGACAGGAAGAGGTGGTTGAGGACACAGGTAGAATAGACTTTTTCACTGCTCTCCTCTCATAGTTTTCCAGCTCAAGTTTCTGTGCCATTTTATTTAATCCTCTGTTTAATTTCTATAGCAATAGAAAGTTATGCTTCTCCATACAAGAAACAAAACAACTTACTCCCAGACAACAGAAATCAACCTCTCACAAAGCACACTAGTTCAACAACGAACACACAACAACAAAGCATGCAAATAGTTCATAAATTTTCAGATTTATAAGCAATATTCAAAGAGATAATTAATATTAAAACTAGTCTTACACAGAAAAAAACAAGGATGCTCACAAGCAAGGAGGATTCAGTCTTTGAAATACCCAAACTTGTTCTGTCATGCAGTGCTCTTCTTTTTAAATTAATGTGCTCTATAAGCACAACTTCTCAGTTGCACATAGGCAGGCTTATCTAAATTGTGTTATTTATGACATTATAATTGGAATAAGAAATGATTAAGATAAATATGAATGTTATGGGTAATAGAATACAATAAACATCCTGAAGACCTTTGCCATCCTTTGAACATTATGCTTACTGCTGACAGCCCAATGAAGGTAAAAGTAAATATCCTGGGTTACAGTATGCAGGTAACTTCATGGATTGTCTGGAGCAGAGGAGGGTAAAACTCTCTAAAATAATGGAGAAAAGTATAGCAAAAAACAACATCTGGTACTTGACAAGGGAAAAATTAAAAGAGAAATTAAATGCAAATTATGAACAGCAAGGGGCAATGAAATAGCTTATGATACAAGTAATGATTTCTCAATTCCCTAGTCTCTTCAATTCAAGACTTGCTGAATTTTTTCTGGCAGAATTCCTTCTTTCTTGTTACAAAAATAAAAATACATGGTAGTCAACCATGAAAATATGTTACTGATCAGTTTGCCTTTAGTGCTAGTTCATAAACTACAGGAAATGAACAGCTGATTCTCGTAGACCTCTGTTGCCTGTGCACCCTTGTGGAGGGTGGATGGCAGGTCTTGGTTAACCTTCCTAGCTGCCATAAGTTAACGTTCATGAATCGGAACTCTTAAGTTATTTAAATCTGAAATCTCTTCACATTGTGTTGCATCCTAGAAATCTGAAGAAACATTACTTCTTCAAAACTCAGAGTCAGCCAGATTTCTCCCAGAGGCCATCTACAGTGATCATGTTATTGTTACAAAAAGTAAGGAATTGGAAGAGTGAGCTTGAAATGTCACTGAGGTGTTTAAGGAGAAATGAAGTGTGAAAGTCAGCACAGGACTGGGTATTTGCAATGCACCCATACAGCCTTGCCATGGTAGAGATGTGTATCAGGGTTTGTTTTGTGAGGCTTCACAGACTGAAACACATACCATTGTGTTGACAGTGCGAACTAACTTGTGAAAAGCAGTATCTGCTGTCCTAGTTCAAACAGGTCGTTATTATCCATGAACAAATATGAAGCTGACAATTAGCAACTGCTAAGCTTCCTTTTAGTTATTCTCTTGGCCTGAATCCTAAAGACACTACATTACCAGTACAGAAATGGAGTCTTGGGGATTGTTTTAATTGCTGAAGACTCCCTCCCTTAACCTACTTCCTCCTTTATCAGAGACACAGCTGATTAGATAGGAACGCATGCTGGCTGGCGCCTTCCCATCCCGCTTGTTTTTGTACCTCACGGCTGTGTAGTGCTGGGTCATGTTCCTATTCATTTTTCGTGACCTTTCCTCATTACACCCTTTTTAATTGCAGCTTGTTTCTGTGACCTTGGAGTCCTGCAGGCCAGTCCAAAAGATCAGGCACTGTGTTTTTAAGTTACCAGCTGAAAAGGCTGGAAACACGAGGACATTTTCCAGCAAAGAAGTTTGTGTGTATGAGTAGCTTTTACTTTTTTATCATATAATATTTGGCTCAGTGATGTAGACTATTTTTGCAGCCAGCTAGCAACTTCATGAACTCTGGTGTTGAATGATTCTTGTTTACAAATGTTTTATATTTGGTATATGTGTGGCTGTTTTTTAAAAAACTGGATTATCGACTAATATTGCATAAATATCCACCTGTATTCCACAAGTTTTCAGTCCCACTGCTTTGCTGCTTGTTTCTATACTGACTTGGTGTGTTTCTGCCTCTCTAAAAATCATGCAGTTGTAGTGGCTTTGAACTCATACGGGTTTATTGCAGCCACAAACAAATTAGATCATGTGCTGAACTTATGCTATAGGCAATAAACTGAATTAGAAATCTACTTATATACCTTTTGATGTGCTTTACCACATTTAGATACCCTTGAATAGATATTTTATTTGGATTGTTGGATTTGTTTAATGTTTTATTCACAAGTTCCCTATGCAAACTTTCAGCTGATACTCAAGTAGTTTAAAAAGTATTGCGATCCTTTATTGATGAGGAAATGGATTATTACTTACAAAAACTACTTCCTTCCCATCTAAAACTGTCTTCCTATCAGGTTCAGAGCCAAAAAAGGAAGATGTGGAAATTGTACAGTATGTTTTGAGAAAATAAGAAGTATGTCTACCTGTGTAAGAGTACAAGAACATATTGTTATGGATCTGTTCTCCCTGATTCTAAGTGGGCCGGATGTGAGGCACTTCTGGCCAGGAGTTGTGTAACCTAATTTGTGTGGCACTGAGCCTGAGTTAACATACCTTGCCTCTCAGCATCCAGTTAATGGTGCTGCATGGCTTCCGGAGTGGAGCTTTTTCAGACCTGGTGAGCTGGGTGGAGCGGATACACGATTGTCTGTACGCAGTCGTGTCAATATGCACTTAATGCTCCCTGAAAGGGGTTGAGAGCTGAGGTGTGAGTATTCTGTGTGTAGACAGTACAAGCCTTATAAGAGCGTTGTCTTTAGGTTACAATTTTTAATGCTGGGGCCTAGTGTGATGTATAACCTTTAGGGGTCTGATGCTTGGATGCATTGAGTTCTTACAGCTCTCCCTAAAGGTGGAAGAGATGAAAGAAAATTAGAAGACGGAAAATCTGGGTTCATCCAGATGCCTACATTTGGATATGTTGCCTTACCATAGGTATTTAAATCTGTCAATTCTGATGTTGATGTATTTTATTATAAAATCCTGTTCTAGATGCAGAGGCAGATGCAACCTACATGTAAATGGGAGGATTCTTGGAGCTAGTCGTCTTTATTTGGTAACCGTACCTCAGAGGCAAATTAGACTTCTTTGCACTTCACCAGTGGCACTTCCTTTCCTTACCTCCTCTTGCTTGCCTAGCTCATCTGCAGAAGGAAAGTGGCCAGCATGTTTCAGCACCTCTTTCTGCCATTCCAGTTCTTTGGAGCCATTGACTGCTGCCGTAAATCAGAACAGTCTCGGGACTCAAGTAGAAGGGTAGTGGTCACAAGACACAGGGATGCAAACATTTGTTTTATTCTGTATGGCTCCACTTCCTAATAGCAGCAATACTTTGAATCACAGTAACAGGAGTAGTAGAGCACCTAATTGTAAAATTCCTTTGAATAACACCTTGCTGCTCAGTGTTCATAAAAAAAAGTAGGGTTTTTTCCCCCCCCAGATGAATTCAAGTATGTTTGAAAGGTAGAACTTTTACTTAGTAGCAAGTAGAGCTCTGACATAATTTAAAATATTTCTTCTATTAATTGTAGCTTTACTTTCACATGGTGGTTGCAAAGGTAATACTTCTTTTCTAGAAGGACATGTGTCTTCTTTTTCTTAAAAAAAAAATGTAGATGGATGCAGGCTGCTGACACTAACAACTGGTGCTGAGAGAAGCATTTTTCTGTGGTCAGTTACTTTGGAATGAAACATGTTTTTAAGTTTCTCAGAGGATTCACTCTAACAGGATAAGCAACTGCAGTCAGACTTAACATTTATGCCTGTCAGCCTTTACACTGCCAATTTGTTACGTGTTAGTATATCGTATATATCAACTTTGTTTCTTAACATAATATTGGCTCTTATTACAGTACATGTGTTAAGTACCTGCTGTCCCCAAAAGATTCAATTCCACTGACTCAGAGGTTTTGTTATGGCAGTGGCAAAACAATCTTTTGTCTTATAGCTAAAGCACGAATATAAAACTACAGGAAGAATTTTGAAGAGAACTTAGGGTTTATAAAACATGCTGCTACTGAAGTTAAGGGGAAGTTTGTCTTCCATTTCAGCTGAAACATAGCAAGTCCCTTGTCAACAGCTTTTGAAAATCTCTCTGAAAAGATAAAAGGAAAATTATTTAAAAGAAATGGAATCATATGTCCTGTCAACCTTCAGTGTTTCCTTTGTAACTTGAAAAACCTATTAAATCCGGCTAACAACAACAAAAAATTTCGTTCATTAAGTGCCACAGTTAAAGGTCTTCCATTGACTCCCTTAGGCAATAATGCAGGCTCCTACTAATTAAGTATGTAAGGACCACATGATTTGTGCCTAGAAAGTTTTTTGGTTTTGTTTTTTTTTTTTAATTAATTACAGCAATTGAATAAAACCATGTAGTTCTTCTAGCAGGAGATCTCACTTTTTGAACTGCTAGATAACTAAAGGAAGTAAGTCATGTTTGATAAACCTTACTCTTTTTCATTTTTGCAGAAAGAATGTGAAAAATGTACCTCTCTTTAACTTCTCTTAAAACATATGATTTGGTGTAAGTCAAGCTTATGCCGAAGCAAGAGACAGTACCTGTTTTAAGGAGGTGAAAGCTTTGTTCCTTGTAACGACATTGTAGAAGAAGCTAAAGAATGAGTAACTGCCTACCGGTTATGATGCTACCCAATGGTAATCGCTGTACCAAGGGATAATCCAAACAAAGCCTTCCTCATCATTCCTGGAAACAGCTCCCATTGTTCTTGTTCTGGCTGCTTCTGATGATGTAAGGTAATAATGGGCATTAACGCTTTTCATGCTAAATGTTTCCGAGAGTCCCACATTTGTGAAACAGACTGAAAGGTAATAAGAAAGTCAAAAGTTGTTTAGAGTATTTTCTTACCCAATCCCTGAGCATGGCTGAGCACATCTCTGTAATGCCTTTTAAGAATTAAAACTATGTTTGATCTCTGCAGAAGACATAAATATACAGCCTATAAAAAGTGGGCTGGACGTTTTCAACAGTGAGACCTGAGAGTAATTTCCTTCAAGTGTGTGGGCTGTATGAATATGATTTCTTTATTCAGCTCATACACAGACTGATTCCTTTTCCTAACATTCAATATGAAAACAATTTATTTTAATTTGCAACAAAAGAGGTAAATCTTTCTCTGGTCAAATCTTAATGTTTTGTTCAACTTTTATATGTTTTTTTTTAATGCCAGTTTCAGCCAGCTGTAATAAAAATGAAGAGGTTGCTCAAAACCAACCGGGCAGGCACGTTTCCTTCTGTCTACAACAATGTAAATAAGCGGTTGATGGGATGGTTGGGGTCCCTGAGATTCAGTGTCTGCATTAGTACTCAAGCTTTCATTCTTTGGTGTAATGAATGCTTTGGTATTTTATCTAAAACAGAATAATTTCTGCAGGAGGGGTTGCTTTTTCATAGGTACTGTAGAATATAAGAGTCTACTGTAGGAGACCAAGGAATCAAGAGGACCATTTCATTGAAATATTTGTTCTGACTCATGCACAGAGAGGCATTGACCCTAATTCCCAAACAGTCTGGCTGTGCTGTTTGAGGTCTGAATTATAAGGTAGAAGGTGAACAGCAGCACTTTGCTTTCATTATTTTAACTGGTTTTGCGAAACTAGTCCCTCAAAATGAGACCCATTTCATCACTTTCCCCCCTCCCTGACTCCTCTCCCTCTCCTCCCCCCTTTCTTCTTCTTATCTCCTTTTCTTTACATCTTTCTTCCTATTTATCAAATACATGAATATTTTCAGTTAAATTTTTGGCCTTCCAGTATTTGTGTTCGGTTGTAAAATAATCATGAGAAGCTGGATATAAGCCATATTTATAAGTATATTATATATACCAATACCAAATAGTTTCATCGATTCAATAAGGACAGGGTTTGTAGGCAGAGTTGCCTATCTCTTTTATTACTTCATTTATGTTTTTTTCTTTATTTTATAGTCTATTTACACCAATAAAATGGTCACTGGTATACAATGCAAATTGCCTATTGTTCAGATTTTAGGCAGTGCAAGATTTAATTGATTAATTTCATTGAAATGGATGTAACTAATAACAACATTAAAATATTGTTTGCTTTTCAGTATTAGATGCTTAATTAGTAATTTGGCTGATATTACAAGTAGGGAGGATATTTCCTAATGGTTGACAATTCATTGAGTTTAGTGCCAACAGCAAATCTAAAATCCCTTAACCGCCATTAATTAATTACCAGGAAATACCCGGCTCGGGTGGAGTGGGTCATTATGCTTCTATTCCATGCAAAACTGTGAAGGGTGAAAAGAAATCAAAATAATGTACGAAGTGGATCGTGCAAACCTAGTACAGAGACCAAACTCTCCATATTCACTGTAGTTATACAGTGACACAAATAGGCCATCGCAGTTGTTCTAGTAGCAAGCACAGCTCAGAGGCACAAACCCAGAACTTCAAGGTTCCTTTAGGTTTAGAACTGCAGTGGGTGTAACCAGGATATATGTTTACAATGGGGTAGCATTTACTAAAATGCACAAGTGAACAATGAAAATGTCTCCTGAAGACTGCCTTCTAACCCATGTTCTTTAAAGATTACATTTTATATTTGTATTTGAGAACCATTTTGCTTGTTAATACTTCAAAGCAAGGGTACTTATTCACACAGGATAAAATTAGGTTATAAAAACTGTTGCAAGGTAGCGGAATTGCTAAAGTACGTCTCTGAGTTTTCTTCTTTTATTTTAAGTTACTGTCTACAGTTGCTCATTTATTACTGTAAATTGCTTTACTAATAAAAATGAAAGTATCGGTAGTCCTTGATAACGTATCATGTCTATTTCACTCAAATTATACTATTATTTTCCAATATATCAAAGGAAAAGGGAGGGAAAAAAAGATATATTTTTTTTCCAGCACTCCCTCTCCTGAGACCTCCATGTAATCGTTAACCAAGAGAAATCTTATTTTTTATTAAATTAGAATCTTTAGTCTAAAGCATGAGGAATATGTGATTTAAAGACTTCGTGATCCTAAGATAGGAGACATGTATTACAGTTGTTTCTGCTTATAGAAGTCCAAGTCAGGTGAGGACCGAACCCAGAGAGGTAGTTTTAGTTTCCTTATAGTAAGCATTGACATTCTTCTGGTGACAATAAACATGGATAAAATAAAAATAAATAAAATAAGATGGATACAGGTACATTTCACATTATCTCAGACTGCGTAAAAATTTTTCTTCTGTTTTTGCGGATGGTTTTGTTGGCTACCCTAGCTTTTCAAAGTAGGTTATAATTTACTTTTTAAAAAATTGTTTTTATGGGTTTATGTTGTAACTTTCAGAGGAGCTTTCTTCTCCTTTCCTCCCTCCTTTAACAGAAATATAGTTATATTTGGAATGTACTTACATGCACACAAAATTCAGCATTTCAAATGCTAAACCTATTTCAAGCTAGAATGATAAAGGTTATTAAAAAGAAGAAACATAATTATCCCCTGACACATTTCATAACAGGAGAGAGTGTATATGCAGTTATACTGATCATTTTATCATTTACATTTTTTTAAACTTTGCATTAGCTTGTACAAACTCATCTTAAATACAGAAAAGCCGGGAATGTAATTTAGACAACAGGGACATTCTAAATACTTAGGACTTTCACTTAATTTTTTTATTAAATAAAGTCAGAATTTGGTGAGGATTTTGCAAGATCACTTCATGTACATCAAGACTCTTTGTACTGTTCAGAAGCAGATTTGACAAAACATCCCAATTTGCATTAATTAAATTAATTAAACAGTTCCCCCATTGTTCTTCACCTGGATGTGCAATACTTTTTTCCATGTCCTCACAGCATCAACACCTGGTACTTGAGCCCTACAGTCTTTCCATCATTGGACTTTCAACAGAATCTATACGCAGACATAGGAAAGTTATTTTAGGCGGTGGTGCAGGAGGTGGAGACACAAATGGTATGGAGAAAGAAAGGGGGAACTGTAGGAAGTGTACAGCAAAATAGTTCATTTCCTTATATTTATGAAATGAGTGAGTTCCCACACATTATTTTTGACCAGAATTGTGTTACATTTTTTTTAAGAACCCTTGAGAATCAGTTGATACCAGGGATAGATAACTCATTGAGCCACTGGAACCTTGCCTTTTCTTTAATAAAATAATTCAGATTTGTTTTTCCAGGGTGCTGTGTCTCAGCAAAATTTTATCATGTTTAGGAAGAAACAGAATTCTAATGTATCTTAAAAACCTGAAGAATACTACAGTTATTCAATGGCTAGTTGTTTAAATCTAAACAGTGTTTCCATGGGACAGGAAAAAAGTACCAATAAGAAACAATGTAGTCTAACGGTAAAGATCTTTTGATTGTGAGCTTTTCAGTGATCATTGTAATAATTCATGTACTTTCATAACAGAACAACATATCTTGTACTTACAAATGAAGGGTGGATATTACTGCATAAACTATGTACAATGCCTTTCAAGCTTTTTGTTTAGATGCTGTTTAAATATGCAGCTCACCTCCCACTATCACTGCAGTGATAAAACTTCAAAGAAAGCAAGAACACACCCACTTTATCTGATCTAGTAGAGATACAATGGGACAATGAAAACAAGAACATATTTATTTTTTCAGATGTAAACTTAAGGATAAGAAAGGAATGTATTGTATTGCTCTGTTTTCCGTGTGGGACACATCTAATAAATATTGTAGTATACTTATTTTTTTAGTGAGGATGAAATTGCAGATTTTGTTTGCAACCAGATGCCATGCAGGAGATTCAGCCATATTTCTTTTTAACTAGATGTCTAAATTATATTTCTGTTGAAAAAGCTAGTATTATACGGCCTGTAACTCAGATACTGATACCCTAGCCCTGTCCTAAATCTTAGAATCGCCAAAGTGATTGATATAATACCATTACTAGGTAACCTGTTAATTTATGGCAGCCACATTTAGAAGTTCAGATGTATAGATAAAAAGGAACATTAAATGGTCTGATACTAATTGCAATATATTCTGAATGAGGAAAACTGTCCAAGTATTTGAAATTCGGTCTCTCTTTGCCAACACAGTTGTCTTTCCTAGAAAATGCAGGGAGGGTTCATTTGAGTACCACTGGAGATCAAAAATAATTAATTCTTTAACTGAACTAAGGGCAAATGATTGGTATTACGGTATGCATTGCAGAAAAATATGTCCTTCAATTTCCTTGTAGGTGTACGTTTTTTAAAAAAAAAAAAAATCTTTCCTTGTTAAAAGTTGCTTTGGATCTAGTCAGAATAGTATGTTATCCCCTGATTATTTGGTTCCATTTTGTTTCATCGCATCTATGCAATTTTTAAAAAAGGATACTGTCAGATACTCTGCCGATATCTTTAAGGACAATTCCATTGGATTTGTGCAGCTTGTAAGGAAAAAAATTGTAATGAAATAAAAAAGACTAAATGTATTCAGGCAGTAAAATGTACTTAATTTTTTTGAAAAAGAAAAAAAAATTTGTATAATCTCTTCATAAGTGTTTCTGTGAATAGATAGATAAGAAGATACATGTTTTACAAGCCTCTGACACAGAGGTGTTCTGCCAGACTATTGTTTCATGCAGCAAAAAGTAGAGCACTGACAAGTGTGCAAATGATGCGCTTGACTATGACTTAATAAAACCCATTTTGAACTCTGTGAGACTTTGAGGATAGAAATGGCTGAGGTGGGTTGACCCTGGCTGGACGCCAGGTGCCCACCAAAGCCGTTCTATCACTCCCCCCTCCTCAGCTGGACAGGGG
>JANXJC010000001.1:17397227-17437459 GCA_027564655.1 Leptodon cayanensis
TCTTCACTGACCTTGGTGTCCGCAGGGCTGTTTCTCTTACATGTTCTCACTCTCTCTCCGGCTGCCACTTCTCTCTCTCCCTGTCCCAGAACTTTTTTTCCTTCTTAAAAATGTTATCACAGAGGCACTACCACTATCGCTGAATGGCTCAGCCTTGGCTGGCGGCAGGTCCATCTTGGAGCCGGCTGGTATTGGCTCTGTCGGACACAGGGGAAGCTTCCAGCAACCTCTCACTGAAGCCACCCCTGTAACCCCCCTCGCTACCAAAACCTTGCCACACAAACCCAATACAATGGCATATAGAAATACATGCTTTGTAACTTACCCAGCACAATACTTAGAGCTACTGTTACAAGAATAATAGTTCTTGCTGAGACAAGGAACATGAAAAGGTTCTAAAATTGCTAATGGGACTCTTGGAATTGGATTTCTTACAGATTCCTTTGGTTGGCTTAGCATTTCATTTCGTTATTGCACACTGAAGCTTACTAGGAAATTAGATAATATATGGATTTTATTTATTATACCCATTGTAATACAGTTAAGTCTGTATCTAATTCAGTTTGCAAATATAAATTTTTTAATGTTATTTCAGTTTAGAAAGATATTAAAGTGTGTGCGAGTGAATATGAGAATATTACTTTCATTTTTTATATGTACTGTTATCCACTAATTTTCCCGTCATATTGATTTTGTACATTAAATTATACATTTAACTTGGAGCAAATTACCCTGGCAGTTAAATGATTCTGTGGATATGAAGCTTTCAAGCCCTTTATTTTTTTTAAACTTTACTAAAAATCTTTACTAAGATTTTTCAGTTTTAACCTTCTTGTTGTCTTCAGCAGTATCGCATGTTCCCATAGATGCTGTATAAGTATTTATTCTCTAGCATAAATGACGATAAATGTAGTAAAATACTTGTTTTTTTCTTTTAATCATTGTTAAAGACACATTGTATTCAAAAGACATGTACGAAGAGCATGTCTTTTGAATAAAGACATTTTTATGAGGTTTATTTTTAGGCCAGTGCTTTAATGTCCATGTGATAGATCCTCTGCTGGTGTAAATCAGTGGAACTATATGAAATTAAGTCCTCTGGTCATCTAACACTAGGACCTCCTAACACATCCCTTGAAGATCAGAGAAGAGTAGTTGTACTTTTAAAAGACTTATTTAACTTGACATCTCAGTCCTTCAAATTTACCGGTTATGCCTTCTCCACTGTAGACCTGTGCAAAATAATGATGTTAGACATGAGAAATTAAACCTTTGTCTGTGTCGTGGTTTTTCCCTGGTTTCATCCATAGATGGCCAGTGTACGTCACGTGTAGCCAAGGTAATCTAAGGTGTAGCAAATGTGATATTTGATCCAGTGTATCGCTAGTGCCAAATTTTAGCTGATAGTTGGTTTTGTGTTTTTGCTGTTTTTATTGAAATCTACAATGTTTACAAGTTACAGGATAATCAGAACACGCTGGGAATATACGGCTGTAGTTATAGGAGAAAGACTTTTATTGTCAGTGTCTTTACTACTGCCAAAACAAGTAAGACTGCACGCAGCCCAAAATTCAGATCCTGTGGCATTTGCAGGGTTGGCAGTTATGGGATAAAAGTTGTGTTGTTTTCACCAGTAAACCAGACAACTTGAACATACATGTCATTTGCACGTGTTGTCAAGACAGTTTCAAGGTAGTTCTGTGCACTAAAAAAAGAAGTATAATATTTCACTGAATTCAATTCAGTTTACTATTTTTATGCTTAATGTATAAAATAATTATTATGAAAAAAAATGTTTTCCGTGACATGAAATAATTTGCTGTTGTGCTTGCACATTTTAAACACTTTTTTCATTACTCTGTCTTTTTTAGTGATTTTCAATTCAACTTTCTTTATCATCTACTATTCATAACTTTTTTGTCTGAAGGAACTCACCTTGCTTTAGAGGCAATGGCAATTGTCTGGTATTAATTCTAACTTTTAAACAAAGTCAAACGGTAGGACTTCTGCTACCAAAATATTATCAGTATATTTATTGTATGCGGTAGGAAAGCTTCAGGCTTAATCTGAAGCTGTACTCTGCAGGATTATGGGTATGCATACGCTCACCAAAGTTAATCCTACTGGAAATAAAAAAAAACCACAAAAGCAAGTCTTCACATCTCTACATCAGTCTGTACGGCTCAAAGCAAAAATTTATGTTGATATTTCTGAGAAGGTATAAAGTATTTAGATTTCCCTCTCCCCCCTCCCGCCCCATTAATGTTAGCTACATGTATAAGGGCTAGACTGAGTATGGGGCTAGTTTTGCCTAAGAATTAAGTCCTCAAAGCAGACTCTAGACATCAGGATAATTTACTATAAAATACACACATCTTGAAGAAGGGTTGGAATGGAAGGTTTATATAAATGGGCTGTAATAATCAGTTGGCTATCATCTTATTCCACCATGTAAAATATATTCTTTTTACTCAAAAAGAAAGCTGGAGACAGGCTAGCTGCTGTAAAAGCTGAAGCTGAAAGGAAGAGATGCATATTTGAACTCCCATGGTTGGAGGAGAGATTTGATTATTATACAGATTCTACATTTAATCGCCTCCATGTTTTCTTCATTGAAAATGGAAGTTGCAATAATCATATTTTTCAGGAGTCAGATCTTGTTGTTGTATGTTAGACAATGTTCTGAATCTGATGACTGAATCAAATGTCAAAAGGCAGAGGACAAACATTTAATTTCTGATTCCTAATTGGGTTTAGGTGAACACTGCATTGGAAGTGACCAGGAAGCTGCTCTGAACTGTGGATGTTCTAGACCTGGGCAGATACAAAAATCTGTCACTTGTGTCAATGCACAAACTGCTCTAGTTTCGGCAACAAAAGTGAGTGTTTGGTATGTCAGTTTGCAATTTGAATGATGCTGTTTCATGCAGTTCTTCCACAGGGTTTATTAGGCCTTTGTGAGCTTAGCCTCAATCCTTTGTACGACTCTAGAAAACTGTAGTTACTTATTAAGTTTAGCTTTCCTTCCAGGTAACCACACAGCCTTAAAAAGGCAAAGATGTCATATGACGGGTATTTTATTCCAGGGATAGCTACAATTCAGGACAATGGAGGACTTCACTTTTAAAGAATGCCTTGAACAGATTCCCCTGCTTCCTCCTATCTCCTCCCACCACAATCCTTTTATATGCTGATAAATACGATTTTTTAAATGGCAAAGAAACTTTAGCATTCTTGATCATTATCTGTTTTTTTCCCAGCTTTATAATACATTAGTATCACCTCTTCATCCCAAATCAGATCCTAAAATTTCCCTCTCTCTTGATATTTCTGATCCTAATTAACTTATCATTTATTCAGAATGCGGAGACTTCCATTAAGGCGTTACAGTTGTCATGTAATTGAGGAACACTACTTTTCAGATATTTTGTCAAATAGATAAAAAGTATGTGACTATCTAATACGCAGCTGCAAAGCAATGGATATGTTCTTTGCTTTTGATTATAAAGTTTTGGGCTTTTGTTTTGGCAGGTTCCTCATTGATATATAAAAGATCTGTAGCCTTCACTGATGATCTCACCAGTGACATATGTCTTGTCTTATTGCCTATGTTTTCTTGTTTTACTTCATCAGTTATGTCATTCTTTGACGCTTTTCCTATTGCATTCTCATCACTTTTCTTATCTCTTTCCACATTTGTTTCCTTGTGGCATTGTCTCATTCAGTACATTACATGCTCCAAGTTCCTTGACAGCTTCTAGATTAATTTCTTTTTTTCTTTTATGTAAAGGTTTTGTTTAGCCTTTGATTTATTTTCCTCTTGTGCCAGTTCCTTTCCTGCTATTTCAGTTGGACAGTGCTCTTTCAGTGGTATTAACAATTCCCTGTGTTTACTGGATTGCACACCATTAGGATTTTTCATAGTCACTTTCTGGGATTTTGTATTCTTCTGTTTCTAGCATTTGTTATTACATCTGGACTTAAATTCTTGTTCTGCATTTGATTCAGGACATGCATGAGTTCCAAATATACTAAGTGAGTTCATCTAATCAAAACTTATTTTTCGAGTAATTTCTCAAGCAAGGTTCTTCTGCATGCTGCTCCGTGCTCTCTTTCTCCACCCCCACCCCCATATATGACTTGCCCCTTCTTAAACTGCTTTTTATCATTTCTTTAATTCATACATAAAAAGAAGCATAGTTTTCCCTACCGCTAGTAGTTTTACCATAAATTATTGTCAAAGAATAATATTCCACTTTTTTATGCTTCCATTTCCTCACTCTGAAGATGTACTAGGTAAGACCAGCCATGGCTAAAAATGACATTAAATTTGGAATCTCTACTACAGTTCACCCAAGCTACCCTGAGTTTACATCCTTTCATTAGAAAACGTGCTAGTTTCAAATTCTTCATTGCTTTGGGTAGAATTAATACTTTTTTCCAGAAATATATCTTTCTTCTGCAGTGTTTATTTTACTCTCTTTGTATTTTTGTGTTTATATGTTTCTTTTCTAAGTTTTGGAAGAAGAACTAATGATTTTATTGCTGCAGAAAACAAACTGCAACAACTTTTATGCAACAATCGTGTTTGATTTCAATGTGGCTGGTTTTAGCTTTTGTCATTTTTTCCTTTGTCATTTAGTTTTGACAGTGGGAGGGGGGACTATACAGTAAGCTATAACTCCAAATCCTATGGAAAGGCAGGGTAGTAAAGGATAAACACGGTATCCTGTTAGGAAACACTGCTTTGTAGGCAAAAAAAAAAAAAAATCTCCTAGATCAATATTTGACAAAGAAAATTTGTTGTGCATGTGTTTAAAATCAGTTTCTAGCAGCATTAGCACAGTTCACTTGTTCCTGCATTGGGCTGTATCTTGTCATTTTACATGCTGACCCCACATCAATTCTATTAGATTTTTCACGCGTGGCAATGAAGTTGCACTGGCAGTACTTAAATTTGCAGGTGAGGGCGTAAGTCAATTCTTCCCTACTCCAAGCTGTAGTTGCTAATGACAGGAAGCTTGTGCCCTGTGATGCAGGAACCTTGTAGAGTCACAGAGGTGCAGGCGAGAAAGCAGCTGGATTGGTAGGACAGCAGAGCAAGCAATAAGATGTGTGCAAAGGTCAGTCTAACTGCAACCTGAGAATCCCTGTTGTGAACGAGGATCGACCCTATTTTCTTTGGATCTGCGCAAAAGAGAAACTCTTGCCTGCACGCTCTTGCAGCCTAAGAGAACTGAGTGGATATCCTGCCAGTGCAGAGGGACCAAGAGGAGCCATGTTTCCTGCCTGAAAGCCACAGTACTTCTGAGGTCGAAGTGGCTTCGTGCTGAACCCCTACAAGGCTAGTCCTTAGCGGGAATATCTGGCCCAGAGAAGATATTAGGCACAACTCCACTGCTTTGGCTTTTGCTGTGAATAGTATGACAATTGTAAGAAAAGTTGTCGTTTACACCTCTATTAATCCCCTGAGCAAGGATTTAGTGAAAGCTGTTAATTGGAACTTACTTTAACTTCAATGAGATTTCCCATTGGGAGTGCTAGCCCCAGAAGACACTAGTATCTTTAATGTGCTCGTTCTAATGTTTCTTAAGGCTACTGACAGGATCCATAATGGAAATATGTTAACAGCAAGCAGGATTCCCATGTATCCATAGTAAGCCTGAAGGGTCCATAATCCTTTTCATGCTCTCAGTGTAGGCAGGAAGGTCTTGCCTAGGATTCATATGAAGCAAAAGTAGATATGCTCTGAAGAAAACCAAATAATGAAGACAATTCTGAGAATGTGTTCTTGAGTGAATTTGACTCTATGTTTGTAATATCTGTAAACATGAAAGGATAAAAGGGAGTGCCTGAATGAGTACTTTGTTAGGAAAAGCAAAACTCACTGCAGAACAGGAAAAAACAACTAAAGAACTAAAACAAACTAAGAAACAATGGGTAAGCAGGTGCAGAACCTGGGAAAAGAAAAAAATGAGGTCTATTTCGACATTTTAAAATTTAAATCCAGAGATTTAAAAATAAATCTCTGTTTCCTTATGGTTCTGAAGAACAAGAATATAATTTACACTGGTTTACTCCCCTTCTTTTTGATGCTTCTAACTGCCAGTTGCAACTGACAGTGATTCATTTTGATGATGAGAGGGTCAATTTTTAATTGTCTTCTTTTACTTTGCTTACCTCTTACATGGGTCTCTACGTCTTCCTTATTTATGTGGTTCAATAAGGATTTAGGAACTTTATCTATTGTAGGTTTTAGCCTTAAAAAATGAATACTCTGATGAATATGTCCATTGTAATTAGTAAAACAAGCAAACATTTAGAAAACCCAAAGTAAAATCAAAGCCATGGGGGAGCTAGACATACATTTATAGTAAGAAAGTGCTTCTTCCATGAAGAATTTATATTTTGAAGGGACCAAATAATAAGAGAAATGTTATTATCTCATTTAAGATTGTGGGATGAAGAAGAGAGCAATGAAGTGACTTGCCTAATGGTTTAGGACTGAGCTAGGAATAGAATCCAGACTGCCTGACTCCACAGGCAGGGCATTAAAACAGATTACCCTTCTCTGTGAGCAATAGGTGAGGAGTACCTGTTTAACAGCCTAGATTTGATGAAATATACACTGTATCTTTTGCTTAATGAATTGTGTTTTATCATAATGGGGGTCTTTTTTTAAAGAATTGGTGTTGTAAGTCATTAATGATAAATTATTTTGGGGTTCAATGTGTCACTGCTGGAATGATACTTCTTCCTAATCAAAGTGACTGTATCATGTCAGAAGGCACTGGTATTTATTTTTCAGGGAGTAAGTACCAGAAAATGCTGCACAGGATGTTCTTTCTTATGCAGTCCTTGTTAACATCTGCCCCTGAAACACATGGCCTAAGTCTGAAGGAGTGAAAATAAATCTGTCACCTAATATGGTTTACAATACAGATGCAAAAGTCAGGGTTTTTTAGTATTGTCTAGTGTGTACTGCAGAGAACTCATCCTTTAAAACCAGCCACGGTGATATAGCAATATATGTTCTAAGGAATGTTCTTACAATTTACCTCTATAAAATAAATTCTCCAATTATGAATTAGAATTAGAATTCCAGCCCTGCTGGAGGCTGAGTCGGGTAGGTTTTAGCCTGAGAGATACAAAACTTGGAAAAACCTGCCTGGAATGCTGTCTCTTTCAACTGACCTTAAGGAAGGTGTGTCCAAGGCAGAAACAAACAAACAAAAAGACCTAAAATTAAAAATGAAACTAAACAATGTTTAGAACACACTGGAACTCACAGAAGAGAAGAAATTTGTTACCTAATTCCATAGAAAGTGTATAGAAAGTTGAGCTGTAAGATATGTAGAGACTGGGATTTAACTGGGACCTTCTTTACTTAGTACGTAAGTATCATAAGTATGATAAAAGTTGGAGTTTGCACACTATGTATTCCCAGATATGTCCTTAAGCTGTCTTTAATGAATGCCATTCTCATTAATTTAAATGTGACTTACATGCAGATAGCAATAAGATAATTGAAGAAGTTCTTAATTTAGAAACAGTTTATATGGTTATTCCGCACGAAGTAACATTGCTATAAATTGTTAAAATCAGGACAGCGATATGACTTTTCACAGATACATTTAACAGCAATAACTGCTACTCTCCAGTGGTGAGTCATTGCTTTAATTCTGAGAGGGTCTTTGTGGGGGTGGGGTGCAGGGCAGGGAAGGAAGGGAAATCCTCACTGTTCTTTAAAGGAGGAAAGTACCCCTGGTTCTGAAGGATTATAAATTTATTTTCCTAAGGCCTACTGACTGCCAGCAGAGACTCCATCTGCATGGTAACTAAACCTTTTGGGGCAGGAGCTCTCCTTTTGTTTTGTGCTTGCACAGCACTAACCATAGCAAAGTTCTGGAGTGCCACAGCAATAAAAATGTGGGATAATGGTAATTCACTGGGAAGGATGTTGGGCAGACTATAAGATATGTGAAGCTAATATATCCTTTCAAGAACATTACCTCAAAAGAGAAAAATCCTTCCCTCTGCTACTGCTGAGTTCAGGAACTTTCTGTATATGTTGTCAGGACACCTGTCATCCAAAAATTAGGTTTGTGGAAAGGGTTACCTCTTTTCCCATTTATTTGGATAATTTTCCCTGGGTTCATTCCTGAGTTTGTTTTGAGTTGCCTCTAACTCCCGTTTTAATGGTTATGTCTGAGTGACCCAGCATTGCAAAGCAACTTCTGTTGAAATAGGGTTTTTTCCCCATTATCATGTTAAAACTTTTAGATGTAGAGAAATTCTTAGGCTTCAATGTGAAACCACAAAACCTGTTACTGGAGTTTGCTCCAAAGTATTAGGAACCTAAGATTAGAATTTCTACCAATATGGAAGCTGAACTTACCTGGTTTTGGTTTTGTGGCATTTTATGTCAATCTTGTAGAGAAAGCATTAAATTTGTCATTTTGAAATATTTTAGTAGAAGGAGCCCTTATAATAAGTAATATGAACAAGTAATATCTGATAATGGATTTCAAGCTCTGTCAAAATCAGCAATGTAGTGACCTTTTTTAGAATGTTTAAAATTAGAAAAAAATATGGAATTTCTTTGCTTTAAAAACAAAAAACCCCAAACATTTGTAGTCTCATTTTGTAGTAAGACAGGAAAAAGAGCTCCATTTATAGTTTATTGTGTAAGTGTAAAATAACTGAATTTCAGCAAACCTGGCTTCTAGCCAGGCTTTGTATGACCATATTTGTCTAATACAAATAATTCAATGTTTAATATTGTATTGGAACTACTTTCTTAATTGTATAGTTCTTTGTGTCTTTAAGAAAAAAATCCAAAATCAGAACAAATAACTTTGAACAAGTCAGGCATCAGCTTAATGTCTAAGTGTACCAAGACTATGGGTAGCAAACTGAATTTTCAAAATACTAGGATGTGTAAAGAAGCTGTCATCACTGCCATCTATACCTAAATCTGTTTTTGAATGTTCTGTTTTTTCTTAGGAATCTAGTTCATCAACTGTTCTCAGCCAAGTACTGCCAACTGAACATTGTATGTGCATATGCAGGTGGGTACAACTTAGAATGTTATACATGGATTTTAAATATGACTGCAAAGTTTTACTTACACCATGATGACAACGAAGAGGAGAGAGATTTCTGTATGTTATTTAATGCTACTGCAATGAAACGATCTACTTAAAACATACTTCTGGCCACCCCTCGTGATGTTTGTTGCCATTGAGAGAGGAAGGGTCATCCTGTAACAGCAGAAGTTTCACTCAGTGTTTAGGTGGATACTTGGTTGTGGAGCCAATGAAAAAACAGATGTGGAAGAAGGTTCGCAACCAGCTAACAGGAGGGAGAAGACAATCAGGTTGTTAAAGCTGAGTCCTTCATGTGCTGGCCAGGTTGTCCTCATGCACTGGAGAGGGAGGATGTGGGTATTTGTTTGAAGAACTGGTGTAAAGACTATTTTGCAAACCGTTCTCTGTGGTCTTCCTAATGGCGTTAGTCAGAGAGCTACTAGTTAGGAATGCTCTCTCACGCATGCAGACTATGTAGAATTTAGACCATATTAGAAATGTATTTGCAGTAGTTGAGTTTTGATGAAGTTGTTATGCAAGTCCAATTTCTCCCCTATCCCACCAGCTCTTTCTCAAAGAGGTTTTCTTTATTGTTCAATAATAGGTATTTTCATTGTTTAGGATTATTCAGTAAAACCTTGTGTTTACTTACATGACCTGAAAATGGTAAAAATTAGTAAAGACCTTTATGGGTATACTTGTTTTTTTTCCAGTCACACCTTGAATATTACTCTCCTGAGTAGACATATTTAATCTGCAAAGTTTTATATCTCCTTTGCATTTTTTTTCTTTTTCAGTCAACCAATGGCTCCAGTCTAGCTGCTTTATTTGTTTCCTTTATTAAAAATAGACTTTCTACTATAGCTTTTTTTGGTTCTAGTTAAGTTTTATAAAAATTAGTTTGTTACAAATAGTACATATGTGGCTTCATTGCAAGACAGAAACATAGATAAATTTGCAGTATAGGAAGGGTAGATAGAACCACCCATTGTATTAAAGTTTCCTGATAACTCTTCCTATACAATTGCATTTTCTGCTGCTTATAACTTCACAAAACTCTGATTTGATTTAATTAAAAAATACAGCTAAGATGTTTCAGACATTTCCAAGGAGCTGGAAAGATGTGCTGAATTCCAGAAGAATTTCAAATGTCTCCACTGAGTCTGAAATTTCTTCAGAGATGATTTCTAATATTGATGAAATGGTAGGTGGGTTTGTTTTTTTCCTCCTCACAATTCAATGAGGTTTTAACTGTAGTCAATTCCAGTAGATGCCAAAGCCATGTCATTACTGAAGTTAATATTTTAACAATTGACTAATTACCCTGCATGCCTTCTTTGTAGAGTATCCAACCTGAAACCTTATTATTATTATTTTACATTTCCATTATGGTTACACACATAGTCCTCAGCTGATTTGTGAGTGTGCTGTGCTGAATATAGTACAAGTACCAGCAATCAGTGTCTGCTGCAAAGTATCATGAAATTCTGAAAGTATGTCCTAAGCCCTCTTAAAAAACCAAGCCTTTTCACAGCACCTCAGGGAGAAATCCCCTAAATTATGATACTTAAAATTACTTCCAATGCTATTAAAAAAATCAGAGTAGTTCAACTATTCCTATTGTTCTTTCAAGTTTTTCAGGTGTAATAAAAGACCTCATGCATTCTGTATTAATTTCTTTAAGTACTATATTTATAGCAGTGGTGATCAAACCTTCAGGGTTCACATCTGTTGTTCCAAGTTATGTTTACCTCTTCTGTATATATTAATACGTATCTTGAGCAGGAGGAGTCACCTTTGACTTGTTGTACTTTTTTTTTTTTTTTTTAACAATTCTCTTGTTTTCAGCAGCGTATGAGTTCCTATGAGTTTTGCAGTAATTTTAAAATTTTAACTTTTCTTAAAGACGATGTGAAGAAGCCTCCTGGGATATACACAACTCATGCAATGGGACACTGAGCTGCTGCTGTAAAAGTTAAAGAACTGAAGAAATCAAAACAGCCAGGTAAATGCTATCTTATACTGACAAAGATTGAATGGCAATACGTCGGTGTTTTTATCCACAATTTTTGTGATTAAGTTCTTAATCTGATGTAAATCAGGTAACTGCAATGGAGCTACACTGACCCAAACCAGCTGTAAATCTTTTGGTGATTTCCATAACTTATGCTCTGGCTTCCAAGCACTCTTGGTTTTCGTTTTGTAAATCAAAGCCCAACCAGTGAGGTTTGGCTGTTCTGAGAAACGGCATCATAAACTCTTGTCACTCCCAAAACATCTTACGCTGAGCAGAGAGGTGAGATGTATTGACTGAAGAGCAGCTTTCAACACATTTATTGGATATCTAGGATCTGCTCTCTCTTCCATTGTGAAACAGAAGTATTCATACATTTATGGAAACTCTTTTCATGATTTTTGCAAAGTGGAACAGTTTCAACAAGCAAAATTTACCCCTACTCAAGGGATAATATTCTGAGAGCTCCGTACATTGCTTACAAGTGGAAAATACCTTGAGATTTAATCAAGGTATTATAGATTATAGCAGAAAGAAGCAGGGGTTTGTTGCTAAAGAGATTGGGTCATCTGTGATCAGAGATAGTCAGAGACTTCATGAGAGAGAAGCACTTATGTATCTGAGTTGCTTTACCAAAATTACATTATGAACCTGTTGTAACAGTTGCTGTAAACATCAGGATTGTAGAGAAAAGGTTTAAAAACATAAATGATTATCCAAGTAAAAAGTAAGAAAAAAGAAGAAGAATTGAAGTAAAAGAGTACATTTGCATTTAAAAAAAACAATTTTCATGCATGTATTTGCAATATTTCATAAATATGCATGTTCAATAACAATATAAATAATAAGATGGATGAGCCTTAATTTGATTTAATTTTATCTTTTACTGTTATCCTAGTAGTAGTTCACATTTTTTGATCTTCAGCATTTTGGACCCAATTTTATAATCTTTTCCACACTAGTAAGCAAACACTTTAGCAAATAGTTTTGTTGCTGGGGTCAATAGGATTAATCATTTTAAGGATGTACTCAATAAAGAGTTCCAAAACTGAGCCCTTTGGCTTGCACTGTGTGTGACTAAGGAGCTCTCTTGCCTTCCCTTCAAAGAACATGGCAAACTTTTACTAATTTGCTGGGAAAACACTGTTCAAAAACCTAATGAATGTAATAAGTAAACAAGGAAATGTTAAGAAAACAGAAGAATATTTGTAGAATTGCCAAGCTATTTTAAGCTTTGGAAATGATCTCATAGTATGGAAAAATAAAAAGGAACGTAAATTACTTATTTAGTAAAAGGTGAAAAATGGCACGTTGCACTGCTATAATTTTTCTTCCTGATAGAATTCCCAATCTTTTTGATGAATGATTCAAAGGAAAATGTTGTGCTTATCATTTAAAATGATAATCAATGATTAATTCTTTGATTTTTGGAGATGATGTTGTTAGCAATTTTCTCATTCAGGTGTATCAATGTCTGACAATATTCTGTCTGACCCACTGTACGTTTTTGTGTGTTTGTGTGTGTGTGTGTGTATTGGAGTACAACTCCTGTCCCCACTATCAAAGCATGAGATCATCTTTAACTCCAATCCCTTGTTTACCACTGCGGGTTGTTCCAAACAAACCCCATCTTTTCTTCCTTCCAGCATTTGAAGCCATTTTCATCAGCTACTCTGACAGTCAGGTTACTAATCTGAGTCCTATTCTCCCTACATCTACGGTAACTAATTAAACAGTAAATTAACACATATATTAATGTATGACATGCCTTGGTAACAGTGCATGAAATCCTGTAATTCTTTTTTGTACCTTTGTTATTCTTGTACTTATTTTTTATTCATTGGATTACTTACCAACTAAGATTATAAATTTTTCTTTGATTGTTTTTTAAAAAAATTATTTGATATGGGGAATTTATTGCTTAGTAAAAGCAGGAGAATACTCAGGAGAATGAGTGAAAAGAATCTCTTTTTCCTGAGAGTGACATGTTGGATAATTTTGAATTTCCAAAAACATAAGTATCATCTCATTCCTGGAAAAAAATCTTGAGATGTTACAAATTTCTACTTCAGCAAACAGGCAAAGTTTGAACAAAATCAAAATGTTTTTGACAAAGAGAAATGAGTCCCAAAGTTAAATTGCAAAGTTTGAGAAGTATATGTTATTAATATAACAATTCTGTGGTTAAAGCAAATAGTGAAATGATAGTTTAGATATCATGTTTTTTGCACAGCCTTCCTGGCTTCTCTTTTTCTCCACAGCTGGCTTCCAGTTGGTTTAGTATTTGACATCAAGTGCATTTCTAAATGAGTTCTGAAGAACGACTTGGGAATTGTCAGATGATTGAAGATCAGTCTCAGATGCCCTGAATAAATAGCAAAAAAGCTTGTGTTTGATGCTTTCTAAAATACAGGTATTGGCTGATAGACCAGAATTACGCTACCATATCAAAATGTTCCAGGTTAAATTTTCAAAGGCATAAATGATGTCACATAAAATTATATTTTCCTGTTTAAGTAGGATAGCAAATGAAAATTCATTTTACTTTTGTTCAGTTGGTCATAAGTCTAGGGAAAAATTCACCTAAAGTACTTGAGCTTTAAAAATCTGGAATTCAGTTGCTAAAAAGTCCATTTAGCAAACTCTACTGCCTTTTGTCAAAAAATGGGCTGATTGTTTTATATGACATGTAAAGCTCTAGTTTTACATTGGATAACTTGGCGAGTTTCCTATAAAGTCATTAAGAGCCTGAGAAGGTTCAGTAGTTTTATCCACAACAAGGTTACAAGGGGGACAGTTCTGAAACTGATGCTCAGAATGATGTGTACAGTTCTTCATCATTCTTTGACAGAAATATTCCATGCTTATTTTGGATATCTTATGACATATTGAGCACTACATATATTTAGAATCAAATCCTTTGGAATCAACATGCGAATATAACAGGGTTGACATAAAGGCACAAACTCTAGCCTTTTACAACATGTCAGTTGGTAAGATCAGCTGATCAGTAAATTTGATCTAAAGCTTTTAAAGACACTTTCCTGGACATTTCAAAGCAACCTATTTTTGCACTGACATTGTATACCAACGAAGCTATTTTGGTGTGATTCATATCCTCGTGTTTATAAACACTATGACAATTTCTGCACCAAATGATGTTCTCACTAAATGCACAAGGAATGAACAATATATGTTCTTAAGTACCCTCATGTTAACATGTTCTGTCTTGAAATTCAATAATTGAGTGTTTACCATTCTAACTGAGATCAGCCTTTTATGACTCTCCAGTCAAAGTAACTCACCATCATACAGTGGTGTTATTTTGTACTGCTCTGTTGGTTTCACAGGCTTTGCAAGGCAGTGGCTACACAAACCTATGGAGAGATTACTCTGGCTGCCCTAGCCACCCTAGTTCAACTTGTGCAAAATATTGTCGGTAAGATCATTTACTATGCCCATCAGTCAGACAGTATCCTTCTTCTCACTTCTTTCTTTCTAACCTCTCAAATGACTCTGTTTTTCAATATATTTTGCTAACATACCTACAGGCTTTTCCCCTAAGGCACGTTATCAACTCATTACTATTAACTGGAATACAGTACGAAAAATTACTCACCTTATTATCAGGTAGAATTTTCCGACTGTCCTGATCTTTTTTCAGTTTTATTTTGGAGGGTTTTTTGTTTCCTTGTTTGTTTTCCAGTAACACTGTAAACTCTTCAGCGTAAAGGCAGTGTCTCTCCAGATTCCTACAGCAGGTAGTCCTGATCCTTTATGAAGTTTTGAATATTACAGAATAAAAATAAATGGTGATAATAAATAATAATCTACTCATTTAAGCACTGATTATTACTATTAAGGTGGAGTTAATAACAGTTTTGTGTTAGTTCATTCTGGATGAAAAAAAAAAACAACAATAAAAAGCACATCATCTGTTACTGCAGCCAAATATTTGTAAACTGAAGTTGCTGAGAGCCTAAGTGGTAACAGTCATCTTGCAAACAGATGGGACAGTCCTGTGTTTGTGAACTTTTGCCCTAGGAAGCAAGAGGGTAAACGAAAGGAGGGAGGAGAAAATAGAATAAGTGTTCAGTAATTATTACTTATTGCACAGTATTACCTTGCAATTATTGTTTCATTCAGGCACATGTGTATAATAAATCTCTATAAATAGTCTCAGAATAATTCAGACATTGCAGGTAGCTGTCATTTTGAAAATTGCCATTGGATGTTTGTACGGTTGTTGGGTTGGCTCCTTTTTCTTACCCACAGTAAACAAAGTGACAGAGTGGTGTGCTAGACTATTAATGATGTCATAGATTAAATTACATTCTATAAACAGAAATTTATACCCTGTACTTTCAACTGAACTGAAAAATCATTTAAAATTTGAAATAAGGAGTCTGTACTTTTTATGTCTTTAAATCTTCTACTTTGAAGTCTAAATCAATTAAATTCATAGGGTTTGTGAAGGTGTCTTAGTGTGGCCTAAAATTTAGGTGAGAAGGTAATGTATCTAAGAATGATCACTTTGTTGTGCTGTAATGTTAAGTGCTCTTTTACTTTAAAGAGTGAACTTCGTTGCAGAATATTTTCATTTTTTATGTTCTAGAATTCCCTATACATCCTGGATGCCATTAATGCAGGTTGTTGATATTCACTGTTAGGTTTTTTATATCCTGTTTCATAACTGGCAATGCCACAGTTTTAGACACAGTGAAATTGTCACCACTTTCAAATCTGGTTAGGTAGGAAATATTTTCTACAGACATTCATACATGAAATCTAAGAGTGGTTTTGTTCATTACCTTATGCTTTCTGAAGTATGTTTTATTATTTTTCAGCATCCTAACATGCTCATCATATCTCTCTCAAACTCCACTGACTCTATTCCTCCAACCATTACAAATTGTCCACAGGCTATCACCATAACCAGCAAGGCACATCCAGTACAAGTCAGCTGGGAACAACCTGAAATTAGTGCCAACAGCAGACAGGCTTCTATATCCAATGCCTCCTGCTTCCAGTACAGAACTTGTCGGATTCAGTATACAGCCCATGGTGAAGCTGGAAACACAGCCTTGTGCCAGTTTAAAGTAATCATCAAAAAGTAAGTGCTATTTTCAGATAAGGCTTAACAAATTTGACTCGATACTGCTGTCTCCTTCCTAGTTCGGTTTCCAGTGCAAAACTCAATGTCTGTGTTTGTTTCCATGCACAGTTCAATATTGGGTCCACTATACCAAACAGCATGAATATTTTAGGTTTAAAAATAGTTTTCTGTCTAAAAATTTGATGCTAATGAACCAGCTCTTTTCATGGAGTATCACTTTATTAGTTCAGGGAAACACTTGTTTACTAGGGAATGATTCTTATGAAAACTGTTATTTTACCATTTGCTTGAGTGATAATCAGTTGAGGGCTTTGGTGACCGATGATCTCTAGTTGTCTTCACTGCAGTCTGATCACTGTGCTTGGTGCTGTGGCCAGGCTTCTGTAACGTTTGTATTCTCACTAATAAAGCTCTGCATTTACACAGTGAGACTTTCCAACACTTTAGAATGCTTCAATGAAATATGCTGAGCAATAATATGATTATGTACTCTCCCAAACACACATTTGCTTGGAAAGCTATTGCTGTTGTTGCAGTCCCTCTGCGGAGCATTCTCCTCATGCAGATGCTCTCTTTAAGCACTTCCTTACAAAGGCTGGTCACTTCTTCAACAAAGGTAAGTTTAAAGTAGTTTAAGCTGTGTAACGAGGCTCAGACTTTGTGCCAAAGTGACTGAGGTATGCCTGGAAAGGCCATTATGCCTTTCTTCAGCAGGAGAGGGCCAAGAGGGTGGGAGATTTGGTAAAGAACATTGGTAAATCTTATTACTTCCACTTGAGAGTCTACCGTCTCCAGTTAACACAGAAGTTTCTAAACTAATTTAGGAGTGTTCTCATAAAGGATTGATAGCTTTTAAGCATTAGATGATAGACTATCAATCCTATTTGTGTAGCTAAGCACTCTAATATGCAGAAAGAGAATGCTTTCTAGTCAGTAGAACTTTTGAGAAGGTTTTCAAGCTTATTGCTCTAAATTCAATGAGCATTTAAAAAACGGAACCAAATGTTCTGAATTAAGGTCATAATATTGAAAAAGTAGTTACTATAAAATTGAAAAAAAGAAAGCTACTTCCTCTAGCTTAGTTTCTTATAGAATACAAAGCATTACTACAAAAGTTCATTGACATGATTGCAGAACACAAAAGAAGTTTATTGAGCATGAGAACTACTTCCAATAAAACATCAGGAATGGTTTTAATAGAACTTCCAAAGAGCTTTTTCAGATGTTTGGAGTTTGCATGTTCTCTTTGGTTTCAGGTATACTAAAACATCCTACAAACATATTTAGCACTACTTAGCCTTATATTCTATAGATATCATCATTTAACCTGCTTTTTAAATTCTGTGGGAATAGTCTTATGCTTATTTCATTGTGAATTTCAGATGTAAGTTGTGGTTTCTTGGGGTTTCTTAGAGGTACATGTATTTTAAACATATTTTATGAAAATACAATTTATTACCTGCCAAACTTGAGCAGGACTTCACTTTGGGGAGGCAAATAAAAACAAAGGTTAAGGCAACAGTGGTTTGCTGTAAATGGTTTTATCTCTTTGAATGTAGAAATCTGAATGCTACAATAAATTCATAATGTTTTTAGTTGGCTTGTACACATTGTTTAGGAGTAAAGCAATAACATAGGTTTTCTTAGTCAGAACAATACTGCACCGACTGTGAACAGCCAAGGTGACTGGGTTAGTCAAGTTCTCTCATTTATTTTAGAAAACTAGTTTGGCTGCCTAACAGGAAGCGAGTTCAGTAAGGAAACACAATAATTCAAACACTAATTATCAAACATATAGTAAGTATCAAACACTCCTTTTTCTAACTCTTCCAACAAGATGCATATGAACTCAATGTAAGAAAAACATTTATTTGCAGTTTCTTGTCTTTAGTAACTCATTGTGTTACGTGCAGCATGATTCACCCTAGAAGGTTCATCTGACATGGGGGAGGCAGGGGGAAGAATGAAAAATTCTAAGAGCACCTAAAATACATCATTCAGTTGTAGGCAGTGATACTGTTTCCAGACGAAGTAGCTCAGTCATCTGTTTGGAGGAAACTCCTCCAGCTCCTGGGCCTTCTACCCCTTGTTCCTGGTCATCCTGAGACAAGCAATCAGAAAATCTCTGGCTTAGGGACTGTACTGCCCCCAGAGCTGCTGTTGCTTTTTGTCAAACATTGAATTTGGATTGCTGAAACTGCAATGGGTCCTCTAAAGACTGTTGTTAATACATTTTAAGGAATTGAAATAATGATAAAAATTGGAGAGCATTCAGAGCAATTTACAGTCACTGTTCAAAGTTCACACTCTTTTGCTGTCAGTGAGAAGGAAAACAGCCATTTAAGAGTGAGTTCACAAAAATACATGACAGGCAACAGAAGTATCTTTCTTAAGAGAAATTCTAGCTTTGGAGAAAGCTTCTGATGTCTATGGCTTTTTTTTTTTTTTTTTTCCCCCCAGTTTTTACCTTCTTTACTTCACACATAAATTTACAAAAAATAATTACCCATACTATGGGTTGAAAAAAACCAGTGTCAAATTCATCTGTATTTTCACTTTGGTAGACAAGTCATCTTCACTCTATTTTCAGTATTAGGCATGGCTTCAACATACAACTACCTAACCTCTATGACTAGTGTGACAGAAAAGCTCATCCTGCACCTTCGAAGTTGGAAAGAACTCTTTTTTTTTAGTATCAATTTAAAGCATAGGGACCATCTGGGGTCATGCTTTTCATACGTGGTCATCAATGTGCCAGCAAGATTTGTTAAGTACACATTCTGCAGGTAATGTGAAGAAAGCTGTAAGCAGACCCTAGCACTCCTGTGTCCATAGTTGGATATTTGTCATTCTGGGGAGAAATAGAGAGATACAATAATAGGCACTTTGTTGTAGGGGAGAACAAAAACATCCAAAGGACTGTGTTGTGTGAACAGAGTAAAAATAATAAAATAAATAAGAAAGGGAATATTTTCACTTCTTTTAAAAAATATAATTTGAAAGATAGCTATGTCAGGTATTTTTCCAACAGTTGGTACTTTTCTGTGCTAATTTAAAGAAACAGGCAGAATACAAACTTGTGGCCTTTGGGACTCTCCATTGCAGCAGGCTACAATTTGATGAGTTCTCAGCGCTTCAAATACATAGCTGAACACAAGGCAAATGTAATAGTATAGGGATTTAGTTAGAAACCTAGAAGAGGAAACAGGAGATCATCACAAAGGCTCAGAACAACAGTGGAAAGAAACAGAAATGTCAGCCTATAGCTAAACGAGAATGTAATTTATGATACTGGATATAATAATCAAGGGAAGAAGGTGAATGCGTGAAAATTTATGCCTGCCTTAGCTGACAGAGTGTATTGATTCCTTTGGAAGGGTAGCTTTATGGGGACTTTTTTGCCTAACCTAGCTGCCTGAATCAGCAATCTGACACTGCTGCTTTGCAATGGGATGAGAGCTGGACCAAGGTCTTAGTGACTAGTCTGAGTAGTTATGTTACTGGGACAACAAGAGTAAACTTCAGCTGTTTGGAGACCTTTCCAAGAAGAATACTGGCACAGTCCTGCTATAAGTGAAACAGGAGTTTTGCGGCTTGTGCACCACAGACGCTAACAAATCTTAGTGCTGTTGTGATTAGATGAAGAAAAATATTTTTAATCTAATTGGGTTGGTCTGGGGGAAAAAAAGTTTGGAGTCATGGAAGGGCTACGTTGTTTGAACCTGTCTGAGAGGAAAAAATTTCTAATGCAAAAATTATCCTAGCAAATTCTTCTCCTTTCCAAGAGTAGACAGATGAGTGTTTTCAATACGAAAGCATGATTTGCAAATTGAATATAAACCCGAAGTGGTTTAAGGATTTGAGTGCACTGGCTAAAAGGACAAAGCCCAAAGCATCTGTTTGCTTTGTGTGGCATCAGAAAACATGAAACCATCCCACAGTTGTCTTATTTTGCCTAAAATATGAATGCTATATTCAAGATTTTTTGATAAAATCTCAAACTATTGCTCAAGGTGAGAAACTCCACAATGTTATTAAAGATGTTAAGAGAGTTTGCTGTTATCTCTTGAAGGGTGTTACACGCCTATCATTATATATGTTAACTGTTATCAGATTAAGAGTACTATATAAATTGGGGAAGGTGTTTGTTTAAAGCCACTGAGGAGGTATGTATCTTCCTTATTATCAGAAATTAGATACATTTAAATAACCTGTTTAATTGCAAGTCTGTGTACTGTATACTGCTAAAACAACTGAGACAAACTACAAAGTAGGCATTAGCTGCTTTTCAGCTGAAATGGGACAGGATACTCACTAGAAGGGGTTAACCAAAGCAGTAGATCTGCCTTGTTATGTCCAGTGCATAAATGGAATAGTACAGAAACACTGATAAAATGGTTTTGCTGCTGAGAGGCCAGTGTTGTGGGAGGACAGTCAACTTCGTGAGGGCAGATGCGGCTGGAGCTGTGGGCAGTAACATGAACTACTGAGACATGATTCTTTAGAGTTCATTCAACACCGCTGTTAAAGACTCGTCATAAAGCTTAAGTAGTGGTTTGAAGGAAGTTAAGAAAAGCTATCCAAAGCCTTTGAAAGATGGCTCTAGAACCTGAGAAAAACAGCTGGCAGGAAAGTAGGAATCTGCATTTAAAGCAGATCTGAATGGTAGATAGGGCTGTGTTATAAGATAGATTTACACCGCTATCAGGGATTTAAAAACGGGGATCTGCACCAGCAATTAAAGCATCTGTGATGAGAATACCTTTAATCTACCAAGTTTGAAATGATATTACATGTTGACAAAAGGAAAATGTCAGGGAAAAATAAACACAAGGTATGTTGACTATAATGACAAGAGACCAGAGAGAAAGGAATATGGGAAATTTTAGCATTTCAGAATTTTGCTTTTCGAGTTCTGTGTTTTTTGATGAGTGTTACATATTTTGATTTTGTGTTCCATATTTTATCATAGTGTCTTAAAAATAATGACCACCTCTCCCGGCAAAATAATTTCTTAGTGAATAACTTCAACTTGTTCTAAAAGTAAACAATTCTTTCCTTTACTATTTCCTCGATATTTGGAAACTGTCATGCAGTAAATAACTTTTAAAAAGATTAAACAAATTAATTTCTTAGAGGGAAGTTTAGTTCCTCTATTTCTTCTGGAGTGATGGAAATGGAGTTTAGTCTGTAACATTTGTTTTATTGCCATTCAATTTAGAACCTGACCTTTCATGTACTAACAAGCCACCTCTGATGGAGACCCCAGCAGCAAAATGAACAAACAGCAGCAATTCTGCATCCTGTTCCATATGAAAGGCACTGATTTCCACCAGAGTGGAGGTCTGGCATATTTCTGTCAGACTTCTTACATCATATATTTCTCTCATTTGGATGAAGCCTGGCAAATGATAAAGCATCATATACCACAAGCTTGCACAGGTAAGGCAGTCTTGAAAATTTCAACAGATTTAATTGCTTAGAGTTTTTTGCTGCTTGAAAGCTTGTTGATTAAAGCATTCAGTTGCTGTTATAGAAAATCATGTTGAATGAGTCTGACCTAAATTGAGAAAAGAATAGGTTTGGTTTTTTGTCTCCAAGTAGGCTGCCTCTTGGGTGAAGATTCTGATGTCAGATACACTGAAGTATATTGAGTTCAGAAGAGTTACACGGGAACAAAGCCAAAGTTACTGGGGAATTGGCTTGAGTATATTGCCTTCTTTAATGCTCTTGCAAACACTGGTTGCAATTTCTGTGCTTTTGTGCATTCGTAAAATACACGTACACCCACACACAGATTTTTAGTGACACAGTTCTTCAAGGCTTAAATATAAGCTTTCTGCAACATTTTTCTCATTGTGTCTTTGAGCAAACCCAGATATCTTCACTTTCTTTGTCTAGAAAAATGAAAAGCTAGTACAGTACCTTTTTACTATCATCATGGCTATTTGCTGAATGGTGGGCCATACCACATATGGAGTCATGTGGCAACTGTACAAGAACAATAATTTTTAGCACAAAATTATTAAACAAAGATTCTTCAAGGACCTAATATAGGGGATGCTGATTTATAGATCAAAAATGTGCCCCGGAGTCTTGGAGAGCCTTATGTTTTTCTTCCCCATTAGCTACTGATGGGCTGACTGTGCTTGGAAATTTGCCAGAGTAGATATTCCAGAAAAATTTTTTATAGTTAATATGTTTTGTTCCAACATGAATAAAGCAAAGTACGAATAAAAACATACAACCCTCTCTTATTCTGGAGGAACAGTGTCCACAAGGGGAGTTCTGGAATGACTAGTCTGGAATAGCTATTGTGGTAAACTGCCAGTGTATGAAGCGCTTGCTGATGGGTACCGTAGCGACTTTTTTTAAAAAGACATTAGATGTTGAAAAGAACATCTTGGCTCTTAGAACAGAGCCAAGATATACTCAAAGGAGGCAAGAAAACTAGATAAACTAAATATTTTAACAAAAGAGGACCAGAATATGTTTGACCCTGTTCAAATTCACATGAGAGCTGGAAGTCTCAGGGAGCTCTGCTCTTGTAAATGTTCCTATATGGCTTACAGGAAAGAACAGGAGGATAATCCAGCACCAGACAGTGTCAGCTAAAAAGGATACCTGAACTAGTTTACTGTCAAGATGGCTGGGTGGTCACAGACCTTCACTGAACTGACAGGTAAAAATGGATCTTGTCCTAAGTATTTAGCTCTGAGAGTTCAGGTCCTGCCTACGGCTTTCTGGAGCTCTGGCAGGACAGGTGCACCTCTGCTGCACTCCCGTTGCAGGCTTCAGGTCGGAGGCTCACATCTTCTTGTGTTTGCAGACTTCAGAGGCAGTTAAACTAGTCTGCAGATGAATTGACTTTGAATCTCAAAGCAAAGTGGAATAATTTTAATGACACATAGTTGGAGGGGATATAGTATTGTAATTCCCTATCACATGGCCACACTAAGTATTTACAGATGATGACGAAAGCTTGCAAAAATAAAATGACGAGTTCAAAGTAAGTGAGGAGAAGCAAGGTCTTTTTTGCTGAATTGTGCTTCCTGCCATCACTGAGATGAGAACATGCTGCTCACACCATCTATTTGTTACTGAAGGGATCTCATGTTCTCAATTTTTAAACAGCTATTTATACAGAAAGGCAATACTATACATCAGAAAAAGTCTGTTTGGCCTTCCTCTGCATTCAAAAGAATATACTGGCTCATATTTCATGTATCTTTAGTATATCCCTTGAGCTGCATTGTTTGAAAAATAGAGCATGAAGATGATGATACAGTAATATCTGCCAGGATTGTCCTTTAAATTTAAACATCTTTCTTGCACCATGAAGTGTAATCTTGGACCTGTAATTATCAAGCAGCAATGCATTATCTAGCCTGTTCAAAGTCACACTGGGTCCAGAAAAGGAGATTCACTACAGTATCCTGAAGATGACTGCAATGAGGCATCAATAATAAAAATCCACTAATTTTAGCAACAGTGGAACCCATTTTTGCCAGGTACCCCTCTGTTCTTTCCAGTTGCACCCTGAAGACAGAGGTACATATAGTGATTTTAATACATCACATCTTTCAGTTCATTGTGGGCCTGGAAACGTAATACAATATGCCTGGAAAAGGTAATAATTTGGGTGTTAGGTTTTTTTGAAAGCACTGTTAATTTGATTTTTCATTGTGTGTTTTAATGTACTTCAGAACACATTCTCTCCCTTTGTGGTAACTCACATTCTCCAGTAAATGTCAATTATTTGCTACTTGGAAGAAAACTATGGTTCTTTAAGTGTATCTTGCTAAACACACAGCCTGCCCATCAGTATGCACAACTGTCATGCCCTTGATTAGAGGACACACTCCTATTGTCAGTTTTAAAATCTGATGTTTTTTCTGCATGTAGGTGATGATAAACTTTCAGCGGCTACTCCAAATAAATGCTGTGGAAGAAATGTTGTGAATAAAAGAAGGGGCCTTACGTTGTAAACAAAAGGGAGTTAAGGAAGGAAAAGGAAAAAGAGATGAATGTGTAAAGTTGCTACCCTACCTTCTCTTAAGGGTATGGATCATGCCCACTGATGCTAATGGAAGAAGCCTCAGGCTCCCTTTTAACTTTTCCTCTCATCAGCATGTGTGTGCCTGGAAAGCAAGTGAAGCATGTCTGTAAATAGAGGTATATGCAGTTTTCTTCTGAAGTACAATTCTTTTGCAACGCTAGGAGACTCTTTTTGAAATTCTTAAATCACCGACAGTCCATATCTGTAGAAGTTGCTTGGGTGGTGGGTTTTTGTTTTTTTTTTTTTTTTTGTAGCACCACTCTATAGACTTTTCATGCTGTTATTGTCTTTGTGTATTTGCAGTATTGCCACTGGCTCACAGAGTTTTCATCCCATCTATGCATGTTTAGTAATTCTATGCTTTATTTATTTTATGCTTCTGCTGGATTAGAAATATGATGAATTCTTAGATTTGTCTGGCTTTCAACTTGCAGCTGCTGCTGGATGTAGAAATTCATGGGGATTCCTTCTCCATTCAGTTGTTTCAACAGCATTAAAAAGGCATAAACAAGGAGTGATTGAGGAGAAGGCCAGAGATTCCACAGCCCAGTGAGGAGAGTACAGCCAGAAAACCAGCTCAGTGCATTCTTCCTTGCAGGAAGGCGCAATGCCAGTTATTCCCCAGTGCCAGAACAACTTTACTGAGGAAATGGGTGTGAGTTAAAGACTCTCTAAGGCTTTTCTTCCTTCATTCCTGTGCCAAGTGTACCTCAACTGAAACGGAAAGACAGTGAGTGCTAGTGGCTGGCCTACTGCGCTCCTTCTGTGGTCCCGGCGCAGCTGGCGGGGTTGCGAAAAAGATGCTAGCCTGAAGCAGTATTACATCCAGTTCCCAAGACCTTTGGAGATAGCTGGTGGAAGGAAAAGTATCTTGCAGGGCTGTGGATACCCGCTGGGTGCTGGTCTTTGGTGCATACTAAGAAATGAGGGGAGGATTTTATTTGGAAGAAAAAAAAAAGTCATGGCCCCATCATGCCAATGCTAGTGAAGTACTGAGGTCTGAGGTGGTGGGAAAGGGTAAGGTGTCAAACTGAAAATATTTTGCTAGAACTCACATTAAAAGTGTTATTTTACCACTTCAAGTGCTCTTATTTCTAAAAAACCACATTACATGACTTTTAAAAAAATCTTCTTTCTGTTATATAATGAAATAACATAACTATGTAGTGCTGTTATTGTCTGCAACAAAAACACGTTTCCAGGATTCTGGTGCTAAAATGTTTCCATTTTTACTTTTGATATTTTTCTTATTTCTGTGAAAGTTTCCCGATTCAACTTTCTTCATTAAGAATTTCTTGTATTTCAATTACAGATCGTTCTAATCAGCTTTTTAATTACAGCCAGAGCAGGCTATTTACAGCATTCTTGACTGTTATAAAACTAGTCCCTGTGGCAAAAAATAAGAAAAAAAGAGGTGATTAGCTTTAAATGAAAATGAAAAATAGCTACTGTCATTTTCCACTGTCAAAAAGAAATGGAAACATTTTCTATACCTTGTAGCAAATACAGACCTGGACTAGAAAGGACTGTTTGGGTCAGAGTCCAAACCTTGAAATTATCTGAAATTGAAATAGTTTTACCACAGGTAGTTGCTATGAACATTTCGAAGGACTTGATACTCTAACTTTCTAAATTCTTGTAGTTTGTCCATGGCATCATCTGGATGAAGTGTATCACAATTACATTAAACTAAGATGCTTTTTGTAAGAAAGAGAGATGCGAATATGAAAAGCAAGGCAGTATCACTGTACTGTATTACAAACCACAGAATAGTAATACAACTTTATCATGATTTTCCAAGTCATCTCACTGTTAATTTTGTTCTTGTCACAGGTTCTGAAATATCCACAGCAACTATCTATCTGCCCACAAAATATTGAGAGACCCTTGAATAAGGAAACTCATACTGTCATCATCTGCCCAGAAGGTGATGGAAGAAGCCAGTGCTTGAAGACAGCTCCTGGAGTCCATTAGGAATCGCAAGACAGGAGTCCCTTGTGAGTAACAGAAACAAATTGGGCTATGGACACTATTCTGTGGCATATATGGCCACAGATCTTTCCGGGAAATCTAGCCAAATGTGCTTTTGAGCTCTCTGTTAAATGCACAAATTTGGCTCATATTCAAGGTTAGCCAAGTAAAACATGATCAAGTATTTGTGTTCCTAGCTTTTCACTGATGTTTAAGGTCTTGCATCCAGTGAAACTTAGGGGACAAAGTCATTATCATTAGTCTAAGTCTACAAAGGTATGAAAGGTAAAAATACGCTGATTTTAAACCTTTCTGTAGCACCTTTATAAAAATAGGCGCAAAATAATCAATTCTACTTTTTTTTCTTTACTTTAAATCCAATATACCCATCAATGTTTTTCTCATCATGTTTGTCATTGTGTTTAAAATGAATCTCTTCGATAGGTATTTCTGTTCAGTGCAATATACTTTTTGTAACATCAGAAGATTGTTGTTCCCTACTAATTCAGTATTTTGTTTTCTTATGTATTTATATGCAAAGCTATCGCACATACAATGGACTGTCACGACTTGGAGCAACAGTCTGTGACTACCCTTCTTCAGAAGGAATAGACCTGATGATCGTGGACTTCACTGCGCTCTGTCAAAGACACCGCCAGTTTAACAGCGAACCCTATCCAACGCACGGAGGACCTTCAGAAGCCCTTTCTCTGCTACAGGCACATTTGTCAGGTTTCATTTGCAAATACCAAGGTAAGGAACTAAGCAACTACATACCTGTATTCAAGCTTACTTTCTACTTCAAGAATTTGTGCAGTCCTTATGTATATATTTGCTGTAGAACTTTAGGATTCATTCCTAAACTCTGCCCCAAACTCTGGCCACAGGCCCACTGGCAACTTCAAACCATTTCTCTACATAGAAGAGTAGGGTCTTCTAGGTCAGACAGGAGGGAATGTTGTTACCTTACACTAAGAAGCAGGAGGCTTGCACTCTTGGGCAACTCTAGCTTGTGCAGAGTGAAAAACTCAGTTTAGATTGCCTGCATCCCAGGTGACTGCACTTAGCATTAAAACTTGCTTTAACCAGACAGCACCAGGGACCCCAGCACCCGTGTTCACCCCTTTGTGGCATTTTTTGGTTTGTCACTTATTGTGCAACCTGAATTTCCAGAAAAGCTTGATTGTCTTAAATTGGGAATTAACAATAATGTGCAAGCACTTTTTCAGAAAACGTGCTTTAGAGGCTTTGATTCTTCTGTATTTATATTCTGTTAAATTCACATTAAAAATTGTATTAAGTTTTATGTGAGTTAGCACTAATCGGAAGATATTTTCCCTTTGTAACAGTTTTCATTTAGAAAGTGGTGAGTTTTGTTGAGGGGAAGAAAACTTTGAAATAGTCATTAGGAATGGTAGTTGCAAACATCTTTACAATTTAGTGTGCACATTTTTATTTTGGGTAGTGATAAAACTGAGTTTAATTTAAAAAGGAATCCTATATATGTCATTTGTCTCAAATGAAGCATGAAGCCCACATGGATGAATCTAAATTCTTCATTTAAGCAGTATGTTGTAAAAGTTATTAAAAATATACAGCTGTGGGATGATAGATAATAATTCTAATTATAAACAGGGGGCTGTCAGCTCTGAACTGCCAGTCAGGCTCTTGTTACAGTTTAGAGACAGGCTCCTGAAAAAAAAAGTATGTTCGCATTGTATAAGGATGAAGTGACAGGGGAAAAAAACTTTTGCTTTGTTTTTTGATTATTATTTATAGGAGCAGCATATGTAAAAATAGACCCTACTCAGGCTTTTCTGTGAGATTTGAAAAGGGCTAATTGTTTTGTTTTTTTTTTTCTAAGTGTCCAGACCTGTGTTTGCTTATGTGTTAAATGCATTTTGTACATTATTGTTATTTTAGTATAAGTAAGAATTATCCTGCGGTTCCTATACTTGTTGCTTCTGGCCTGGTATAATAGCTAGTGTCATAGCTCTACATAATCTTCATAGCAGCCACATGCCTGTAGCCTGTGGAACGCGCGTGTTGGCACATCCACCTGCTTTCCGCCGTCCTCCACTTGCCTATTCTAGTTTCAAGTATGGGTTCGAACAAAAATTGTTGCGCCAAACAAAACGTGATATGGTGCAGAGTTTTGCATTTAGTTTCAGCTTGTCCTTTCTCAAAAGGTTAATAATGACTCTCCATCAACAGAGCTCACACTGCAGTCCAACACTAGCTACAAAGGAGCTTACTCAAGTTCACTAGGGTTTTAATTTTAATTCTGTTACTTTTAATTCCATTAATTTATCTTTATTGTGCAATAGATCAGTTTGCAGGCTTAATGTTAACAATGGGAATTATTCACTTTGGCATGTATTTGGTATTCTGTGGCAATAGATGATAGGAAATTGGTTGGGGTTTTTTTTGTTTCATTTTATTTTCTGGTGTATTTATTGGCACGTCTAAATATTACAAGGCTCCTTGTGCTGTAAGAGCATTTCCTCTTTTAAAATTATGTCTAAAACATAAGAATTGCTGTTTATGCTTATCTACAGAGGTTAGGCTGCTATGTTTCACTCTTCTTTCAGGAGCAAAATACTGTGTTTACATGCTTTTAGGTGCATATAGTCCAATTGCAAATGCTACTGTGGGTACCATTTGTGTTACTTTTCCATTGGTGGGCATAAGGACAAAATGTTGTAGGCAGTAACATTTGGATCTGGGGGGACTGGCTTTACTTCTTTTCTTCTACTACTTAGATAAAAGCATAAAATAATTGTTAAATGTAACAGCTTGAACTCCGTATATGTAGATTAAGAGAATCTGTATCACTGAGCAGCAGTAACTGGTATTGGTAGGTGTTGGTAGAAAACAGTAAGCCGTATGCTTAGCTGGAGTAATAGACGTGAATTAGTATTGGTAGAGTCTGTAACAATTTCCACTGACTGACATTCGGTCCTAGGAACTAGAGATCAACAGAATAACCTGGAATTACAAGCTCCTGCTCAAAAGTCAGGAATGGGAGTTGGGAGATTGTGCATTTGTTGATTGGACATGAGCACAATTTAAATATGGGTATCATACATACAGTAGTATTAAGACCCTGTATTAAGATCCCTGTGTGTTCAAATATTGCTTGGCTTAATTAGGCAGTCTTATTTTCTTTCTTTGTTGAGTACATTTCTTTAGCTCAGGATTGCTTATATATATATATACACCTCTGCTGAAATGAGATTTCAGAGTGAAGTTGTTTTAAAGGCCCAGGACAATGATTTCTTCCTCTTCCTTCTCCACCGTCAATCACTACCACACATCCTTTCCTGACACCCAATCTCAAAAGGATTCTGTCTCACTTGAAGCAAACAGAAGCACAGTTTTTCTTCTTTTTTTTTAAGGTTTTAAAAAATACTGTTCTTTAGCTTACCAAGAAATAGACTGAGTCCAATACAACCTTCCCTAGTTCAATTTCCATATTATTTTGAGCTTTTTTTAAAAGTCATTCTCTGTTTTGTACATATCTTCCCTTCTAAATTAATTGTGAAGTGACCCTTGCTTTGCTGTCTTCTAGAGGGGTTAGAGCTCTGTGTGCAATGAAAATATATTATCCTATTATTTTCTTTGTCTCCTAAAACCACTACTCCACAACTCCCTTCAGCTCTGTAGTCTTTAATGGTTTTTAAAAAAATGGTAATAACCCATTTATTTATTCTTCTGTTTGACTACTTACTTATTCCCTCTCATTTTCCCCAAAAAGTAAATATAGGAAAAAAGTAGCTTTTTTCTTTTTTTTTTTACCCCTGCAGAGCTGCCACATAGCTGAGGTCCAGCCATCATTCTGTGTCCTAAGCACAACTTTAATCCATCAACTAGACACAGGCTACGTCCCAACATTATCACTGGTTAAACCACTTGATCCATCTTTCAGCTTTTTCACATGGACAATGAGGTATGAATTATTACTACTATGTGTAAAGAGTTTGAATAGCTTTAGTTTTCAAAAAAAGAATAAAAAGTGCAGCGTACTTACCAGCACTTATTTGCTGTTTTGGTATATAATATATACTGAAGTAATTTACGCAACTTAGAATTATATAAATATAATTGAACTAGTCAATCATAGCTTATTCCAGTTATAACTATTGTATCACAGCTCAACAGAACTGAAATTTAACTACCAATTAAGGTGAGATTTCTAGCTGTATTTCTGTCTGTTCTGGGTTATATTACCTCCCATTTGGAAATAAGTTAAAAGTGTGGGGCCATGGCAACTCATACTATAGCAAGGCCTTTCATACCATTAGCAAATGAATTACCAAATGTTAGTTTGGGGTTTTTTTTGCCCTCAGTTGAAGTTTTTTGTGCTATCTTAGCTTTTAATCTTGTATCACAAGGAAACTGTGAATAAAGAAGTCATCATATGTGCTCATTTGTAAACCAAATCTCTGAAATGAGGAAATACAGGCTAAGTACACTATTGAACTGCTTTTCATGGCTATAAGCTAGCAATGAACATAGCAAAGAACCACCTTGTTTGTTTACCTAACTAAGACTTTTAACAATTATAGATTTCCTATATGCCTTTTAATAAAAGTCTGTTGAAGGAGCGAGCTGTGATCCACACCTTCAGTTCACCCAGACATAAAGTCTAGGAGCAGCAGCCTGAGATGAAAAAAACTCACTCAAACGATTTAATTAAAAAAAAAAAAAAATTGAAACAGTGTGTTTCACTCGGGAAGCAGGTGTAAGCAGTCCAGCTCTAAATTTAACAGGATTTGCTCAAAGGCATACAAAAAGAACAACTTCCCAGTTTTGGATGAATAAGCAAGTTAGTTAAACAGAATTCCTGCAGATTGCACTTGAAAACAGATGCCTGAATTTCTTGCGTCATCACTGTAGGTGGAAGTATACGTAACCCGGTTAGTTTATGAAACAGACCTGCAACAGTGTAGGGAGACTGGAGTGGGCCCAGTGTAACTACAGTTATATGTCCCCACTAGAGCTGCTACACCCATATATTGCTGTTGCTAGTGCCTGTGCAGAAGGGCAAGCTGGGTAAGCGATAACTTAAGTTGTAGATTAAGTGCCCACGAGCTTTGGCATTTCCCCGATCTGTTAGAGTGGTTTGATCATCAGCTGATACCATTCAAAAGTTTAGCAATTACATGCTGGTAGGCATCTCTCTGAAGTCAGACAGGCTTCAGTATTCAAAGAACAGACTCAATTCTACAGATCTAAAACACACCTGTCATTCATAGCTTTTGTGCAGATGCCATCAATTCTGTCAGGGGAGAGGTGCGGGGGAAACCTCACTCATTTTTTTCTATTGCTTTGCTTCTTGTAGGTCTTACAGAACAAAACAGCTTCTGCACAGATAAGTCTCTCTGGCTGAGATTTGGCTGAACACCATGTTGAGAGGAACTCCACCTAGACTGATGGAATGAAGAAGATAGATACATAGATACATTTACTGTAGTCTCTACTCTGCTGTCAGCTCATGATGGAACAGAAAATTTGCCTTCCTAACATAAGTAAGTATAATAACTTTTTATTAAAAGGCAGATTCAGGAGAGAAGGAATAGGAATATGAAGCTTTTGAGTAAATAATTTTAAGTGCAGCCCATCTTGTATTAAGTTATCTATGCAAGCTTCCTCCAGAAATGCAACACTCTGCTATGCATTAAAAATGTAACTATTAAACAAACAAACACTTAAAAGCTGAATAATTTTTAGTAATTCTATGCAATGACTTTGTGCATTAATATTTGATTAACACACAGTTAAGACATCTGCGAAAGCCTACTTTAGACCAGCTTTGTTGTTTCCATGTTACAGCACAAGAGATCTGAATAAATGTAGTAATATTTTATTGATCACAAACATAATAGTTCTTTCAGCAATTAAAATGCATGATGATTCATATAAACAAAGTGAAAATAAAGCGCAACCGAAAAATTTCACATTTTTTTTTCCCTTTCATTCTTAGTGTAAGCAATAAATACAATGCTATAGCTTCTATTTATCTTATTTACATAGTACAATACTTGATGTTGCCTGGTTTCCAGCCCAAAACTTTCATGACATGAAAAGGAGCACGTGTTGCAGCATTGCTACAGCCAAATACTGTAGTAGATCATCACAATGGAAAAAATACACAGCAAAAATGCTGACATTAAAACAAACAAACAAACTAACAATGGAGAGGACCCTGCAATGGAGCGTTTTATTAATTGAAGACAGTAGCATTAAAAATAGACATTCCCTCTCATAGAATGCTAACATGCTGGTATTACAGATACCAAATATAAGAAAAGTATTGCTGTAGCCCCTGTAGATTGATACAATAAATCCTCAACTAAACAACAACAACAAAAAAAGAGCAAATAATAACAGGTAACTGTTTGCACATTCAAAGGAATCTCACAGCCCCACCAAAACAGAGTTTACTTCCATCCCAGAGAATACAGATAAGGACTACAACATTCTGTAAAGTAGAAAATAAGCCATGAGAAATCAGCATAAGGATTTGAATTTAATTTATTGTGACAGAAAAACATTTTAAGAAACAGACCCTTCTCTTGGTTTTGTAGGAACTGAAAAAGGTGAGGTAGGAAGACAAAACAGGGAATTTATATTTTCCGACGCAAAAGAGGAACTAGCCTCCTGAGGAGGGGGGAAATGTAGCTCTCCTATGCCATGTAACCCTCCACAGCCGCAAACATTTTCTTGCACATCCAGCTGGATGTGTGTTTGTTTCTTTTCCAAAGTGAAGACAGACGTGTGCCTAGAAGCATGCTGTGATTGTCCACCCAGAAGGAGGATGATTTCTGTGGAAAAACAATTTTCCCTTCTAAATTACCATTACAAGTTTCTCTAACAGAGGACAGGGAGCAATCAGCAACTAGTACTTTGCATTAAATGATAAAAATTTATAGGCTATTAAATTTGAACTGCCTAGCTGAGAAGGAAGCTTAATTCAAAATCTAATATTATATCACACTCTAAACTGTCACATAGGTTTTAATTACAACAACCCACCAGGTACCATTGAAATAATTGTCTGATAATATGCCATAAAGGACTTCAAAGCACTTCTGAGTGGACAGATATCTGCCTGGGCTTTGATTCTCAGCTGGTACACATTGATTCTGAAAAATGGAACTCAGGAGAGATTTATACCAGCTGAAGATCTGGTCCCCCAAGTGTAAAGCTGCTATAGCAGAGCAGGGATTTTCTGCACCACTAATATTTTCAGAACATTGCACAGATTTTAAGTAACACTACACAGATCAGCAAGCAGAGTTGTAAGTAACCTCTAATCATGTTGTAGCAGATAGATACCCCTACTGTATTCTTACAATTTAAGAGACTGTGACATCTGATCACCAGATTTCACACTATTCTAAAGTACAAAATCCAACCGATTTTTCAAATCATTCCCATCAATCAACCAGACAGCCTTGCAGAAGAACAGAAATCTTGATTTGTGCATCCTAGTTGAGATTCTATATTATGAAACTAAATCATTAATAAAACACTTTCTAAATTCAAACTCCAGACATAAGAAAGAACTGTAAAAAAACTACGGAAGGGTGTAAGTGGCATGAGCTTACCGCATCCTCCTAATGTTTTCCTTCTAAATACAAAGCATTTAAAGCCTTATGAAGTCACAAACCAATAACCACTGTGACAGCAAATTAACTAGATGCTAATGAAGCTTACAGAAAGGCTACCGCCAAAATGTTTGAATGTTAAAATCAAGTTGTTCATACACAAAATTAAGTATTTAAAACTGAAATGGTCTCAGAAAGAACTGCCCTTCATTTTTTTTTCACCTGCTTACATGCACCAGATGTGCATTAATTAGCATAATAGTCTATCAACTCCATCATCTACTTTTCTTCTACTTCGTTTTGGTTTTTGCCCACTTAAGTAGACTTATCTGCAAAGTAAACCAATAAAACCTTTTTCTACTTTTGTGACTTTTAGTAAGACTTTTCTAAACTCATCTTATGCCCTTATTCTTGAGCATTTTTGTCATTTCACTTAAGAAAACTACTCTTTCTGTAAAGCATAAAGATTTACAAAAACATAGATTGCTATAAAGACACATTTTCTCAAGACCTTCCTGACAACCTCCTCATTTTCAGTGAAACCTTTATTCACCAGTAGAACCAAAGAAACAACTTATAAAGTACTGTTCTAAGCTAAGTAACTGAGATAGAGATTCAGAGTCAAGCACTCCAAAATAATATTAAAATTGTCAATCCATAATGTTTTGAACTTTTATAAGACAAACTTTATGGTGTTTTTTTCCAAATAATGACATTTACTAATTTCCTCGATTAGTCTGAATGTCATACACTGGCTTTAAATGTAGTACATAATTTGCATTGCGTTCAGTCTTGCATGCTTTTCTCAGACAAAAAAATCCCACAAAATTAATCAAAACTTTGCCCCAAGAATGAAAGAATAAATTATCAAGCATATGGCCAGGGAAATACTTAAAAATAAAACAAAACCACATGACTACAACAAATTCTGTACATGATCTTGAGTAAATTCCTTAAGCACACAGTGAAGTTCCATCAGCTTCGACTATGTGTTAGTGTCTGGAAGGATTTACAGCTACACAGGTTACTACTTTTCTTTCTGGCAGTAAGGCCTCATTCATTGATCTTGTCTGTGTTAAAGCCAATAAGAAACTTCCATGAACTTGAGGAGAAGGAGACACTCCTGTATATGCAAAAATAGTTTAAATAAAATTGCTCAAAGCTTGCTCTAAAATACTACATTGCAGTACAGAAGTAGAGTCTCAGACTTGCACTGGTGTCTCTATGCTTGATTTAAAGCAGTGGAAAAAACAACCTGGCCAAACCAAACCAAACCATCAATATCTTTGAGTCTGTTATCTCAGACTACCTGTTAGGCTTTTCTGACAGTCAAATGCTGGACACAAAATAAACCTGGACAATCTATAGTTATCATTGCACCTACTTTAACCATTTTCCTTTGTTCTATTTTAGGCTGAATTAAGACAATACAGTATGGTATTTACACTCCAAGATTCTATAGGCAAATGAAGTGGCTTCAACACAACACAGTCTTATACAAACTTCCAAGAAAATAAGAAATCCTCCATTGATTCCCTTTGTACAAAAAATTGCCAACTTTGTCTACACAGTAGAAACTGAAGAGGCAAAGTTTGTATCCTTATATAAATGCACATACATATATATATAGAGATATATATGTACAGATGTCCATACTATATAGATACAAAACCACAAACATATGTATATATGCATATATATACATACATAAGAAAAAAACATGTTGGTTTAGTTTGCATCATTCAGGAGAATAACATATCCCAAGTTAGGTAAAAATCTTCTGGCCAGGAAGCCATTAAATCACACTTGGAGTTCACAAGGGTAAGCACACTGGCCTATGCCAAACCTTTGGCAGTCAACCATACAGCTTTTCAGTTTTTAAAACAACACTCTCCATGTCATGGTAGCCCTTTCCATTTAAATGTTCACTGGTGCAGTCGTGATTGTAGCTGTAGCCTTGAACATCGCTGATTGACGATACGGTGTAGGAAGCGGTGCGCATAGCGTCTGAGTGGCTGAAGCTGTGCTCAAATTGGATTTTGTACTGATTCCAGTGTCTTCTCAAAACAGCTTGGACCTATGCCAGAAAACAAAAAAGTAACGCATATAAAACACTTGGCAAGATATCACTGGACTTCCATTTTTGATGCATGAGTGCCATAATAAATGTGTCTAAGCAAATTAGGGAGTAAGGCTCAGTAATCCTGGAACGCGGGGGTACCTACATGTGATCTGTCACATAGGAGGTTCTGAAAGATTTACAACTGAAGTAGGCATTATTCTTCGGCAAATTTGGTGTGAAATAGTTACATTTTACAATTGTAGTGTACTAGTTGCTCAGGAAAAGCACGGATTACTGGAGGAGCAGCAGCAACACCATTTTCTGCTTTCTCCCCTGTGGACCGAAGTCCAGTGTGGACAGATCACATTTACAGGTGAAAAAGGTAATTTCTATTCAGCCTTATATGCAAAAAGCCACATCCTCAGCAAGTGTAAATTCTTATACTCTCAACAAACCATAATTTACATTTGCTATGGTTCTAGAACAAGAAAGCCTTTCTCAATTTCTCACCATACCTTAATCAAATGAAAGGAAGAACAATTTCCCAAACTCCGTATTTCCACCAGCATTAAAAATAAAGCTGATGATAAAAAAGCTGAAGGCCCCAGCTGGTTTACAGGTCTCCACTGAAAGGATGTTATGTTTATCATAGCCTTCCTCTCCTACAATATGGTTAAACACCTGTGCATACTGGATTGATGAAGTGCCACATTCATGAAATTCACATGGAATTACTCTTGCAGTGCAGATGCCAAGTGAGGAATGCTAAGAATGGTAATAGCTATTGTTGCTTTTTCAAGAGGGGTTTTTTTTTTTAAATGTTAAAAAAACTGCCCACAGATCATGAATATTTAATTTCCTCTTCAGCCAAACTTTGTACACAAAGTATTCCTGCGTTGACTGGCAAAGCAGTGACTTTCAAGAAACGCTGAGGGGGACACCAACACATTTATCCAGCAGTGCACCCCAAATCACAAGCCTCATTCACAAGCATGACCTTCGTTTCACTTTTTGTTACATACGAAAGAACTGAATGGTGAACAGTGATTCCCTCAGTTAAATATTGATATAGTGGGTAAATATTTTATAGGATTTTCCATATGTCTTCAGGGTTTCTTTTGTGTTTGCTTTACATTTCCCTAACACAATGTTGTCTTTTGTCTAATTTTACTCTGGCTTTAATTATAAAAAATAAAAATAAATAGAAGAAAAGGGATGTAATTTTTAGACTTCCTGCAGTCTGGTATCAGAATCCTCTGTTTAAAGAACTTCATATTTCTCAAAACCCTTACGAAGAAAATATAAAAGGGTAAGGGAAGAAGGATCAACTGAGTAACAGAAGAAATTAGTATTTTAAGGCAAAGGAGATGCTCTTTTACTGTTCATAAAAAAATTCCAATCCACTCAAAACATCTAAACACAAATCTACAAACCCTGAAGAGAAATCAAGTGTCTTAATATTTCTGAATATCTGATCCTATCACTCTTCATATCAACAGTCTATATTTCTTCCAAGTCTAAATGGAGAGCTCTTGTTTCATCACAGGAAGGGTTTGATTAACTAATTTGCATTGCACAGCAAGATATAGCCTTAAATCTTCATATGGGTTGAATCCATTTCCTGTAATCCCTCATAAAGCCAAGAGAAGAGGCATATTCAAAATTCCATCTTCTCCTAGAAGGAAGCTTGGAATTTAATTTTAAATCATATCAATCAATCTGTGCACATCACTAAGCTATGTTCCATTTGTTCTCCTTTCCATAGTGAGTTACATTAATAATTACTGTACACCCCCACAAAAAATTTACATATTCAGTAATCTTCACTTTAGACAACACAGGCTTGAGATGGGAAAAAGTCAGCAACTGCAACTAAATGGCTTAACCAAGGTCAAAGTCATCTATTGGCAGAGCTGGGGAATAAACTAGACCTCCAAAGTTGCAAAAAAGCCTTACACTCAGGTCCCCTCCCACACTTCCTCCAGGTTGCTTCAGCAGCACTTGTTTGTTTGTCTTATTTGCAATTGTTAATAATATTTGTAAACCAGTCCTAAAGGCTATCAGTCCCCATAGCTCAAGAAAGCCATCAGTATCCCTGCAAGACAAGTGCCTTTGGGCTCCTTCTAAGGAGAAAACAGTCTGTTTAGCTTGCTCTCTGGCCAGTGACAGCTTGCTATAAATCGTGTTTGCCGTATGGGCAAACACCGCGTCCTCTATGCCCGCCCCAGTGCCCATCGCACGCTCTTGGTGCATTTCTAAGCCATGTATTTCTGGCACTCTTCCCAAAGCCCCTCTGTTACTGCTGAATCAGTATTTCACCTCTGTCCGGCTACATGTCTATTCTTGTAGGGTGTCGCATCCTTTCATTAATTAGTACTGTCTTTCAGTCTTCTCTAAACCATCCAATCAATCATTTATAGAAGAAGGTGGGAAAAATCAATGCGACAACTAATTTTCACCACTAGTTATACTCTGTTTAACAATATGCATGTCTAGCAATGAAGGGAAAACAGATCTTTCATCGCTCTTTCCTCAGCTTTGAGCAGTTGCACAGAGCTGCAAATTCAGCTTAGGAGGGGCAGCAATTTGTTACTTTGTTATAAGAAAGGGTATTATACAATGCATTTAATGAACGAAAGTAATGTAATAAATATAATTGTATTTCTCAGTCATTAATAGAGGTGCCCGTTCCAGCTGGAAGATTCTTGCTTTCTCACCTATTAGGTAGTAATGGCTCTTTTTGACGAGTTTTCATAAAGGGCTCCTTCCAATCAGCTCTTCAACATAACTAGTAGCTTGATGTTCAACATGTCACTAACTAAACAGGCTCAGTAGCCAACAAGGAGAAAAAAACCCACAACACGGCCTCGCCTGTTGAGAACGGGACTGTATAATCCTGCAGCCCTGAGACCACCATCTTTACTGTAACATGTCTATAGACCAGTGGAAGGAAAGAAAAAAAATCCAAACCCCACAAAGCTTACATGGATAATGTAGGTCATTATTATCACCTGTTATTCATAGCTCAATAGGAATCTTTCTAGTGATTTATCAGAGATCTGGGACAAGCTTCTCCTCTGACTGCAGCCTCTGTCACCCCCAAGGGCACCCTAGTCTAACTCGAACTGGAAAACCTGATGAGGTAGTCAAGCAGCATCTTTGTGGGGTGCTGGGACATAAGCAAAACGTGAGTGTCCTTAGGGAAGCCCTGCCACAGAAAATAAAGATGAAGGGTTTGCACGTACGCCCTTGTCTGTAGGAGGTTTGGGACAAACAGCTGCAGTGCTTTTAGTATTTTTAATTGCTAATATCCCACTGGAAAATTTTTGCCCCGTTGTCAGCGTCGATTCCAATATGAGCATTCACCTTTAAACCACAGACTTGCTGCAGACAAGCGTTAACGCCACTCTCTGATGCCTATCATTTTGCAGAGTGTCTAATGAGCTGTTGCTATGACAGGTGATGATAAAGCAGCAGCATCTACAGAACAGCAAAGCCGCAGTTGCAGGCTTTGTTCAGGCATTTGGTATGACAGCAACAGACTATAATGGCAACAGAACACATGTGTGCCTGCAGGCTCGCACGCCAGGAGCAGAATCTTGAAGTAGAGAAAGGAAACCCTTTTTTCTGTGCAGACATTTTTTCCTAACTACACTGTCATTCTCCCCATGGATTTCCTTACTGATATAGTTGTTTATAAAGCAATAAGTCCCTTCTTGAACAAGGTGTAATTAAAAATAAAAAGTGAATAGCGGTCACTGAAGCACTGAACACAAAACTCGTTTAAAAAGCATAGATTTCCACTCTAGAGAGAGCAAATACAGACATGTATGTTTAACTCACAAAGTCAAGGCTAAAAAAAGGTCTAAAAATTAAATGTCTAAATTAATAAATGTTAAAATGGCTAAATCCCCCTTTTAACATTATCCTGCAGGCAGATGTGCAAGAAGTGATTCATCTGTCACCACTTGTAGGAGTTGTGGAAGAGCTCATCTTTTACCACTGATCAGCCCATGGTGAATTTAGGATACTGAATTAGTGGGATGATTCAGGTTTGCTTTTCTTACACAGCAGAAGAGAGCATGTAAAAAAATATGAGTTTGTAACAATGGAATATTAACAGATACCATTCTTACTGATCGTATTGTATTTTAAAATTAGGGTTTCAACTTGTTCAAGTAACAAAGTAGCCTCAGAAGACCCACAAGGATTAAAAGGCTGAGCTGAGAAGTGGACAATGTTGTTTCACAGAAACTGCAGAGATTTCAAGCGTTGTCCCCCCCCCCCGCCCCTTTTGCACTGGAGCAG
>JANXJC010000001.1:17437559-17470569 GCA_027564655.1 Leptodon cayanensis
CCACTCCCCCCCCCCGCCCCTTTTGCACTGGAGCAGAAAAAATAGTTTGATTTTTTCCAAATATCTGTTTTTAGAAGGCATTCTGAACTATAAAATTTAGAACAGAAAGAGTGTGTGAAATATCAGAGCTGAATGCGGGCAAGTGATCAAATCAGATCCAGAACGCTTAATGATGTGTTCTGCTTTGAATCAAATACATAAGCAGGGAATTGAACCTGGATCTACTTTACGTTAAGATCTGATCAAAAACACTGCTCCATGCTCACTAAACTGTGAGAAAGCCTATCTTCATCTTTTCTGCCTCCTTGGGAAAAAATCATTGAGATGCTTACATTTCGGGGGTGGGAGGGAAATAAACCTTGAAACCCCACGGTACTTTCATTGCAATTCAGTCAGCTTCAGAATTAGGAAGAGGAGGAAGGGTGCTCTGCATAAATCAATTCTAGTATTAGCCAAATATTTACCTGTATGTAAATGTTACTGTCCAATAACATTATATAAGCACACTGATACAATTTTATAATATCTGATAAAAGAAATTAAGGGTTGAGTCACATGAAAACATCTGGCTACTCCCACACATCTGCTTACAGCCATATACCGCAACTGCACTAAACATAGAACAAATGAACAAACAGATGTGTAGGAATAAGTATAGGACTGTAATTGTTCCTCTGCCAGAAGCGTTGGAAAAGTACCAGTTAGTTTTTTGCTGGCGTGGTTTTGTTCGTTTCTTTTTGGGTTGTTGGGTTCTTTTGCAAGCAAGAGCCGTATTAACGATTTTGTATATATATTTTTTAGCCTTTCTACCCCTTTGATCTCTGACACTGTAAGGCCCTCTAAGTGTACTCTCTACAGCATGGGGGCCAGAGTTTCTGGGGAAAAGTCACTGTGTGCACTCTAGAGTTACAGGACCTTGATCTATTCAAGATAACAGCAAAGCTTGTTAGCTTCAACAGGATCAGAACCATATATTACTGAAATATGGCACAATCCTCTAACGTAAGAATAAAGAAGTTTGTTCTTGGAATTGACTGATGATGATTCCTTAAAAGTGCACTTCTTATTCAATACACATTTCTGACCCAAGCACGATAAACTATTAAGCTCTGATTTTTTGAACGGTATTTCTCAGCAGTGCTAAAAAAACAATTTTCCAAACTTCAGCCTAAAATTTTCCCAAAGAGCTGTCATAACACAACAGTACCCCAGCACAGCAACATGTACGCAATATGCTCTATTCCTGCTGCAGAAAGACCAAATACAGTGATTCTCCAGGACAACAGATGCTGTACAGCTTCTAAGATAGACAAATATACCATCTGGATATTGAATTACATTTTACTTTTACATGATATCTATTGAGAACTCATATCAAAGCGACAACTGTCTTCAATTCCTTATATAAACAAGAGACATGTATATTGCTCAGCACAAGAGTGTCAGTCCTAAAGAACCAATGATGCCAGGAATGATGGCACAGTCTTTCCCAAGCTCTGCTCTTGGCAGCCAGATTAGTTTTTTGAATTATTTTTTACCTGACAAATTTAGATTTTTTAAAATTTTTAAGAATTACCATCTCTTTAATTGCTGAAACAAACCAAAAGTATATAAAATAGGAAAAGTATTCTAAACGTATTAAAAACTGTTACTCTACCTCTCCATTAAAGAAGCAGAAAATTGTAGCCACCAGTAGACCCTGTAAGATAAAAATAAAAAAATTCTGCTTTATTTCACATGCATATGGATTTTTCCAGGTTTGAGATAACTAGAGGTTCCTCATAAAATTCAGATATAGATAGCAAAGAAAACATAGTACAAATGTAAACTTGGTGAATTACTTCTAAAAATACATTACTAAAAAGTATTGGTCCAGCTATCTACCATGATGTTTCTTTCCTTTAAGAAATGAAAATTCAGCATAATGAGAAAGTTAAAGTCATTTATAAGAATATTGCATGAAGGTCTTTAAAAATTAAAATAACAAGATCATTTGTCCTTTATTTGCTTCCGATGCCAATTGCTGTTTAGCTTAAGCGAGCAAAAACTGTTTAATGTTTTCTACCTGGTAGTGCATAAGGATGTGCATCACATAGTCATACACTTCCTCAGCGATCCGGCCTTCCGGTCGCCATGGAAACAGCACAAATTCAATGCCAAGTAGTGGAACAAGAATCAGGGTAGCTCTCACTGCTTTCATGTACAGGTTGGATTCTGCCTTGTGGGTGTCTTTCAGCTTGGTTATGAGAACGCGAACGATATTTAGCAGGAAGAAAAGATTCACCTGTCAGAAAAGAAAATGACACTGAAGATAGTCTGAAAAATAATCCCCCACACTGTTTTGTGATACTAAAAAACAGAAACTCAAGAAAACTCGTACTACGTGGATAGCATGGTGATTGTACAATAGGCATGAGTTAAAACTCTTTGAAAACACCTTTAAATAACTGAGAGTGGGCTCTAACATCTATTGCCCAGATCCATTCCTCTAACTTACTAAGCAAGTGTCCATCTAGATAAATGTCCATCTTCCAGTGTTAACAATCTACGCACCTTTCTCTCTGCTATCACAATAACAGCACACAGGTGAATGATCAGGGTTTTTTTTACAATGATGATGTCTTTTTAGGTTGGTCAAGAAAGCGGATGACACTATTCCCTCTTTATATCTAAATACGGTTCTTCAAAAGGCTACTTTTTATTTTTCAAATATGAATTGGACAAATTTATAGAAAAGAAACAAATGAGATTTTTTAAAAATAAAAAAATAAAAGAAAATAAAATTGCAGTCAAAATGCTGCTACAAGGAACTGTATACTCCTGTAGACAAACAGCAGATTTAACATTCTTACAGTGGCCAACGTTTGACTTTTGGATCATTCAGCAGAACTGCAAATGGGGCAAGCACTGAGATGATGCTCTACATCATTCTCATGCGCTACTGAACTTGATTATTTCCATAGCTGTTAAGAATTTTCTTGTTAACAGTATGCATATCTGTTCATTCAGTTTCACAAAACAAAACCAAAAACAAATCCCAAACTGAAATCACAACTATGCAGACTATATCTTTCAACATGTGAGCACTCATTGTAAGCAACCACAAAACTAATACACACACACACACACACGTATATGCGTGTGTATACACGCCTCCCCCCGCCCCCAAAAGCCTAAGGATGTGAGCAACCAGAGCAACAGCAACGTTAGGGATGATTACACCATATTTTCATCTATCATGCAATAAGGGCAGCCTCTTATAGAAACTAGAGCTTGAGAGCTCAGCCAGTTCCATCACCTTGCCCAAGGGCACAGAGGCAAGACAATGCTGCTTAGGGGACCCACCATGGAAGGGACAGACCTGGTCCTGTCTCTTCTTCCAGATAATTGTCTGTCCTTGTCAACAACTATCTAGAGACAACAGTGGGGGGCGGGAGAAGCAGCCAGCGGACAGACAGACAGACAACTCCCTTCTCAAAAGACTAGGGATTCCTCTTCTAGGGGGAGGCCTCTGTCTTGCTGTAGGACAAGTGCAAACAGGGAAGCCATTTCAGACCATGTGTGTCACCATGTTCTCCACAACCCTGGCGGAATTCTTTCATGTCAGTCAACCTTTTCATGATAAACTGCTGCGTATTGTTACAGCAACAAGGCCCTTGACAGATATGTGATGCTATTTATATTCTACTTACATGCTATTTAAATCATTTTAACAGGAAATTGTTTTACATAGGAAACTACTGCATGAATTTCTCCTGGAAGTCTCCAGCTACCTTTAAGCTTTGTTTAAGCAACCAAGGTCTTCTGATTTTTTCTCAAGGGATTTATTTAGATTTTATGCAGCCCACGATCCTCATCCAACTTCCTATAGTACACATAGACAATAAGTCCTTCCTCCATTTCTAAATTTAATCCTTCTCAAATCTACTAGTTCAGCATCAGCATGTCTCAAACACAAAGCTTTCAGCCCTCTCGTGCTTTGGTAGCATGGCCAATTCCTATAATACTGTCCTTGAATGCCAACTGAAGATGAAAGTTGCAGCAGCCAGGAGCGAAATACCACCCAGCAAATTATTTCATTTACAACATGCTGAAATGCACAGAATTTTTCTAATTGTTCCACTTACCCACCAAAACTAAAAAGCACAAAAATAAGCACACAAAGAGTTTGCAAATAGGCATTAGTGTAAACAGAAAAGATGAATGAGGCAAAGCGGAGGACAGAGAAGAACAATATGACTGTCAACAAAAGTACGCAGCACCAATTTTTGATGTATATCTCTTCTGTCAAACATATAAGTGAGACCAGGATGAACTGAATTCTTAAAGTGATGGAAACAGGCCTTGACTTTAGCAAGGTAGTGAGTAGATTTTTACATTTCAGCAAAAGAAGGCCAGTGGAACTACTCGCATATATGTTATCATCAAATTGATGCCGATGGTTCGGAAAGCCCCAAAGGAGTCCCGTTGTGCTAGCTGCAGTATGAACACAGAGTAAAATACCAGCAGCTCCACAGTGACCTGAAAAGTGAACCGGGCAAATGAACAAAAATGGCAACAAAGGCAGAGGAGGCAATCCTAGATAAAAAGAAATGTTGGCACCTGTACTGGGAACTTGGTAGAATTTAGGTTCTGCCTTAAGAGCGGCTGCGAACTTAGCTGAGCTTATAAATCAATAGGTGCCACAGTTCTTGAATTAAACTCTTCTCAGGTCCCTGATATTTCTACTTCTCTACATATTGAGTTTGTGCTAACCAGTATGGTAATCCTTATTAGCATGTAGGTTTAAATTCTGTTTAAATTCCTCCTTAGGATGATATAAACAGACCGTTCTCAGCTCAAGAAACTCAGATATTCTTAGATACTAGCTGGTAGCCATTGTGTGGCTTTTAATATAGTTATGCAGCTTCAGTTCTTAGCCTGCTTGAGCCTGGCTTGCTTGGGCAGAACATCCGTATGGGCTCATGAAGAAAAGTTTTGTACCTGGCCTGTGGACGTTCCCGAGGCCAGGCACATGAATGCTAAGCCTTCAACTTCTAAACTCTTAAGTCTTTTACTGAGTCCAGCCTGAAGTCATTAAATAAGTCAGTGACAAAGCTAGGAGCTCCTGAACTTCCTTCTAGTACACGTTCACTGAGTACACTTACTTCTTCTGCTAAAACAATTTGCATCTATAAAAGGCTGTCAGTCTAAGACACTAAGACATAACATTATTATAGGGCACAATAAACATCTCTGTAATATTATTTATATAAATAATGGCATAACTAAAGCAAAATCTACTCTTTCAGTAGCACCAATGCAAACTAATTCAGTAGTGCACCGGCACATCTGAAATCTACACTGAAATCACTACTGCTTTCACTAAAATTCAAACCCATTGCTTTTTTCGCATCCTGCATTTTGATCAATGTTTGTCTAGTGTAAAAACTAACATCACACTCTACTGTTTCATTCCCACACTATTTCTTTAATTGTGGTAGCTCAGGTAAATGGTTGTAATTCAATGGTCAACTGAAGACAATTCCACTCAAAATTCAACCTATGTCTGCTCCCATTTCCAGTTTCTTTGGCAGGGATCTGACCACAGTTATGTAATAACATGGACCGTAAAAGCAGCGTTATTGTTAACTTTATGTAATTGTAGGTTTTTCAGTGATGTACAAGAGTTTCGTTCCCATTGGCTTCTGCCAATTCTCCCTGGCACCCACTTGACAGCCCTCTTCATGTTTTTTGAGATCTTGCTCCTGCAAGTAGAAACAGTGTCTTCTCCCTTGTTATCTAATTTGCAGTTTAATATTGTTGCTTAAATGTCTACTAAAGCAGGTCATGCTTAGTAAAGTGTGAAAATTTTATCTGGCAAGCAAGCTGCTTAAGCAAATGAAGGTTCTGTTCACAAAGCCTAAACACATGCATTTCATCTAATGTCTTTATTCCTGGCTTGTCTTTTCTGAATTGACATATTATTTTTTTTTGTTACCCGAAAGGAAAGCAACTCCTTTAAGGTATTTTCACATCACAGGCAAGATGTGTAGTTGCGTTTAATCTTTATTATTCCTACATGGTTTTCAAATAAATTTACTGATGGTACTGAGGCAAGAAAAATGCAAGAGAACCGCCTTCAGTCAGCTCATGAAAAATACAGGAATATCAAAGGTATACATATTTGTAACCTGCAAAGAGAATGGACACAGATTCTGCCCAAACCAACCCCACGGGGGCGATTATTATGCCGCCAGTAAAATCAAAGGACATTCTTAGTGTTGCCTTGAATGGGGAGGACACTTGACAGTTTGGGGCTGATCCAGTACATTTGAAATCAGTAGAAGTCTTGTCACGGTTTTCAATGTGATTTTGTAGAGGCCACTGCTGGGAAGGAGAAAATGATCTTACATCCTAAAATGAGGTCACTTCATGGAAGATGGTACAGTCTTATAATTTTACACAATTTTTTTTTACTGTTGTTATTTAAGCAAGCACTAATACAAATTATATTTCAGCTTTAAAGAGCTTTACTTAAGTGATACATCTGTGAAGAGACACCTGGACAAAGGAAGTAACAATCCACAAGGCAATGCAGAATAGCATACATATTCTGGGTGAAATACAGCACCGCTGAAGTGAGCAAAAAAACCCTATGCCTGTCTGTGAAAACAGGATTTCACCTTCTGTGTAAATTAGAGAGAAGAAAATTTAGAAAGGATTTAGAAATAGTTTTAAGTTTACAGATTAGAGCACTCATTAAAGTGTCTTTACATGAACATATATAGCAGACCTGACTAACACGACATTATCAGTAATAATTCACACCCCATGGCCATGGATCTCAATAATTTCATGGGGACTGCCACTGGCTTCCTATGCAGAGGGCTTCAGGTGTGTCATGATAGCAACACAATCTTCAAAATGTAAGTTCATCAGCTAATTTCATTGTGAATGAAAATGGGAGTCACAAGAACCACAGGATTTATGCAATGGTCTTCACAGAGAATTCGCTATGCACAGAATGCCCTCTGCAAGTATTCATTAACAATTTAACAGAAAAGGAAGTTCATGTAGATCAGAAAGCGCAATTATTTCCAAAAAGTTACTCGATGTTTTCATTCTTAATGAATTTCCTTGGATGAACTGAAAAGCCATAAGAAAAGTGAGCAGACATGCATACAATACTTTCGCCAGATGAGCTTGAAGTTTCTGCTACAGTGAAAGAGATGACTGTAATATATAGTCAGCAGCTAATTCTGGTCACATGTAGAATGGCTCTACAGAGCAGCATTCTCTGCATTATGCATTCATAGATATGAATTATCTAGATAGTTGTGTAAGTAGGTACATATTAGTATTTTCTTTTATTATGCACCTATTTCTATTTAGCAATAATCTACCGACCAACTTTCATAGGTTAAATTCAGTCCTAGAATAACTGAAGTACAACACTGATTTTTATACAGTGGGGTCTTGACTGAGTTACCCAGAATTTAATGTCTTCGGTAGTAAACATTTGGCTAATAGAGATGGCATTAACTTGGAGTGTAAGACAGAACACTGTGCTCTGAGTTCATGAGGACTAATGAAGCAGAGGAGTTGCAATACCCGGGTGGCCAAAGCACACGTTGCTAGATTAGTATCAGAACAGCGGCAGTCACAGATACTTGCAGAACTATTTCCACTGGTTCTTTCCCAAGGGCCTGCTCTAGTTTCTTTCCCTCCTGTGTTCCCACCCGCAGTCAGTCGTGACATTCAAGAACCCTTGTTCTGAACCTCAGCGAGGTCCAGTCTGGTAGCTGTTCGGCCACGTTAGCACAGTGACACAATGATGCTTGTAATAGGGTCAACCTGGTAAATGGCCTGGGCAGTGAGAAAGCACTCTCAGCTAAAGGAAGGATTTGAAAGTGGCCCTCCAGTACTCCAGGTAACATTTAGTCCTCTCCTTGTCACTAGCATTTAAGTGGGATGATAATCAATATTGCAAAACCTGAATTTCTCAAAGGACCAGGGGTACAGCTCCTTAATAAGGCCAGGACTTATGTATCTGGTGCATCTAAGGCACCAAGTGTGTTAAGTGAGAGTCCTGCGAATGACAGTGACCTCTAAATGTTAGCTTTAGGCTCTTAGCAACTTTGTAAGTCCCTGAAGAACAGCCAGAAAACAAATATGAAAAACAAATTATTATCTGAAAAATGCCTACCAGCAGAGCAGCACAAATAGGTCCATGGATGATGTATAGCAGATGAGTATCAGAGCTGATCCAACAACTAGAGAAAACAAACAGGAAAAGAAAAAAACATTTGGCATTTTATTATCTGTTGTATTCCTTTTTTTTTCTCCCTTAAAGAAAACATAACAGTTTTGCAAAGCAAGCTGAGATGCCACTTACTTGTCATTATAATATAAACTTCTAGCAACGGCATGTATGCAGGCAGGGATCAGTGGAAAACCTGCAAAGAAAAAACAGTGTTTTCTTCATATATAAACCTGGCTAATTACTAAGTAAACTTGCATCTCTTGCAGGAATCTTCTGTATTTTCACCTCATCCAAACTATATACCTGCAGAGCAAATAAAGTAACAGGGACCAATTCCATTTCTATTTTCTCAGATTTCTTTCTGAGGGGCGTATGGAACCTTATTGCCACTGTCTTGCCAGGAAATTCATACCAACACATAGAAAGAAAAGGCAAATCAAATTATAACTTTTTAGAATGCAACAATCAATCTTCATTAACATAGATGTTTATCAGCCTGCAAGCTGCAATAAGGCTAAACAGGTAGGTAATATTAAAAAGGTAATTGTATACGTGACCATAGCTTCAACAGTATGATTAACAATATTGATCATGTCCTCACTCATACTTGCTGGGTATTCAGAAAACAAGGTCACCTGCAAAACAAATGTGAAAACAGACTCTGGAAACCGGGCCGAATTCAAAATTTAAGAAGAATAGGCAAATTAGTTATCTGGTAGTACCTAATTTTCAGAAACTGCTGAGCACCCATGATCTTTTAACCACATCTCAGCTGTGTCTGTAGCTGGACAGCTAGTGACCCAGGTACCAAGTCATGTTATAGCTGAATGTGCCAATATACTGAAGCTGAGAAGAAAGGCCTCTCTTGCACTTTGTGAACATGCTGTTGTACGTTATCTGAAATGACCAGGTTTAGCTTGTTAGTTTTGATACTGATATTACCTGAGACTTTCAGCTACAGCTATTCTGTATTTGCTTAGTGAACAATACAGGTCAAATGGAACTGCTGGAAAAATAAATCCTTGGCCATCTCTAACTCAGTTCTGACCCTCCACCCTAGACATGGCGAGACTTCTCTGAAAACAAACATTCATTCCTGAATAAACATCTTCGAGATGAGGAACAATGAATAATTACTTCTTAATGTCTTTTTTTATAATAAGAGACTATTTTCTCTATACAAAGGAGGAGTCGCTTCCTGACTCCAGAAACGCATAATCTCTCTTTCAGCAGACAGAGGTACATACAACTTCCTACGTTAATATTTCTAAGCCTGTTAAAACACTGCAGACAAAGAAGAGGGGTGTGTCATCGTTGTTCAAAGCTACCAGCTCAGAGAAGCAAAGGTACAGATGTTCAATTTCTCATGAAAAGGAGGAAGAGATTGTACTGGCCTGAAAATACAGAACGTGAAATTGCATACCCCAGCCAAGAAGGTAATACCACATCAAGTGTTGTTTCTCAGCAAAAACAGCCACCACAATGAGAGTATGCAGGTAAATGCCTTCACACAGCATCCAAAAGTAGTTGCAACCCATTAGGTACAGGTAGATGAACTGTGACACTTTGCAACTAACCTGGAGAAAAAAGCAGAGGACAATATAAATTTTTAAGTTACAAAAATCTCAGAGCTTTATTAGCAAAAGGGAAAAAAAATACTACTCAAGTCAAACATTAATGTTTATTCTGTTTTTCACTACAATCACCTTTTTTTTTTTTAAATAGCATTTTCATGGAATTACTATTCCATACTTTATGGTGATAAAAAAGATGGTAACTGAGTCTGTATTTTTATTATTCAAACGTGAGGACCTCAAGATCCTCAAGCATGATGGCAGAAAGCTGTAATGATATTTTCCCTTTATTGCAAACATTGCCACGTTTGACCATTCCAAACAATAGGGAATCCTTAAATTATCTGATGGTAACTGCACAAGAAAATGTACCGTGATGAGGGTAAGCCCCTCTCAGTTTTACCAATCACAACATACAACTACTCCAGAAAATGGTTTATGTTTTTAAAATGCTTACAATACTTCCAATTTTAACCTAGCCATAACTGCACTTAGGGCCTGTTGAGAGCTTGCATAGTAGGTTCTGGAAGGAAGCTCTCTTGTTGGCATATATTTATATTTAGCTTCATTCAAAAGATATTCTTCAGTTGAAATGTTATAACTTATTGTGAAGACTAAAATGTGAGGTTGTGAAAAAGGAGCAATAGTTAACTTGCAGATTAGGACACAGTAGATCCTTTTTTTTTTTTTTTTTCTCCTTCTAAAACTGCTGTGTTTGATGGATCTATTTCTGGCACTTAGCTTAAAACAAACCAAAAATCAATACTGTTTTACCATGTTCTGCTACCTAACTCACTTGATGATGATTATTGGCAGCTATCTCAAGCCTGTTTTCCAGCACTTTGATGAGCTTTTACAGGAGAAAGAGAATTTATCTTTTTACTTGATTCAGCTTCTGGAGTTTTGCCCCAACTTTCACAGAATTTAAATTTATCTTCCAGGTCTACATAAAAATAAAGCCATAGTTAGGGATTTGTTTGTTTATGTATTTCATTTTCAGGCTCTTCCGTTGCTATAACTCCTAGCCTTTTGGGAGAGGCTACTGATTCACACTTACCCCAGTATTATCAGGAAATGAGAGAGAAAAAAATCAGACCTGAATGGATGGCTTTTTTTATTTTGCTTTTTACTTTTAGAATATAAGGGTCAGCTTTAGATCCTTTCAGGGGGAGAAAAAAAAAAATCTCATTTCAACTGAAGATGGCAAAGTTAAAGCCACAGGAAATTTTCTGGCATCCAAAATACACTCCAAAGCTTTATTTATTGCCTTTCATTAGTGAACTCAACTGTCATAACCTCACTGACATCATCTAAAATAGGCTACTTTCTTGCAGTTGTTTCAGTGCGAAAGTGATTTGTACAAATTCAGAAGAGTAGTTCAGTATGCTCTGTCTCTTAGAGTGTTTTTACTATTTTGAAACCTCAAATGCGAAATGCCCAAATCATTGTTAGACATCTGTTGTACTACGTAACATAGATACATCATTACTGAACATTTTAACCTCGCTCTATACAACATTTCATCAACCATTCATGTCTCATTTATCTCTTCTGTGTTGCTGAAGCTTTTCACGTACAAATCAACAAGGCTGCCAAATATACTTTCACTTACTGGATTAGTTGCAACTAACTCCTGATTGTTGGCAACTGCAGTCAGTGAAATTATTGTTACAACAGAGTTGCAAACAAAAGAGAAAAATAGATTTTTATGCAGGGTAATCCTTTGGCAACTCAAGCTCCTAGAAAAGAGAAACAAGAACAGATGAATACACAGGGGGACAACTGTGTGTACTTGGGGACAATTCTGAAATTTTGAAATACTAGAGCTCTTTATTTTATTAGGAAGTCTTACATCAACGCTTTCTTCAGCTCCAGTCCAAATTTAATAGAACAATGTGAAAGGTAACACCTTCCCTTAAATGCCAACAGGAGGCAAAGCAAGTACATTCAGTTTCAATATGTTTACAGTGAAGGACCTGCTTTGTAGTGGCTATCTAAAAAAGATTTGCATAGCGATAATATAACATGTTTCAGAAGATGTATACCTTTATTTTATTGGTACCTGAAGAATTTCCCAATTAACTATCACACCTGAACTTGAAGAAGCTGTCTTACCCTACATTTCCATTTACCCAAACCTGTAAAGATATTTTGAGGATAATTTCTTTACTCACATTCTTGTCATTTTTCTCCCTTAATCCTATAGCTAGAGAAAATACCCGAATAAGTAAAATAACACAAATCTTATTTTGACTCTTGTATATAACTAAGTTATAAACAGTATATACAATACAATTATAAAATGCAATATATAACTGCATTTAATTGTGTTAATTTTCAAGGTTTGCTTTTAATCTTGCAAGAAAATTAAAGAGAAAAATATCTTTGGAAGGGCTTGCTTTATTTTAAACAGAGGTTCAATAATATTAAATAATACTAGAAGCTGAACATAGTTGCAGCAAATTTCTATTTGTCTGTCGTTCTAGAGAAAGCAGGTCTAACTTAGTGCCATTCCAAGAGGCAGGAGTGCTTTTCATTCAAGTTCTTCCAAAGAAATTCAGCTTTAGAGACAAACACAAAAGAAGACAGAAAGCCTATATGGATATATAAACAATTCAGATCATTGAGATATTAAGGCTTAACGCTCCAAATTCCCAGAAGAGCAAGTAACATCCATTTTGTTACGAAAGCAGATGACAGATTTACAAAGTTGGGTAAAAATGGTCCTTTCAGATTTAAGTTAGGGGGTGTGCAGCACACATGAGCAAACTGACTTGCTCAGATTCCTACAGCTCGTCAGTACCGGCAGTCAGGAGCACAGCCCAGTTTTGCAGGGTTAGCGCTGCTCAGAGAAACCTCTCCCACACGCACAGAGAAGTGACAAAGACTGTGGTACTGTGGTCACTCTCAGGAAATGCTCTTTGGTTACTTCAGAGAATGCACCTACTGGAGCCTCAGCTGTAAAGAATCTGTGCTTTATAACTACACCTACCTACCTCCATTTAATAGCCAGCAGTTGATTGACAAAATGAAGTGACTAACCAGAGGAGGAAAGTCTATCACTTATACATGCAACTGCTGTTCACTGTTAGACAAATCAGAAATACATTGACAAAAAATAAATCAAGTTTTCTAGCCTTTTCAAATAGCACACATGGAAGGAAAGATAAAGTATGGACATTGTGATTCATTTTTAATTTGGGAGGGCAAGAGAGAGAACTTCATATTTTAACTGAAAAATGCAGCTATGGAATAGTCACAAAAGCTGGAGGAGTATACTGAAATCCATTGAGAATGTGACAGATGAAACAAGAAACAAAATGACCCCACTGAACAAGAGAGAGAGTCAAAAAAGAGTGGCTAGAGGTGACTCCGTTTCTTGGTTGCATTCTTTGCAACTGTCACAAGAGCGTATGAAGCACCCACAGATACATGGAGCAAGTTAACAGGTTCAGCTATGCCCAGTGCGATACCATGAATCAGGCAGAGTTTCTGCAAGTCAAGCCTTGGAGCCCTGAGACATTCTAAGCCTCAAGTCCCTAAATATGGGAGAAGGAAACCACTCTAGAAACCAGTGCTGTCGTGTAGCACAAGGAACTACCCTACATGAACCTCTCTGGTTGCCAAGGGTTATTTGCCTGAAGAAAACAGAAAAAAAAAAAGTGTCTGAAATATAGAACACAGGTTTGGATATGAACTAAGTGATAAAGCATACTCCATTAGGCTTTTTTAAATTTTATCTTTGTCTTTTGTTTTAAAGCCCCAAAATGCATAAAGCTCTGTAATATGCAGTTTTTAATGTTCTTTGAAAATGTGGGGTGTTTTTTTTTTCCATATGGTTTATATATGAAAAGAGAGGCAACTCTAGATTCCAGCTAAGGGCTTTGTGTAAACAAGTCCTGAAGAACTCTGGAATTCTGTCTGCTTATTGTTAAGTTTCAATGCACAGGCAGGGAAAAGCACGTACAGCTAATGGGGCCATCTCTCAGGGTCATCCAGCAGCTGTTCCTGTTGAATATTCAAACACACCCATCCACACCCACCTCCACCCATGCATAAAAGGATTGAAAGGATCACCGGACAAGAAACAAGAAAGCAAGACTGATGACATTTAAAAACAAAGACTGCTTTTGGTAATAAAAGGATTTTTTCGTAAGCCTCCCCACCCTCCCTTCTCTGTTACCCTTCCTGGATTCCTTTTTCTGACTGTTTTTCTTAATGACATAATATCCTTTAACCACTTAATTCTCATAATTATGATCTAAGAACATTTGAATGACCTACCCCTGGACTGAAACATGTGCAGTAAAATAAAAACAGACCTCCTGCTAAATTACCTATTTCCCTTCCTATATTGATTTCTGTATGTCTTGGGCATTAGGGAAAAATTAATTTCTCCAAAAGAAAAAAGATAACATTTCCAAAAGCCCCCAGATGCGTTTGAGACCTAATTTTTTAAGGTACTCAAATACTGCAAAATTCAACCAGTGAGATCCACATATGCACCTAAGGGGAATTAGCCATTCAGCTGAAATTAAGGTAAAGTGACTTAGGAATCTCCTATCTATCATCTATCATTCAGTTGTTCGCCCACTCTTTAAGCGTAGCGTTGCTATCCTCTGCGAGTGCTGTCGTGTGATTTGACATGATGCTTGATCAACAACAAATCCTTTATTTCAAGTGGGTTTTTTTTGTTTGGTTGGTTTGGTTTTTGTTTGGCTTGGAGGGGGGGCATCTTTCAAATTATAGCTCCCCTTTCTCTGAATTCACTGGTTTTTTAAGTTTTCTCTTGCCTTGTTTTTCTTTCTTTATGAAAACCATACAATTATTTTAACAGAAGATTTATAATAAACACATGTATGATCTAGAGTATGTAACAGAATGGGAAAGCAGAGCCACCGCAAGAAGTTACATTTATGTGTCACAATGAATTTCCAGAGAGGAAGATCAGTGTTCCAAGTTTATAGCCCATTTTATGCTATTAAACCAAGAACTCCAATCCACTTGGGGAACACAATTCCCTAAGTTGGGGAACTATTTCCAGTGAGACAAATTTCTGAAGAAAAAACAGAATTTCAAATGAAAAAATAAAATGCACAAAAACATTTTAATCTTAAAAAAAATTTCAACCCAAAACCCAAGTACTTGATATTTGAAAAGCAGAAGGTATTTGAAAAAACCTGTCATTTTTCTTATGGAGAAAAGTACCACCTTTTTAGTCAAAGATATTTTAATGGTCAGCAATCCAGCAAATGTCATCTGGAAACTATCAATTGACTACCAGAATAAATTTTCTGGAAACATGACAAAATTCAGAGGCACCCCCACACAATAGCAAAAAAAAAAGTCCACCTGTTAAAGCTATGAATAATTTACAAGCTTCAGCCGATACATAATACATCCTGGTATTAATCTAGATCCTTAAATACCCTTCTGGTACTAAAAATACTTTAGAGGAACTGTACATCCCAAGAGAACAGCTTGTAGAGGACTTACTTTAGCTTCCTTTAAATTTTCTAATTTCCTTTTATATCCCAACATAACCACAGTCTAGAAAATGTGGTTTGTGGGTCTGGATTAATTCCATGCGGTTCTCTGAGGAGAGATGATCCTTCTACCAGAGGGAGAAAAAAATCCCTGGAGGGTTAGACAAACATGACATAACGGTAGCAAAGCAGATCACCTGCTTTTGCAGCAAGAGCCACAAGCCAAAATGAAATTGGCTTGGTTTTCATATTATAGTAGAGAAAATTCATGCTTTACTGTCTCTGAACTTTTAAAAATCATATCATATTCCAAATCTTTTTGTTTTCTCCCAAGAAGTCTATATCAAAACATTTGTCCTGCCACATTAGATATTTAGTCTGTTAAACTTTTTGTGACATTTATAGCAACAGTATAGCTCTTCTTAATGCAAAATCAAGCTTCTTATAAGGACTCAGAACCATTTCACATGTTGATTTTGTGGAAGGAAAATTAATTTGGAAATGGCAAGCATTGTTTTTACAGGTCATATGCAAATAAATTGATTAAAAACCACAAATGTTTTGGTTTGTCCTCAAGAAAAGAAGTCAGAAAAAGCTGAAAAGTCATCCTGAATATTAGATTTCATAAAAAGAGGCTACAAAGTTGAAACACTCATTTGTTGGGGACTTGTGGGAATATTGTCCCAGAACCTGGGGAAATAATGCATATCTAAATTGGAAACACTATATTCAGTCAGATGTGACTAAAAAGGATAATTTTTTATCAGATATCTGCTACTCCTACCTAATCAAAGCCCAGAGCATGAGAAAAGCAAAATCTGAGCTAGCCCCACAGTTGCTAGTGTATATACTATTCATATTTAAATGCTAGGAAAAAATAAAAGATGGAGTGAGACAGTAGGGTATAGTGGTAAGAAATAGGTAAGACCATAGAGCAGATCTATATTATCCCATGAAAAAGGATGCAGAAATGATTAAACTAATGCCAGTTAACAAGGAAAGCCTACACTGTGCAGTGCGGCATCTGGCACAGATAACAACTCGTCTCTCTTAGCTCTGCTTATGTGGCAACACTCATGGTTTCACCTTTCTACTTAAGCCTTATCAACTTCTTAAAAAAAAAAAAAAAATCTTTCCTGGGAAAGAAAAGTACTTTCACAAAATGTGAAGTAATAAGACAACTAATTTTAAAAGATCTGTGCATTACATTACAAGTTGTTGTGACACTGGCACTACACTGCTCAAACTTTCTCTCAAGAAGATTACATAATAACTGTTAGTCAGTGGATATGACATAACTGTCATAGACATAATTAGGTGAATAAATTAAAAAAAAGGATTATTTTTATTATTCCCATTCCTACTGTAGCTCCTAGCCTTACTTTCTTTACAGTTTATGATATTTTGTGGGTACCTATTTTGGAATGTTGCTGTACCTATCACACGTCAACAGTATTTTGGTTTCCATTTGCTCTTCGGTTGAAGCTTGGCATATCCACACTGTAACTTATTATTGAAAAAAAAAACCAAACCACAAACCCCGAACGAACAAACAAACAAAACTTTCCTATTTCCTAGATTTTCAATATATTCTACAGGGTGTTTTTTGCAGATTTGGGATTTTAGGTTTCTGAGAAAAGAAACCTAAAATTTTATTACAGTATAATGTTCAAAGCCAAACCACTATAGTGACTTTCTTCACCTTCTTGCTCCATCTAATTTCATTGGGATGGCTGGTCTTTCAAAGTATTGGAACTAGGATTGTTGCAGCCACTGATATTTGGTAAAGGATTTTAAATATACTTACTTAAAATAAAAGAATATGCCAAGAGAAATCAGAAGTGATGCAATTGAAAGACCATGTCCAATGATGGCCAAGTAATACAAATTCAGAGCAGTCTGCAATACAAGAACAAAACCAAGCACCTGTGATGCATATAGAACTACTGTTGATAAAGCACATACTTATACATCTCTTCTGCATATAAAATGACTATAATAGGATTAAGGAAATAAAAACATTACAGATAATGAAGAATCAAGTCTAGAATCCTGCAAATCAACATCTTACTAAAATCTCTTTCTGTAAGATACCCAAGAGATTTGTTGAGATCATCACTCGAACTTACCTCTTCTCAGTTAAAACATTGGGTTTCTAATATATACTGCTATGTTTTTTCTGAGCATTTACATAAATCTGGCTATTTATGCTACTGCACTGGGCGGATTCCTGTCTGAGGCTTGATTCATCTATTAACACAACTCTTAAGTAAAACATGTGCTTCCTATATGAATTTATGTATTCTTTCCTCATAGGTTTTTTCTTACTGTTTAAAGATACTTCCTTCAAAGCAAGCTGTAATTATGATATTGGAAATTTAGTTTTCACTTGGCATTTAAGGAAGTGCATGAAAAAATTAACAATGATTCAAAAACAGTGAAGACTAAACAGTCTTCTTAAATGAGCCTACAGAAAAATTACAAAATTATGAAAAGCTGGGTAGATATAAAAGGTAAAAACGAGGAACAAGTAAATTAATATTTGGAATATATACAACATATTATTAATTCTTTGAATTAATAAATATATTAAATTCCACTAGTAACAAACCCCTGCTTTCAGTCATGGAATCTGCCACACAAAATTCCACTTGTTGCATTAAATGTAAGACTATCATTTTGCACATACGGAAATGAAGATTTTCAGGTTGAACCTTAGACTATCACAATAAAGCATAACTATCTGAATTCTACAGGAAGAATCAGAGCATACATACAAATGCTCATGTACTCCAAACTGTATGTATCCTCTGAACTTATTCCGATTTAAGATAGACTAACTGCAGCTTACTACATATATTGACTTTTGAAATAGTATAAAAAGATTCCAGGTAAAGCTTTAAGAAGGTTGTAAGATGAGACAAGGGAACCTCTTTGTACATGCTAGAATTTTTCAAATTATCATTATTCTTAAAAATGAGATAACTTAAAAAAAAAAAAAGCAATGCAATAGGTTTAAGTGAAACTTTCATAAAAATTTGGAAGCAAGAAAAAACAAGGGTCACCCCTGAAATGCTAAAGCTTGGCTACGTATACATAATGACAGCCTTCCTGACAGGTCCATATCCCATATCACCACCTCATTCAGTGACCAATTTAGGCTAAGGTGCACGTTAAATATTTAGAAGATTTCCGCAAAATTTAGAACTGACACAAAACAGTGGTACAGCAGGGACTGCTGATGAGGGCAATAACAATAAGAATTGAACAATGGACAACAGTCACATTTATTGTGCATTATCTAACCCGCCTCCCAAGCAAAGTGAAAAGATAATATTGTTTAATATAACAAGACACAGAACTGTAACAAGCAGTAAGGCTTTCTTCGGAGCTATTATTCCATTTAAACAATAGCTTCTGATGCATGACAGAGTTGAAATATGCTGGCAAAGCAGCCTAAGGGAAACTAGCTCATTATTCATAAAGAAGGACCTGCATGGATTTGCTCCTGTCTGAATAATATTCTCTCAGTTTCCAGCCAAACATTAGCAAGAATCAATGAATTATAGCATTTCTGCTAGTAGAATGAAATTGCCATTAGCGTATTCAATGTCTCATGATTTGAGAAAAAGCAATACTAAAGTACCTTATTATCATCTATTACCACCTTTTCTCACTATGGCTTCTAGGTAAATACCGTAAAGCGCTCTTGACAGCAATAATGCAGGCAGTTAGGATCTCTACTAGATGTCAGTATTCTTGACACAGTCTGCTATTATTGAGCTCTTTTCCATGAGGTCCAAATTAATTTACAGTCTATCCTGACCTGCATTTTATATTCCTAGTTCTTGGGCATTTACAGTTTCAATTTACTGTTTCATCCCATGACTGTTTCATAAACATAAAGAATATTAGTGGACATACAGCTGGGGGCGGGGCAAATATGCGATTATATCCTCACATATCAAAGAGTATCCCAGAAAGAGCGCACTTGGAGATTTACCATATTTTTTTTAATTATTTTTTTTTTTAAATCTGTTAATGGATGGGCAATTTCAAGATAAACTGAAGTCTATAAAAATACCATCTATACATATACCCACATGGGTATGTGTGTGCATAGAGTCTACCTTTCATATATAAAGAACAACTCTCTCAAAGCATTTTGCTGCCCGGCCTGAGATAATTTTGGATGCTTGCAAAATTTCACTTAAGTAAACTTGAAATATAGGTTTTCCATTCATGTGAACAGTTTGGTATCTTGGAAACTGAAAAAATGCCACTTGGGAGCCAGGGCACAAGACATAACACAGGCAGAGGATCACAATGAAAAACAAACCCTATCTAACACTTCTCATCATTTACTTCCCTTTAGCCTCGAAAGATCCCGTGGTGAATCCATTCAACTATAGCTTGCCTACACTTTTGTAAAAAAGAAAATATTAGCTCTGGTTTTCACACTGGGGAAAAAAAACCAAACCCAAACCCAAACCCAAACCATCCAAACTCTACTTAAAGCTACCTTGAATACATATTAATCCCAAGTAAAACTTTGGTTGTGCACCTGCTGAAAATCTGTCGCTGTAAGTTAACTGGATAAACCCATGCTCTCAGCACGTCTTCCAGAGATGTGCAAACCTCCCGCAGTTCTGCTGAACTTGGACCCTACTTCAAAATTACAGAGCAAAACATAAAGGTCTGCTCTTATAAGGCATGCACTTTGCTTACCAGTAGATGACTGTGTATGACCTAGACAAGTATTAGTACCTACACATTTAAAATACCCATAAACAAAAATAGGATCATATTATTCAAGCAGCTGAAATCAGCTGTAAAAGACAAAGCAGATGGGCTGGGTTCTTTTGAGTCTGTTTTGCACAATTCATCCTTTTTATTCAACATGCTTTCTTCTTTTTGCATTTTGATGTTGCATCAACCGCCCTACTATTGAAGTTTTGAAACTTGTGAAATTTTTCAGATCAGTTTCTTGACACTGTTAATTTATGCATTTATTCCTTTCCTACCTTCACTTTTTCATGTGTATAGATATTACACTGGGTATAGTTTGTCCACGTCCTGTTGCTTTCTGGATGTCTAAACCAATTCCCACTTGGATCACAGATCTTCGTAACTTTTTCTACAGTCAAAGTAGATGGAAAGAAAAACAAAAAAGAAAAACAAATGAAAAATACAGTCAGCACTGAAGTTCTACTTCCTGATGCCTAGTATTTAATGAAGAAAGACTGGCAAACAAATGACAGCTTTATTAATATGACTAGAGAGACATTGCTTGTTACTATGAATTCTGAGAAACTAGAGACCATTGCTTTTGCTTGGCAAGGGCAACTGATGATTTGTTTTCTTAAGAAAACAAATAGATATGCCTCCTCCAATCCAATAAGTATCAAAATACATCAAACTTTTAGAGAACCACCAGATGAAGTGACGAGAATATTTGAATGGCTTGTTTAACATCCAAGATCTAAACTGAAGTCTGACATCCTACCTCTGTAAATTAGGATTGGACAGGCAGGAAAACATCAATAGAGAAACTGCTCAAGAATCAAACTGGAAAATTTCTGGGACCACATAATGATTTCTATCTTCAAATAGAAAGAGGCATGAAAGGACCCTGGGAAATACCAAAAGCAGCATAAAGAGAGAAGAGTGAAAAATCTATGACATTTTCCACATGCTCACGGATGCAAAGTTGAGCCTACAGAAACAGGAAAAGATTCACTTGTGGGAGAAACTCTTGTCAACTACAATTGCTAAATTGAGGTAAAAGAATAAGTCATACTTCTGCTTGTGTGTTAGAGAGAAAAGCTCATCCCTAAGAGGAAAAAACTGATCTAACTGCAGCTTCTATTTCCTAATCTACAGAATCCCTCAAGGACATATTTCAGAAAAGAAAATAAGTAACTTACCAGTTTTCTGTGTGATAAAGGGAAAATACAAATAATGGGTTTGGAGTTACAGAAATTCTGGAGCATTAGTGACTTGAGTAGGGCAAACAGGAGGCATCAAGCACCCAAACCCTCATTTTATTAAGAAATATGGTGATGTAGAAGCCCATGCACACTTACCTGATGGGTTGAAATCCTGAAAGTAGTCAGGACAACGCTGTACTGACACAGTTCCGGCAGCAACATCACTCCAGCACAACCAGCCATCCCATGTCCTGTTACAGTAAGGACCTGCAAAGAAGTAGAGACCTGGTGATAAAATAACAACCATTCTTTCACAATAGTCTTTCAAAAGGAACGTGTAAGACTGCATAAAGTAAGTTTCTCACTTGCAGCAATGAGAAAAAAAAGAAAATAGAAACATAAGATTTAGCAGTAGTTAATTAAAACTCCACTGAACAGAAATAGTTCCTTATATGTACATTTCTTCGAACACATTTTAAAGTCCATCATCATTCACTTTGAAATGGTCTGCATCTACAATTTACAAACCTCAGATCTAGAGCACAGTAGGTAGAAAATCCTAAATCAATTCAGACCAAATAATATACATTAACAAAGAGCCTTAAGCTTGCAAAGACCATTTTACTGAACTTACATTTTGGATGTATACCAAGCCTATATATAGGTTTACTAGTTCATTGAAAACACAGTGGTATCATAAAAGTGATCAGAAAGGGTGGCTGGGAGGCAGCCACAGCTCCTCTGCCTCAGGCAGAGCTAAGCCTGCAGCGGTCATTGTGGACAGACAGTTCTCTAAGTGCTCCAGGGACAGGGAATCCACAGTGTCCCTCAAGTGCCTGTTTCCATGCCTCACTGCACTCACATGAATGTTAACATCCAAAATAAACCTCCCTTGAGAACATGTTGGGGTTTTATAAACAAATCCTTTCCCAAAAGGCACACGGAATGACTGACCCTCTCCACAAATTTTAAGATGTTTTTCGTATCTTCCCTCAGTTTTCTTTTTAAGACTTAATAATGCCCCCATCTCAAAGGCTGCATTTTTCAAACATCATGTAATTCCTCCTCATCTGAAGATCTTCCAATTTGTCCAGATCCTTCTGAAGCTGTGATGCCCCAGGCTAGACGTAAGCTTACACTGTCATACTCGTATCCATTTCTGACCTCCAGACATTCAGTTCCTCCAAGGAATCATTTCAGAAAAGAAAAAAAAACTCATTGTAAAAGAGTGCAATTATCTCTTCTTGCCTCAAAAGCCATTCAATGTTTCCAGAAGTTATAAAGTCAGAAACAGTGAATGCAGTGACAGGTAGAGCTACTGAGGTTAGCTCTCAATGAGTTATCAGAAAAAGCATTAATGATACTAACACAACCCTCATAGTAGGGAAATTATGTGTATCAAGATACTTTCAATTTTTAAAGGCAGATGTGACCAGGTAGACAGAGGTATTATAAGAGCATGAAATGTAATAAAGTGGTAAGATTAATCAGTCATCATTTTTTAATCTGGATATCTATTTAAATTAACATTTTCTTATCCCATCAGAAATAAAAGCTTTGTATTATATAAGAAGTGGTGCTATGGGCAGGTAATATAACATATTACTTTATCTTCATGAATCCCAAAGTGACATTTCTAAAAACGTGTACAAATACAGTTACAGCCTGAAAAATGATTGCTACCAAGACAAGAAATGAATATAACTTAAGGTATCCTGAATTACTGTAATCATGTCTGTGGACCATTTGCCTTTGTAAAACCTTATAAGAAAATAATCTCTACCTTCTTTCCTATGAATAGGATCTTGCATAATTTTCTGGTAGCATTCATACTGTGCTGTCATAATTTTATTCCGTGTAACACTCAGTTGAGTGAAGTCCTCCGTCATATTCTGATGCCCTTCAGATGGTATAGCAGTAGCAAAAAACTACGAGGAAAAAGACTTTTTTTAGCAAGTCATGTACAAACTCCAATATAAACTTCTTAAATGTCAATCTTTTTAAATACTATATTTTAAATATTATTTTACTGAAGGAAAATTATCTTCAAATCTTATTACTTGACAATATGATTTTATGTTTTTTTTGGTTAATTTAGCAATTCTTCTTACTACTGAATCTTGACAAATATCTCCTGAGTGAGCATGGGTGAGTAACAATCTGCAAGATTTGTAAATAATATTGGAAAAATGCTTAGAAAGCACTGAGACAGTCAGAAGCATATAAACAGCTTTTACAAAACCCAGTAAAATATATCGAAGTTACACTAGTCTAAAAGGCATTTAAATCAGGCCCAAAACGATCCTTTATGAAAAGAGACTTTCCATGTACCGTATGCGCTGAAGGTTTTGGCTTGTTCGGAGCTATTTGGTTTCTCTATAGTCTTGCAAACCGTGAAGTCAACCCTCAGAATACAAAAAGGTATTCAAAAGACATGACATCCACTTTTATAGTTAGTAAAAAAAAAAAAAATAATTAAGAAAGTGGATCTTGATCAAGACCTGAACCTTTTAAGTACATTTTTAAAAGAAGTTAAATATTTTGTGGGAAGCTACTAAACTTCACAGGTAAAACAAAGCTGCAGATTGAAATATTGTACCGTTGTCATACAAGGGGTGAAATTAAAAGTTCCGAGGATGTCCTCTGCATAGTACTGCTTATATGTCACTTGTCAACTGTTACTGTAAAGTTCTCTGCTAGCAAAGGATATGCTGGGTTCAGCAGAGGTAAATACTATTTCTGTTCCTTTACCACCAGAATTAAAAGGAGAACAGAATGTAGATAAAGATCCTGCTGTGCAGAAACTACATTTGAACACAAGATTAGTTGTTCCTGCATTTCCATATTAATAATTTCTATGGTATTCTGTACACAGTTGTTAAATCTGGAAGTGATTTAAAAAAATCCGTAAGACTCACCATAGTAACTGATAAGAAGAACAGCAAAGATGTGATCCAGTTTTTTGTCATTTTTACATCTGGTGCAGTGAATTTTATATTGGAGTTGAATGAACTCAAACTGCCACGGAAAAGAAAGTAGGAACAAATTTAGTAATTCATGAAAGCCAAAACTGATAAAAGACTTCATATTTTCTTTCTGAATTAAGACAAATCAATGGAGATCCTCTCAATTTTCATTCACAGATAGTGGCGCTGTGTGATATACATGGAGAGGTACAATATGATGTCAAAAAAATGCACTCAATTCACCAGCAGTGAATTCCAGCAGCAGGGTTTTTCCTGCGCTGCTGCCTCCATTGCCTCAACTAAGACCAATTCTCCAGAGGGTTTGGCTCAGTCAGGTAGCTGGTATCAGCTCTAACAGATGTGTAGCAATTAGCCCTGATATACGAGTTGACTCCTGGACATCTCTGCCTTTGGGCAACCATTGCAAACTGCAGTTCAGTTTCCTCTAGAGTAGACTTAGACTTTCACAAACACACACACACACACACACACTATTATTTCCTGTTCTCTTCACACCAGCTGATTTTTGATTTTGCCATTTCTGCAAGAACTGATCTAGTAAGCAGCCACTTCATCTTGAAGTTACAACTTTGCAAGTATGACAATGGCAATGCAAGAATTAATTGTGAGCTGTAAACTCGTTTCTGTATCTGCAGTAGCTGTAAACTAGTTTCTTTATCTGTAGTTTGAAGGAAACAGAACTACCCAAAACAGGTATAATCATCTTACAGTGCAGACTATTCTTGGAATTGATTCTTGGAAGTGTAAAATGCACCTAAAACATAAAATATACAAAATTATTTATTAAGCACCTAGACCACCTATTAAGCATAACCCGCTGCGACAACTCCCTCAAAAGGAAGGGAAATATCTAAGAGATTTCTCATGCAATATTTCACTGTGTCCTGAGGTTGCCTGAGATCACAAAGCCGAGCCTGGAATTGAGATTCTCTTCTGCTTGCGTGGTAGCAAAAGACGTCTCCACATTTAGATTAAGTTGTAACAACTAAATCACCTTTCAAAATCTAAGTATCTCACTGTACTAGCATCAAAGAAGCCATTACCAGCCAAAATAAAGGGGACCACATCTGAGTGAGTTTAGCTCCCTTGTACAGATTAATTCACTACAAATAACACACGGCTACTTAAGATATAAAACTCACATACCCCAAAGGTCCTTCATACACCTAGCTCAAAAATCCCACTGCTACCGAAGCAAGAGGGCTGTTGGGAGCCGAGTACCTACATGCAAAACTGTCTTCTGACCCAAGCTACATTCACCCTTGGATCACACTTGCTCTTGTCTTTGGAAGTTTTTCTTATCCAGCAGTTATGTCCTACAAGAGACCAGTGGATGACAAACAACTGATAGTATGTTGGCCAGCAAAAGTAATTTTATAAAAAGCCAATCCTTTAAAAAAACCCCTTAGTCACAAAAAGCAAGCATTCTGTATCTACTTCTTTTCTGCTTTTACACTGAGACTAGGTCCTCTTAACTATAATAAAATAAAGAGCATTTTGTAGGGTATACTGACTACAGAATATGAGATCACTGCTGTTTATTGTACAGCTTAATGCAAATATAAGAAGTGTGTTGTAAAATCAGTTACTGTCGTGCCTGTTTAACCCAGACTAAAGCTGTATCAGTAATCTTCCCTCTATTTTTACCACTGGCATGCAATCCTCTAACACTGATTGCTGGAAATTGCACAGGTAATTCAGCGAGACACTGAAATTCAAATATGCTGTTCTGAAGGCTCTTAAAACACTAATAGGAAGACCAATCAACATACATGAAACATATTCTCAGTTTGAGCTAATACTTCTCTTGAAAATCCACGTGATGAGAACTACAGTGAATAGAAAATTGTAAAAACCACTATGTTAACTAAAGAAAAATCTAAATATCTACATGTAGTGACTAAAGATTGACTGAAAACTAAATACAAATGAAGATATCTAAATCAGCAAAGAGGCAATACGATTTGAATTCTGCATGATAATTGGGGGCAAGGGAGATTAATTGAAACCCATCATAAGTTTCATTCATTTACAGTTGTGTCTGTTTACCTCGGAAGGGGAAAAAAACCAACACTGGCCTTCTAAGGAAATTGGAATTAACTACTTGGTTGTAAAGTAATTGAGCAATCTTCTCTCTTCAAAGTATGCCAAAGCACGTCTACACAGGTTTAAAACCCATAAATGATGTGCACCGGACAAGCAAAGAGACCAATCAACTAGAACATAGCAACCATAATTTAGTGTCTCTTTTTCTGTATATGTATACAAGAGTTCAAAATAATTTTATCTATAATAGTTCCAAAAATCCTTATGCTAAAACAAATGTTGGATGCCAAATTTAAAGTGCATATTCAAATACTACCCTCACTTACCCTAGCTTATTTTTATTTACCTAGAAGATACAATATCATATAAACAAATGCAGAATTTATCTGCTTTGATTCACAGTCCATGATTATTTCTGTTTCACAATATCAAAAGTCACCCCTTAGCTCAGTTCCTTTAATGGTCAGAATCTTTTCATATCTAGTGCTTTTGTAGACATTTCCTATCAATTATTCCAGTATCCACTGCTAAATTATTAATTCTTCCCAGAACATAAAAGATTAAGTCAAGTCTACAATTCACTCTATGCTTTACACTCATTTCTCACAGCTGCTAGCTGCAAAAAACCCATATATATATATATACATATTAAAAAAAAAACCCAAAACCTTTTTCTAAACAGCACTACTTTTGGACTTAATTACAAAATGCAGGATGAAGGTCATTCAGATGCCTATTTGGACTTCAGGAAAGCATTTCTTGCATCACTACATGAATTAATTCACTCATTATTTATTCCAGTTAGTTTGGACAAGAACTTTCACAGGAAGATTAAAAACTTTCTTAAGAATGGACAGCAACTTAGTCCATTGATTGAGGTAGCAAGCCAGTACTGCTGAGAAAGTCAGGCTGCTTTTATTAATCGTCTGTTCTGATGAAATGCAAACCAAATATAATTCTCAGAAAGTTCTCTCCGTCTCAGAGCAGGGAGGTATCAGATGCACAAGGAAAAGAAATTAATAATAAAAGAGACCCATTCTTAGATTTCTTTCAATAATGATGCTTCCCAAGTTGTTGTTCTGCTATTAAACATCTTTGACAATTCTACCGTGGAGGAGAGAGGGCAACTGTATTGGATTGAGTTTAATTTGAGTGTACTGAATGTTAGCTTCAGGGAAAAGATGGTGGCAGCTTAGACAGAATCCCCTGACTCCACTCTGTGACAGTGGGGATCTGAACAAAAGCCAGCAGGACTGTGATTTTCATGACAGGTATTGAAAGATACTGTAAGTCAGTGGACACACCACCACAACTACCAGCAGTCCTCTGGCTTAAGTATTTTCCCAGTAAAAGGTATCATCAGTGGGAAGAGAATGGGGAACTGCAATAGCAAATCGGATCTTCAAAATCTCATTTTTATTTTTAGTGCATGTTGTACTGAAGACTGGGATAACTTAAAAAATAAAATAAAATGGAACTGCCTGTTTTTCCTCTTTATTACATTCTCTGTTACCCAAATTAATGACCTCCAAAGGCCTATATCGTGTTTGTCACTGATGTCAGTAACATCCACTGAAGAAGAAGGAATTCAAAAGGAACTGCAAGCTTAACTTAGCCAAAACAGTCACTGGTATAGCTTTAACAGATGTTCACATTTCTCTTCCTCCTGCTTTCTCTACAGAGCCATCCTGCCTCATCAGCTGTTTCTACTTTTAACCTTTTCCCCTCCTCCCAAGAATAAATGTCATCCTTGCTGAGCTCCAGACACTTCCTACTTCAATGATACAGCAAAAGGGTTAGAAAAAGTAGTCAGCAAGAAAAATCATTTTTTTAACTTCAATCACCTGACCACATTTAGTACAAAAGAAAATACACAGGCAGCTTTTACCTTAAGCAGTTGCCCTGTAAGTCTGACTTTAAGTCAGAATGCAGCTCTGTAGGAGTGGGATAGGAGGGAGAGTTTCATTATGTCATTTTATGTACATTCATACACACGCACAAATGTTTTTCACTAATTGGTGATCTTTGATTTTCCCAGGAAAAGAAAAAACCCAAAACAACCAAACCCCAAAACATTTTCAGTATAAATTGCATATCTTGCAGTGTGCTATACTCTTGCAACACTAAAGTTAAACATGTGCAAATATAGCCATATAGCCTTCCTCTCCAACTGAAAATGGGGGCCAGAATGGCTATTTTCTTGACACGCCCCCCCCACCCCCAGCTGTTGTTCTAGCAGTCCCTGATTTTGTTTTGTTGCCATATCTCTCAGAAATAGCTATACATGCTATTTTGTTATTTCTGGTTCTTTTTAGAGGGAGGCATACAACTCAAAGTATTTAAAGCCCCAGGCAACATTTGGTTGTTTCAGCCCAAGATACAGGCAAAACCAAGAAGTTGGAAAATGCCCAACCCTTTTCAAGTGTCCTCAATTTGAATTGCTGTAGTACATTGTTAGAAAAAAAAAACAGTAGTCTCAAATGGAATTACAGATAGAGTCTTTACTGATGCAGATTCTCTTCTAACTAAAAGGGTTTTGCAAGTGGTCAGTACCAGCCAAACATTAATACACACCAGATTCATTTAGTCCTGAAAGCGGACTACAAAATCTCCATACTTACTTTAGAGTGCAATGCAGGGCAATTTGGAAACCTTCCTAATCAGGTAAAATGCCCTTATTTCTGAGTGAATCACTTCTGCCAGGATTTGGACCAAACTGCTCTGGTGGCATCACATAACAACTCACAGCTGTATGTGTGGGAATTACTCCATCCTCCTAATAATTATGGAGTTAAAAAGGCTCAAAAATAATAGTTATGGAACAAATCTAATAAACGCTAGGTAGCACAGTTTCACGACACTAGAATTCCCTACTGACAGCCACTCTGAATTAAGACCCAGGCATCGGCACTTACAGACTCCTAAAACAGGTGAGGCAAAAGATCAAAAGAGTTTAATCCTCCCTGAGGCAATTTTTACAGTACGGAACCATAAGCAGTTCGCAGCTTCCAACAGATTTCATTGCACTATTCTCTTCATTCAGTTAGCAACAGGGCTTGGTTTTTTTCAAATATAGTCTCCTTCACTTGAAGGAAGTGGTATATACCCAAATATGTCAGATCTGCATGTTGCTAGATTTTACCATAAACCAAATTTTACTTACCATGCTGGTTTAAAACACTGGTAAAACTCAATTGTGATGCTAATGGAGCTTCTATAAGAATGCATTCCTATCCTCACTTCAGATATTCTTTCAAACCCCCAGTGTGACCTCCTCTCTTCAAATGAGATGGGGCACAGGTCGGGAAAAAACGAACAACAAAAATAAAAAAAATGCTCCTAATACTATTTTGCACCCATTAGGAGGACTATGATAGAACGTTGTGTATACCACCAACTGGTAGCAAGCAGCATCATAAAGCCAGAAAACTGCAAAGAGCTTTTCTGAGAAATGCAGTGGCTTACAAAGGGATAAACAGATCCCTTCTTGCACTGCAGAATCAAGAGGCTTACAGGGTGCATGAAGACCTCCACAAGTGAATCGATAATTAGGAAAAGATTTGCAATATTCGTATAACCACCATGAAAAGTACTATAGGAAATAAACCCCAAGTTTATACACATGCCGAGTTTCTTTAGACATCTCATTCTCTGAACCCACAGCATTGCTCACACGCATGGAGATATTATAAAAAAACGCCACACTGAAACATTCCTCCTTCTATCTTTTTTCCCAGGAGTTTTTCCTAGGGAGCCATTGTGGCACAATGGCATTTACTCTCTTCTTGAGGATTAAAATAAATAAAGAAGAAACAGAGCAGTATATCTCAATTTTACTGTTCTATTATTTTATAATAACTTCATCATGCATTAGTTGCTATTTCAGCTCAGTACGAGAAAGTACTCGCTGTTTATTTCTTGGGCCACATGCTATGCACGTCTCAAGGTCTCAGGCTTACTGCAAGTAGAAAATTAGGTCTAGTTCACAGAGATATTTCACATCTTTTATTCTATTAGCACGCAGATTTTTTTGTTTTTGTTTTTGCATCAGTCTAGCCGCTTGCCAGAGGCCTTGCAGAGATTGCAGAACCATCTGTAGATAAGATTACACACATTAAAGTACTCCTGTGTATTTTTTCCCTTTAACAGCTTTTGGCTACCATTCAGCTAAACTTTGTCTGCTGCACCCAACAGACATTACTAGCAGTAATTGACAACACTCTTGGCCAGTTCTAAATGCCTAAAACCATAAGAACCTATCATAGAGTGATGGTGGTGCTAGTTTTTCTCAGGGAGGAGGGAACCCTCACTATTTTGTAACACTTCTCTTCTTCAGTTCACAGGTTTGGATGACATTGTAAATTATCCTGAGAAGAAACATGGGCTGTGGAGGTCCAGTGAAAAACCAAACCAACCAAACAAACACCAGAAAAAAAACACCACAACAAAACCCTCCAAATGAGGGTTTGGATGAGGAAACGTCCACAACATTGTTCCTCTGGAATATTCTGCAATTTCTGCTCTTGGGCAATGTCACTCCTCTCCATAAAGCAGACTGCAGTGCTGACATGTTCTTGTGTCTTTGTCCATCACACCAATTTTGGCTCTTTAAAACAGAATTTCCACTGATGAAAGGTAAGAGTATTTCCTCCTTGCTTTTACATAGACAGGTCTTCTCTCGGCCTCTTTGCTTTCAGCGCTTTTCCTATAAATTATGAAGGCTTTACCCCTCTTTCTCAAATACGATGAACTTTCTATTGACTTAAGAACATATGAAGCCAGCAATAGCAAATGCTGCAATTGCATGTGAAAGACAGACAAGGACTCAATTAGGGTTATAGTTACAATTAGGCAGGATATCTAACTGTGCCAAACAAATGCATCATATGAATGTTAAAAATATCAAAGCAAAGTAAAATTATTTAGCATAAGTAAGAGACACAATACTCCACACTTCCAAAATCATTTCACAGTGTTTTCTTGATTATAGTATTTCCTGCCTAAAGTACTGATTATTTTATCTTCTAAACAAAAACCACTATCACGAGTCTGATAGGGCAATACAGTAAAACTTTCTTATTTCTAACCTGAAATAAGAGAGCAAGAGGTGGCAGCTAACATAAAACCTCCTTTACTGAAGAAATCAGTTCCCCAGTAACATACTTCTTTATATATTTTATCAAAATACAAAAAACTCTGGATAGTATATCCCCCACTACTTGTATTTTTTAAATCATAGTATTTTTAACACTGTCTTATACAGTGATACTAACACCCAAAATGCTTCCTTCTTGAGGAACTAGTTAAATGAAGGCAACTGAGATTCTGGCAAAGCAAATCTTTACCAATAGACTGACAGGGCTTATTCTCAGAGATGCAACTGTGATGTCCAACAGTTTACAGTTATTAATGCCTCCATATTTTTCAGTGAGTGTATAATTCTGTAAGCACGTGTTATGCTTACTTTACAAGCTTAACCCTTTTCACTCCATAGCCCTAACCCAAACTATATCTTGATGTCTAAAACCCGACAACATAGCTACATATGTTATTAGGCATAACTCACCAAGTTCAGTTCAATGTTTTGTAGGCCATGGCATTTAAATTCTGTAGCATTCATTCAAGCACAAAGAAACTTAGAAGGAAGGCTGCTCTGCTGAACAAAGTTACCTGTAAAATGCTAGAGTGGCCCCTATCAAACACTCTAGAAAAGATTATTAATGGAAATGAAGACGACAGCAGAATAATGAATGATTAAATTCCAACAGCTGATTGGTTAAGATGATTTAGTGCTGGTACTTCTCTTTTTTCTACCATATTGATTTCCTGCTATAGTAATTAAAAAATGTAGTTAAAAACATATTCAGTAAACTTTCCTGAAATTTCTCTTCCTCCAAAGCAACTGTTATGCTGTGGCAAGGATGTTCCAATTAACATGTTATTTTAAATACAAGGGGATTGCTCATGACATTCTTTCTTTTCCATGGATTTCACACTATGGAAAAGTTGGAGAGCTCCCACAGTCTTACTAGATATATTTTAATGTCTCATTACCCTTTGCCAATCTGTATTCTTCACGTGTTCAACAAAAAAAAATACCATAATTGAAACTGGGGCAAGATATCCACAGACATACACAACAAAATTTGATGGCCCACACCCTAAAATTCATAGGGATGTGTTACTGATGTGACCTCAAACCCAATTACACAGTATAGCAAAGCATCACAAGTATGCCACTGGAGCTATTGAATCTTCCTGCCTGAGCCCAAATTCTATTGCTGCATTCCAAATGCATATCAAAAACAGTGAATGTCTCAGAGATTCTAGGAGAGGCCTTCAGGAAATGCTGAAGGGTGTGGGGGCAGCCCTTCACTGAGAGCAGACATTGACTTCTTTGCTATGACTTTAAGAGAGAGAACAGAGGACCCTAACCACATGCCCCAATTTAGAGAAGACAAATAACGTTTTCCATCTTGCTTTCCTCAGCATGCAACCTGCTGATACTAATAACAAAAGTGTAACCTGGGGAAAAAAAAAAAAAAGTATAGTTACCTAGATACAATTTTATATATGGATGACGCTCTTGGTCATACGATTTAGTTTTAGGTAGTCCTGCAAGGAGCAGGGAGTTGGACTCAATAATCCTTATGGGTCCCTTTCACAGAATCATAGAATCATTTAGGTTGGAAAAGACCTTCAAGATCATCGAGTCCAATCATCATCCATGCCCACTAGACCA
>JANXJC010000001.1:17471269-17486027 GCA_027564655.1 Leptodon cayanensis
CTCGGCCCATCGATCCAGCCTGTCCAGATCCCTCTGCAAAGCCTCCCTACCCTCAAGCAGATCCACCCTGCCTCCCAGCTTGGTGTCATCTGCAAACTTGCTGAGGGTGCACTCACTCCCCCCATCCACATCATTGATAAAGATATTAAAGAGAACTGGCCCCAAAACCGAGCCCTGGGGAACACCACTCGTGACCCGCCGCCAACTGGATTTAACTCCATTCACCACAACCCTCTGGGCTTGGCCATCCAGCCAGTTTTTTACCCAGCGAAGAGTACAACTTTCAACTTGAGATATTCTATGACTCTATGATACATGTGAAAAATATGGTATATTCCTCCAAAGAAGATTTCTCTACCTCCAAGCAAAATTATTACTGTTCTGAATTAAAACAATGGCAGTATGAATTCATGATTTCATCATATAGACCTTAACGCTTGTATAAAAACCCTTGCTTAGATGTCTGAAGTTTTTTTTTCCCCAGAGACTGCTGCTTAAAGGCTGCAGAGAGTGAACTGCTGCTCTGTGTATCCCTTTCAGTCAGTGTTTTTACTTGACTGACTCTGTTTAATGCTGTTTACCAAGTAATGACCCAAAAGAGATCCAAAGGTTTCTTTGTGAAAATGTTTACAGCATGAAGTCATTTTCTCAACTGGCTAAGTTTTAAAAGTTTTTTATTATTTCTTCATTGATACATGCTAATTTTACAAGAACAGTATTTCCACAGTTCAAAGATTTTTCTCAAGGTCAGAATAAGGCAATGGGAATAGGAGAATGGGTTAACCAAAATACATCAGGACTTTTGTGTTTTTTTTTTTTTTTTTAAGAGTGTAGCACTCAAGCTTTTTCTCACTGGCTGCAGCCCAGTTCAGCAGTTAAGTGTATTCTATGAAACTCAGAGGTTTTGTATCAGTTTCTTCTAGATTCACATTTAGAAATAAGAATACTTACAAACAAATATACACAAACATGCTCTCATTCAGTTATAAATACTTTTTTATAACGTTTTAAAATACATTTTTTTAATGATATTTTTAATTTTAAGGTAGACCATGCCACACCAGCAACTTAGGGCAGGATGGAGAGGGAGCAGGTGGCCAGGAAAGGGAACTGCTTATGCCAGCATAAGCACAGTGCTGCTGCAGCCACTGCATCAGAACCGGTGTCCTAACTTTGGGTTCACCACTGGTCAATGACTTCAACAGAACTGATGAACCAAATAGAGATAAATTCTCCATAGAAATGTCAGAAGCACTACAGTCTTCTGATTTTGTGTTGGATTTCTTTCTTTTAGGGTTTTTTTTTTTTTATATAATACAAAGAACTAAAATATCCCCTAAGCAGTTTTCTTTTCACGGGCAATAATTTTGGTCTGGCTGAGAATGAATTTTCAGATAGGAACTTCATGCCAAATATCGACATTTTCTCTCACAGGACATTCCTGATGCATTTACTATTCCAAAAAAGTTCAGGTAAATTTAAGGCAGCTTTAGAAAAATTCAGCTTGGTATACTTATTCAAAACAAAATAAACCACCAGCTACTTCAAAGCCTTTACCAGGTCAACCTAAGTTACCACAGTTCAGAACATTTCCTCTTAAACTTAAAATTTCACATGCCAAAAGTCAAAAGTGCAAGATCTGGAATATTTCACCCTTTGAATATTAGACAATACATGTTATGCTGTGCTAAATTATCAAAACTACTAATCCGTCCTGTAGCAAAAGCCAAGAACAAGCAGCAGCCAAAACCAACCTTTTGAATTCTAGTGGTCTGAAGCTTGTCTCCTTTGCTTTTAATTAGCTACAGATATTTCCCATGTTTCCTGTGTTTTTCCATCTGTTATATTCCTAAAATGGCATTTCAGCAGCAAATGTTTTAAACTGCGCTCACACAGAGTATGCTAGTGATAAAGGAGTTTGTGAGACTCAAGAAAGTTAAAAACCAGAAGTAGTTAATCTCAACAGTATGGAAAGAAATTACCTTCTATATATTTTTTGAAGTCTATAGCTGCATATTGGTATATGCACATCTTCTTGAGACCCACACAGACACAGGTCTTGACTTCCAAGACTTCCAAGGGCCTATACTCAGTGAAGAAGAGCAAAGGCTTGTGGATGACTTCTAATGACAGAAAAGAATGGACACACATACTCAAAGGACAGATTAAAAACACCACAGTGTCAAAGCTTTTGTCTTTACATTTATAACCAGAGCTTTTCTTTTGATGTATAACCCTCCTTCTCCTCACAGACTAGCTGCAGAAATCATCTTAAGGTACCCATAAAGCAGGCAGAGTGACAAAAGGTTTTTCTATCCTCTACCTACACCTCCTTCGAGTGAAGACATGTACCAAGATATTGCTACGGCCAACGGTATTTTACATTAATATCATTTTCCGTCAATCTGGGTTAACATTAGTGTTGACAAATTGAGGAAAATATCATTCATCAATGTTTCAAAGTCTTCTAAACGGGAATTCCCTTCAGCTTCATCCACACCCTACCACACCCACAGGAATATTGACATAAGCACAACTCTGACAGACTGAAGCATCCAGGAGTGAAGAAATACTTGTTTTGCTAGCGTTGCTGACAGTTTAAAAATTAATTACGGGATCATAGCAATTAACTAACCAGCTTAACAAAATGAGAAGTGAGATCCTTCGACCACGAAGCAAACTGCTTCAAAGTGACTACACTAACCTCACTTACAGTATTTGCCCTATGTATTCCTCATGCTCATTTGAAAGTGTACATGGAGAACAAAAAACAACTGGCTCCAGTATAAACACAAGAGTTTCAAACTTTTTTTGTGTCACATACAATCCACCAAAAGGCAGTGACGACTGTTTGGACAGCTAAAGCCATATTCAACCTACTAGAACACATTCATGTGGTGATCTTTATCAATTATCTTTGACAACGTGCACTTACTTTTAAAAGAATAATTTCTCTTTTACATGAGGACAGTCTTTTAGTCTGAATATGGAGTGTATCTAAGTAGAAATCTTTAGCACTAACTGAAATAATACATTTGTATATCTTTTCCAAAATACCACTTACATAAAAAGTCTTTCACTTGAAATTGTATACATCAGTCCTTACCCAAAAGTGAGAAATTAACCCTTTTCTAATTTTCAAATTTGTCCATCAATTGTCTCTTGCAAAGTCTTAACTCTTTTTTTTTAAATACTAGAGATTAACAACAGCTGAAAACTGGATGGGGCCAGGTCTAACTGGCCTTATATTTTAGTTGACACCCTATTACATTTTCATGCTGTTAATAGAAATGTGATTCTGTGCCATTGACAGATTCTACTTGCAGAGCTTATGCTGCTGGGAAAGATGTTAAAAGTTTGGAATAGCAAAAGCAGTTGGTGGGTCACCTAACTATTTAGCTGGCATGCAATCTGTAAACCACACACATATTTGATGGTCAAGCGCTGCACTATTTCACATCCTCTGAATGAGGACCGCAAGAATGACCATTACTAGGATTTTGGTATTATTGCATAATTGCATTGCATATTACTGTCTTTTTACAATGCATTCCGTCTGTTTCACATAGCTGTATAGTAAAACTGCAGCAGAATGAAATGTATCATTGCACATTATCACATAAAATCCTCTGCTCTTTGTGAAGCAGAGATTTTATAGACAGTGCCAGCTGCAATCTGTAGGAAGCAGTGTGAATGTTTCCATGAATTCAGTTAAAGATCATATGCTCAGGGTGTGGCCGTGGGAAAGACTAGTGTATCTTACACACAGTCCCTAAAGTCCAATTAGTGTTCCTTTAATTACAAACAGACTTTTCCATATCCTTTTGCAGTATTCCACCCTGACTTACCTGAATGCAAACCAAAATAAAACATTAACTATGAACATTAAAAATATTACGTAAATTGGACACAAAAATCACTGCCTTGATAAACTTGAGTCTCACTTGGCCAAGGTACTTCATGAGGATGAAATATTACATACCAATTGTAATAAAACATTACAAGCACTATAGCTACAGAAGAGGAATGAGAATCAAGCACAGCTATTCTGGGCATAAATTTTATATAAATGTTATTTATATGTCATTTACACATTTGAGCACATTATCTCCCCTCCAAATGTAATAATAATAATAATATAAAGGCAGAAACATGTAATGGAAAAATCTCAGTTAAACCTTGTCAAAATTGCAAGCAACCGAAAATTTCCACTGCAAGCATGGAAAATATTAGGTGGCTTTAATATAGGTGTCCATATTTTCTGCACACTCACATCCTGCATTTATTTTCCTGGAAAAAAAACAAACCAACCACAGAATTCTCATACTGATTTCACACTCCATTAAAAAAATCCCTGGCAGAAACAAAATGCATGGAATTTGATAAGATGCTTTGATAAGGATAATGTCTACCAAAATTAAGTTAAAACATATTCAATTGAGTTTGTAATTCTACACTTCTCAATGCTACAGTTTCTGCCATTGGTCTGCCAGTGTCTCAGCTGAAACTGCAGTACTCACATTCACTAGTTTTGCTAACTGACTTTAATAGCAAAGCTTGGACCTCAAACTTTCAGGCATTATTTACCTCAGACTGAGGTACCAAAAGTCACTATGAACAAATAAACTTTGCATGCATTTTTTGATTCTTTCCTGCACCTTTTAACTTAATAAGACACCTTAGAAGTCTCATCCATTTCATGCACACGCATTTTATTCAGAGAGTCTGGACTTGCATCCCTCAACAGTTACCCTCTCCAAGCTGTATTTGTGTATCCTGTTCCACTGAGCATGCAAAACTTCGAATTCATTTTGCTGAGAAATTTTGTTCACTGCTTGGCAGGGATTTGGAGGCGGGGGGGAGGGGAGAGAATTTTCCAAGTGATGGGGAAAAACAGTACAAAACTTTCATCATCAGTGGCCTTGACATTGCTGGACCCAACGGAAACAACATCATCCAACTGATCCCATGCGAGGGAACCATTCAAAAACAAACAAACAAACAAATCTGCATTTATTTCTATCAAGGTAGCTTATGCCAAGCTTCCTTTGGTGAAATCCAGACTTCTGCCTTGGCTTCCTCCTGCTGTTGATAGAGCAGGATATTTGCTGAAACACAGCAAGGAATGAATGTGATATTCTGAATTAATCAGCATATATGATGGAGAGAGAACTCTGTTCTCTTCTGAAGCTGTAAAGACAGCTATCCCATTTTTTTTTGTTGGTTTTGTTTGGTTTTTTTTTTTCAAAGGAACTATCAAGTGCTTTATTGGTGAGATGCATAACAAGGCCAAGAGCAGACATAAAATTTCTGTACTACTTCTTAACTGGATGCAAGTCTTGCTGGCAAATGAATTCCATAACAGGTATGTGTCTTACTGACCCTGTAAGTGATTTTTTAGAAATCAAAATCCTTGGCTATTGCTACAGGTCTACACCACACAAAGAATAGGTGACATTTCATGAGCTAACTTGTCATTGCTCTAACATCTCCAGGTGTCTCAAAAGAAATAAAAATTTACAGGAATAAAACCTGGTTGGTTTCCTCCCCACCAGTAAATATATTTCCCTTTCTCAGGAGAGTATTAGAAAACAACTACTGCACTAGCATATTTTATAACTGCTCAATGATGAGGATAGTGTATAAAAACCACAAAATTATATTCATTCTTCACTTTCTTTTGCAACATCCCAAATCTTTACTGAGTGTGCACTGCTGAACAGTTGTTGCACATCACTCCAAAACTAGTGCCGTTTTAATGATGGCATTAATTGTTCTGGATATTGTATAAACATCTTAAAGACTAGGAAGCAAAGTACTTTTTGCTTTGTCAAAGCAAAGCATAAAATGGATTAGATACAGACCCTGGTCAAGAGGGACACTGATAACTTTAGCTATATTTGGCTTATTCTATTCTAAAAGACAGATATTAATTCAGTAAGGTGTTGAGAAATCAGCAAGCATCATTTGCAACCACCTGACTAAGTAAATTCATTCCCACGTTGTTCCTATGAGACAACTTCTAACTTTGAAGACATTATTGATCCTCAGGCTGTTACATTACACCACTTTACAAGGCTACAGAGAAATAAACCTTCGATGAGTGTTTTTAGGGAACAGAGAACTTTAAATCTGAAGTGGCCATCACCCAGGGATATGAACTCTGAACCCAATTTGGCTGGTCATCTCTGAGGGTCAGACATTACAAGGAGGATGACCCTAAAACATCTGTTGAAAATCATAGTACCAAACTGATGAGAAATTCAGACTAATCCAAATGTGGGAGCCAAATCAGCTACTGAAACCATACAGTGCTACCAAATCTAGAATGATTACACTATCAGGAAAGTGGGCTTAGTTCTAAAATCAAGAAACAAATTTAAAAAACCCTTCAATGTAGTTTTTCCTTTAAGGTCACAGAGAAGCACCAAGAAAGAACTTAAAGGGAAGATGAAAGTAAGATAATTAAAAATACTGATCCTGAATCAAAGAGTTGAGAGTCAGTTGCTGCCTTCATTAAGTGTTTTGTGAAAGAATTCTTAAGCAATGTCTCACTCTTAAAGACATACCTATTGTGAGAGGTATTTTAACCAGCTTAATATCTGACAGACAGTCCTGAGAATCTAAATGTCTTTCAACTGCTAATACAGATATAATTTTCATCCATATAAGAGAGAATACCAGTGAGAAGTGTAGTGTTTAGAATCAGTCTATTCTGATTTAAAGTATTTGAGAGGCCTACAAAAACTTGCAGATAAATTTTGAAGGATATAAGGAATATATCATGATGTGTCTGAGGAAAAAAAAATAGACAGAAAGTGATTTGCCCATCACCACATTGCATGTTGTGCCATATCTAAAGTTTAAATATCCACTCAACAATTAGCGATGGATTTACCATCCATTTCTGTAGGGACTGTCATCAAAGGGACTGCAAAAAGAGTAAAAGTCCTTGGACTAAATAAAAGAAAACCCAGACAAATGAAAAGTCAGGAAAATATAACCCAATATTTCTGCTAATAAATTATCACTCATTTATTTTCTACAGCAGTCTTTCATCTGTAACTGTACTTACCTGTCTGTAAGATGGTCTCAGACCAAAAATCTGTTCTCAGGCTATGGTTTGGACATTAATGTCTGTGGCATCGCTAGGGCCACTTCAGATGCTGAGTTTAAAGGAACATCTCCCACAAGATATTCCCAGTGTTAAGAGGTACTTGAGTGAGACAGTCTACTTTAACATTCTCTTTGCACAGAAGAAACATGAAGTCGGCTCTTCCCCACACAGTGAAGTGAAGGCATAATCATTACCTTAAGTGACCTCCTGCGTCCAGCTCTATCCCTTTCTAATCTCTTGCTACCCATTCCAAGCATTCACCCTACAGATTGAATTGCATATAGTAGCACTGTGCATGACAGTTTTTTCAGCCATCTTAATAATGGTTAAATGATGTGCCCCGATAACCAAATAGACCTTCACATTGTGTACTACTTGCAGTTTTCAACTGATAACTCAAGACTACCTACTTTGTAGTAAAGTGTAATGAAACACTAGTGCTACATTCCACTAAGTAACGGTCACCTGCAATATACAGGCATTAATAAAGGTGACTTAAATACCTGATTTTAACAATCTGGCAATCAGTCACATTGATTTTCATGATTCTTTCATTTCTCCCCAAAAGCCCTAAGAGGAATCAGAAATCCATTCCTAGACACATAATCACAAAGGAATCGCAGCTGTTCATCAAGCCATCGTGATGGATGAGAATCCTGAATGCAGCTCTACAGCACCCCAGACAAAATAAAAGCACCTGAATTACATTAGGCTTTAAATACTCCTTGATTTTTAAAGTGATAACTTCATGACAGCAGCCAAACTCATTGTCTCATTATTATTAAAAATTATACAATTATAGTGCCAGAATGAACTACGTTGAATAAGTAGTCTGACCCGTTAAACATGTGTCAGAGGACAAGAATGTTAAGGAAGGACAGGAACCGTAAGAGAATTATTATTACTTGAATAAGAATGTATTCCTAGATTAAAAATGCGAAAAATATTACAATGTAAAATAGAATACAACTTACATTAAAATAGTATGCATAATACATGTAAAAGCTAGATATCCGTGTTACACCACAGGAGATTCAAAAACTAGTATCTGATAATTATCATTACCAAATATCAATTTTAAAAAGCTGCAGACATAAGATTCAGATCTTTATTTAGATTTTGAAGCACTCTCGCAGATTAACAGTGATTTTGAACAAGTCCACAGTCCTTTTAGTTGAGGAAATTTATTCCTAGTGCTCGCAATACACCAAGGATTTCTCAAATCTCTGCACTCACAACAAAACAATAGAACTGAAAGGGTGTTAACTTCAGAAGCTAATTATAGCTTTTTAAGTACCAGAACCATTAACAATTTTACTGTCCAAAAAATACCCTGGGGACATTCACAACACGTGCGGTGCAGTGGAAGTGGACCTGCCTGGCTAATCATGATCATCCTTTCATTTTTAATTGATCTTTTACAATAGCAGAAGGTGAACAACACATATGAATATTGTAGAAAGTGCAAAAACATTAGAAATAAAACCACTATCTCCCATTTTGATTTTTCTACAAACTGCTAGTAGCATAATCAGTCCCTAGTATTAATTCCATTTATATCATGGTTGCAATCCGCAAACATGCAGATGTAACTACATATATCCTGCATCTTGCCAACACTACTCCTCACATGTATAGGTAATGAGAGACATGGAGACCAACGGCTAAGTTCACTTGCCCGCACGTAGGCTCTTTCCTAGCGCCCTTTGAGATGCTATGAGGGTATAAAAGACATTTGCCAAACCCGGCCCCAGTGCCTCTGGGGCATCCTGTATGGAGGCAGCCAGGCCTGGTGGGCTTCCCAGGCAGTAGCAGATGCCTGTGTACTGGGTAATCACATCCCACCCCACACACGTAACACTACAAATCCTTCCCCTATCAACAGCTTCCCTATAAACAGCTTAGCTGAAGGAGCAGAAAAAAAAAAAAAAACAACAACAAAACCCACAAAAAATCCACCAAAAAAAACCAAAATCAAAATTTGATGAAGAATAAAAAAAATACACAGTATGTTTATGTTTTGGGTTTCCTAGCAGTTTCACTAAAGTCACTAAGTCATGACATGCTCGGAGCAGAACGAAACAACTCAAAACCAAAGGTCGTGCGAAAAGGGGGTCACACTTAAAGACTGGATCACCTCCAAAGACTGCAAAGCAAGGGCAAATTGGTAAGTAAAATTTTCAGAGAAATCCCAACAAGAGCTAGAAGAGCACTATGAAAATTTTGGGTAAGATCCCAACAAAGAGCTGAAACGTTGTCACAGCATGGCTGTTAGAATCCAGAAGGCAGCTGCAGGAACGTTGCAAACGCAACTTGTGCAGTTTTCCAGCAACTGTAATCTATTACAGTCACTAGGGCAGATGAGTACTGTAGGCTGTGTTTAATTTGTCCTGTTTACACAGGCTTTATTTTTTTTTTTTTTTTAAACAATGTATACCAGAAACATGGACAAAAGCAGAAATATGGAGTCATTTTTGCAGGAAACAGCTCCTCCCAGAGTTTAAGTGACCAAAAGATTCAAATGATCTTGAAGTACAGAGAGGAGGTGGAGGAAAGGGTGGTATCCTTTCACAACAAAGATTTTTTCTGCTTAAGTATCATTATCTGTTGAGCTTAGACACTTGCTTCTGTGATTGTAATTGACACTGCTGGGCTTTGCCAAACAGTCCTAGAAATGGCAGCTCTGAAGGTATAATCTTACAAAAGCAGTACACCAGCACCCTTCTCTACTTCCCAAACAAGCTCAAAAGAAATACATCTTTGTAGAGACAATATCTGATGAAGATAGATATATTCAAGGAGAAGTGCCATACTTCGCTGAAATAAGACCAGGCTGTAAATCTAGATACTCCCTTGAACAATTTGTAAGTTCTCTCAAATAAAGTATTTTTACCACAGAAGTAAGAGCTGAAAGGACCAAAAAGATCTAGCATAAGGAAAAAAGAAAAAAAAAAAAAAAAGGCAAGCATCCGCATTGCTGTATTAAGTCTAAGTTTTGCTCAAGGTCTCTTCCACGGACCTTTGGTGACTGTTCAGCTGGAAATTAAGGGCCCAAGAGATTTTTCTGAAAACAGCAAGGGATATCCTGAGTCCCAGCCAGCAGTCTAACAATACAGCTTCCAACAGCCAAAACTCTGTGAATTGTTATGAACATCACTCGTTACTGCACTGTGTGCTTATGGAGCCTTCATATAATTGTATTTTAACCATTAAAAGTGTTTTATTTATGAAAGATGCTACACTTCAAGTAATAGGTTCCTACTCTATAAAAATCAAAATATGATTTTGAATTACTTTTTGTTTTTCAATATATTCAGGTAGTCAGCTTTGAAAGCCACACTGAGTAATTCTAATGTATTTCTTGGGAACAAAAAATTAGGCTGTGAAAAGTCTATTCCATACTTCACTTTCATATCATTTGCACTCCACATCTGACCAGTATAATGTGGAATTTTCTTTATGATAACCTGTTCTAGGCTTCAAGACAAAAAAAAGAAAATCCAAGACCAAATCAAAATTAGAAAAGCCACCTGGTTTATATTAAATTCTCCTTGAAAACCTATGTATCTCCACTCTTTACCATAAAATAGCTCAAGTGCGTTTCTCTAAGCAACATCCTTTCTCTCCTACAGGACTGTGACATAGGTGGAGCTGATCCCTGTGGGATTGGATTAGTTTCTTGGCAAAAGTTGTTATGACGTACTTGCTGCTACATCCTAAGGTTTGTTAGCATTCTTCGTCCTAGCTGTATCTACCACATCCCATAGGGATAACTAAGGAATTATTGCAGAAAGCTATTTTCTGAGCTATGGATTTCAGTACTTTGGTCCTCAGAGCCCTGCTTTTGTGTCATTAGCTGCATTTATGTCGAAGGGATGCAGTGCTTCAGTAACTTTCAGTGTTATTTGCACATTATTTCTTGTTTGTACTAAAAACCATGAAGTAAGAAAGCAGAACTGCTTAAGTTATAAAAATCTACAATTTCTAAAAGCAAGTCTTAACACTCTTAACATAATTTATCTCCCATGCAACTGCTAAAGAGCTATAAGCTGTTTAGAACTGTGAAAATCTGTTTGTAAGTCCTGTCATTTTTTGGTACATCCGACAGTTAATTTGGATTGCGGTCTTTTGATTTAACTGCAGAGACAGACTTGTTGAGACAACTACAAGTGTGAGTCTTCACACATCTATCATTCTCCTTGTGCTACTTCTCTCCTCGCAGCTTGATTAGATATTGGGAATCAACTGCTCAATGTTATTTCTTCAGTGTTACTCCCCTTAAGTCTTCTGTGGCTTGTCAGCTCTCTCAGCCCAGGGAAAGCCTGGGAGTGATCATGACTCTTCCCTGCCAAGCTTCTTCATTACAGAAACTGTGTTTTTATATATATGTATATACGTGTGTGTGTGTGTATACATTTCTTTTACTCTTCTCCATGCTCCATTGGCCCTTACTCCATCATGAGAGAAAACAGTCATTGAAATATAACTACCATGTTGAGGGTGTCAGAAATAATTAAAATGCGGAATGCTTCATGCTCACATTATTAATCCAGCTCTCTTCTCATGTTGATGTTGGAAGGAGCAAGATTAGAGTAGCTGGTGAGTATCGATCCTGTCCTCAATAATACCAGTTGCTCAAATGGTCTTTGTACACATGTTTCGTTACCATTCTTGGAGAACTGAAGTTGTAGTCTTAGCAAGCATACTGCCTAGCTGGCAAATATGAATTTTGTCACTATGACAAATAGCATTTATGAGCAAGTAAACTTCAGAAAAATAAAAAAGCAAGTTAGGGAGCAGTGGTTGATCAAGTCTTTAAACAAAACACAAGCATGCCTTCCTTTCTGTGCTCATTCTAGGAGGAGAAGGAAGTCAATACAATTAATGGTGGATAATTATAAAAATACTGTGTAACTTTATATAGCCCAGCATATAGCTTGCATAAACACTAAAGATCTTTCATTTAACTGCTTTCAGTCACTGGCCGGATAATATTAGACCATCTTTGTTAGCTAAATTTATAGTTAGATAAAGATATGTGAGTTTCAGATTAGTAAATAGTTCCCAAGACCATCAAGGAGAAATTATTTTTTCTTTAGGCAAAGCATTGCAAAGATAAATTCAGTTTCTTCAGGTGACGCATACAGTTTTTTTCATTTCAGGAAGCACCATGCACAGGGTACGGACAAAAATCAAAAGAAGGATACTAAAGCTCACTGGCCTAGACCTGATTCAAGACAGGAAATCTTCCATTCTGAGTGTAAAGGTTCCAGTTCAACTATACCTGTGAAACAGCAGTAAGTATTGTAAAATAAATTAAAAGCATGAGCTGGATTACAAAAATATAATATCCCTGTGATAGTCTGATCCCTGAAAACAACATGTCACTGTTAACAAATAAAAACCATCTGTTTCCACAATACTAATAAGCAATTTGTTGTGGAGCCAAAATTTTAAAACCTTAAAAAGAAATAATCATCAGGATTGGAGAGAAGGTGACAGTGGGAAAAGAGAGAGCTCCATCCCAGTATGTGTAAACAAACTTGCGCATTTTCCTTAGTTTACTGGAGACTTGGTATGTTTGTCAGCTTTACAACATTTCTCAAGCTACAGTTACAGTTGCAAGGTACAAATATGTATACAATACAGTATGAATATATGGTATGACTATATATACACCATCAGCACCTTGAAACTGCTTAAGCCAGAAAAATTCTGGTCCTTGTGTTATAAAAGTCATCCAATAGCCACTTAAAATTTGTAAAAACTAAGCTATTTACTCAATTAGGTGCAAGAACCAGGAGCAAATTCACAAATTAAGAGCAAACGAAAACAAAATCAAGTCTGTCAGCAAATATAAGCAAATATCTAAACCATCTCAGAGTTGAGAACAGACTATTAGTAGCAAGTCCTCTCTGACCTGACTTCTTTTGGAGGTACATGGTTTCCATTATGCTGTTTTTACTGCAGCAGACGTGCACATTAAGGGGACAGAAAAATTCTGTACAAATTTATACAAGGCAGGATGGGAGGGTGCTGAGGCTGAAGTCCAAGGATCGGGGAACTGATGAACAAATTCAGTTCATCAAATAAGTAGCAGCACAGTTGGAGAAGCCATGCAGCCTTCTGTACATTTAATGTTCTTCCAAGCACAAGCAAGCTTCTAGTTCCTCCATATTATTAACAGAGTGCACACAGGCACAAAAATTTAACAAGTACAATTTTGAAACTAAATTCATCAATGTTTGCTGAACTGAGTGTGATACAAAGATGCTAGCACAGGTCTCCTTAGTGCAAAAAACACTAACAGTCTACCAAGAGGTGGATTTCCCTCCGCCTTATTCACAGTGATTATATTTTCATAAGTCTCTCACCTAATAGAGGATTTTATGAACATTATTCCTATATGCAAATTTTTCCTCAGAGCAGCTGCAACAGTACATAGGTGCTAGAGAAGTATATTTTACCCAGAAAAATATATGTAACTAAATAATGATAAATTCTAAAAGAGCACCCTAATCCATTTTGTAGTCACAAGTTGTGCTGATCAATGTTTTTTCCCTCACATTCATCACATACATAAAAAGTTTCTCCTCCTAAAAAGCAAATTAATTTAAGCTTATGTGATCATCAAACTGTATTTTAGGAGAATATGGATGCTAATGTTATAAATAAAATTTAAACCACACATATCTTACTAGTTTACCTATTATAGAATAAAGGAACCATAAACAGGAGTCACAGCTGCATAATATATATTTGCCCATATACACAATATATGTCAAATGTGTTTTTCTTCGAATGATTATGTTTACAGATTTATATCAGTGAAAGATGAAAAACATTTCCAGTGAGCTCAATCCTACTTCCCTGAGAAAAAAACAAAAACAAGAAACAGCACCAGCTGCTTGGCAGGACTCTGCTAGAATGATAACATGGTCTCTGAGCGCTCTTGTTCAAGCAATGGAATTAATTACTGATGAATACTAACACAGCAATAGCACTGACAACTGCATCACCTATACTGTGTAGCAAACAAGCTGTTTGGTCATGGTGGCCGCTGCTTTAATGCAGAGCTTTTCCAGAATTATTTTTGCATTTATTGTACTTCTAGAGTAATATCTGAACTAAGTAGTCGACTGTGTCTAAAACTATGACACATTTACATCTAGCAAAGATTTGTAAGTAAGGAGAATCTGATATAGCAATAGCATGCAAACTCATTATTTATTAAATCTACCTGAATCTAAGCTCAGAAAAAACATTTCCTTAAATAATATCCACCCACTAACTTGGGTCAATAGTCAGTAGTGATACAGTCATAATTAGAAAATGAGTATGAACAGGTTCTATAGTTCATTTTGCAAAATTCTCATCACCCTCCACTTTAACAGACTGCTGTTCGTAAAAAATGACACTTATTTCTAAGAGAATGGAGAATGATCAATTTGAATAAAAAAACATTAACAAGGGAAGGGGACAAAGGAAGTTCTTAAACAGCTGAGAAGACAAGAGTGGAAGAACAGAAAAGAGCTAAAATTATGCAAAAATCTTTATATAAAAAGTGACAAAGGAAAAACTGCAACCAATAAAGACCCCAATCCCAAAACCACCACCCCCCCCCAAAAAAAAACCCAACCC
>JANXJC010000001.1:17486035-17501518 GCA_027564655.1 Leptodon cayanensis
AAAAACCTCAACCACAAGCTCTGCTGTAATTGTGTGATTGTACAAGTATCCACACTTTTTTGGACAATGTTCCAGATTTGTTGGTCTGGAAATTTGGACAGGAATCTCATGAGAACAAGCTTTCTGATGATATTTTAGATACTCCCAGGTTATAAAAGCCTGCCAGAAATAATGCAAGAGCAGCCTTTTTCCATAGTATTTTGGTACTTAGATTCCAATTCCAGCAGAAGAGTAGGAACTGCAGAGGTGTGTGAACTTTAAAGAGAGAATGATCAGTAATAAAACTCTTTCCCCATTCCTTACCAATAAGGTACAGCCTGAATTCTGGGAAAGACATAAGAAGACTCTGATTTCATTTGAATCACTTCACCCTTTTCTAGTTTTGAAAAAAGCATTAGCTGGTGCTATTTAAAACAAAGACCTGACAGGAGTCACAGCTTTATTCAGTTTGTTACCAAATAGTTTTCTAATAAAGATCAAGGATTTCTGTCTTTCTTGAGCATTGTGTTGTGACTTCACACACAGGATTCCTGCAGCTTACAGATATGGCTGGTAAATAAAACAGGATGTTACAAAGGTTACCTTCCTTACACAAAACAAGGAAAATAGTTAATTCATTGAAAGACTGTGAAAAGGCATCTTCTATCAGTAACAAGGATAACATGCTTGCTACGCTTTGAAAGGAAAAAACCAAAACCAACAACTCTGATTTTGTGTTAGTTATCCCTTAACACTGGCTACAAAAATAGAGGTAGTTATATTCCTGCAAATGATCACATAAATAGAACTACTGCACGTATATCTTGCACTTCTTTGAAGAGATGCAACTTAGAAACAGGTCTTCTGATAACCATGCTCTCATACAATCAGGATAAAGTAAGTCAAAAGGTCTACTGGGGAAGAAGGTTTCTGGCTGATTCATCCTTTGTATTATCCATATAGGTTTTTTGAGCAAGGATTATTCTATGCTTTGTTTTAATACAACATATACTCTCAGGCTATAAGTGGAAAACACAGTAAGTTCTTCCAGAGGGTTGCAGAGAAGTGAGAATCCTTATCCTAAAGATCTGGGGATAGAGACAGCTTTGGAAAGGCGGCAGTCCAAGACTCTCAGAGCACAGAAAAAGAAATTAAAATACATTTGGTTGCTCCACAGAGATTATGCTAGATGAAAGAAAGTCCATAGGATCAGACGGAACACAAAGGAAGTGAGAATGAAAAGAATTACACTTCAATCTTTTTTTTTTGCTGTTTTTAGCTACAAAACAAGGTGTAAATACTGGCAAATTCACAGGAGCAGCACTGTTTTCTCTTTGAAAGCTGAGGTTCTCCAACAGTGGGGCAGGAAAGGCAGTTGAATCTCTTCAAACAGACGGCAGTTGCTTGATAACTTGGTGACCTTCCTGTTAAGCCCAAAGGGCCACAAACACAGAGAATCCATATGACCCGTGACATCTTCAAACACTGGAAGTTGTTACCAAGTGCCCAATGTCAGGAAACAACTGTCTGTCTGTGACAAGCTGAGTTCAGCCCCTCTGTGGGACTGGAACTAATTTATTTTTTTACCGGCGTATGGTTACAATCTCTCTCGAGAGAGTCAAGAGAAAGATTTTCAGCAATCCATTGCAGGTTACCTCATTGGAAACCCAACCGAAATAATTTTTAACCACACTTGTGGTCCCTTTCCTGACATGACATACACCCAAGAAACCTAGTGCTCTTTCAAATGGTCACCCTCTAAGAAAACCCAGCTGATTTAAAAAATCACCACATGCAATCCTTTTGAAATGTTCAACGCTCTAAGCATTTAAGTGTTCACTTTAAAAAGTTACAAATGGATTCTGGAAATCCACATGTATTTCTTGGAGCTTTTTCAGTTCAAAAAACTGCTTACATCCACGCACATAAGATCACGTGGTGTTTTAGGAGGAACACATTAACAATTGTGCTGTAGTTAATGTGACAGAAATATTGTTGATTGACATTAATTAGTTGCTTTATTTTTACATTAAGCAGTGCAAACTCCCCTTCCTATACCAAAGGATGTATTAATAGTCTTTGTTAAAAGGATACAAATAGCATTAGGCATCGTAAATAATTACTGAGCACCCTCCATGTCTTACCTTTCAAAAGGAGTAGTGGTTTGGGGCCAGTGGACAAAAGATATTTTCTCCAACACATATTTTGTCTTCAATATTTTCTTGCCAGATGCTAGCTTTTTCTTCCCCATTTGTAACTCCCTTTAAATTGTTGCTGGTTTTGCAAACCCTTGGCCTTGTTTTGTGCTCTGCATATCACCCATATAATTTCACTAAGTATGTGGAAAGGTCTAAGTACACTACTTGTGACTTCATGTATTTTGTAGGATTGAAGACTCAAAAGCCAAATGGAGTCAGAGAACTGAAGAAAAACAGTTGGTCTCTTAACACTTCTAATGAGCCATTTGTCAAACTGGACAAAAGCTGTACACTTTGGAACAGCTTTTGATGAGCAGCATTCATTCAAATCTCATCCACTGACACTTCATGTCACTTAATACCTTTCTCATTCTGCAAGAACCAGGCTCACACGTATATTCCTGTAGTGGCCGATTCCCCCACCCCCCCTGTCCTTGCACGCAAAAGGCAGCAGCACTGAGACATGCTGTAGGACATTCAGCTGCCAGACTTCCCCCTCACAGTTCTGCTAACCTCAATACTGACCTACAGTACCCTTAGTTTTCCATTCGTTAAACTCTGTTACACAAATATAGGCCAGTATTCCAAATTAGGCTGTGTTTATTCCAAGAACACAAAAAAGACCATTTTCACATCTAAGAAAATGCTGTGTCTTGATTAATGATTGAGACATTTTCGTACAATGCTGAAAACATACTTTTCATCAGCATCCCAAATCCCTGTGGATTGGTTTCTAGTCTATTCTACTAATCCCTGGATCCCAATCCCAAATTCATGTCTTCCCAAATTTGACTGAATCCTCTTGCTTGAACTCCTTATTTCACATCAGCTGGAAACCTTCTTAAATGCTTGCAGCTGTGCCCATTAGTGGGTGTCCTTCAGCTACAGAATTGTTAATTTAATCACACATCACAGAAACAGTCCACAGTTGCCTCAAAGGTCCACTAGGTGCTATTTCTTATCTTCACCTTTTACATCAGACCAACCCTCTGGATTCCAAGTGTTGGAAATTGCGGAAAAAATACCCTGTATGTCAAAAAGCAGCACTGCGAATAAGCTGTTTTCTTTTCAAACTTCAAAAGCAAAATATTCTTCTTTTAAAGGATCTATCTAGACTTTCAAATTCAACAGCCCATCATAAGCTTCTGTGATTTCATTTTGCTAAGCTGACTAGAGCTCATCTGCAGTTCGATAGTGAAAAATTTACTGGCTCTTTTTCTCATTACCAAGGATGATAAGTAAATACTGAATACTTAAAAAATATAGAAATGTATTATAAATATTGAAAAGCAGCTTTCCACAGAGCTATTAGATAAAATTTGTATTTCATCAAATTGAACATTGTTAGAAAATGGGCAGTTCATAGCCTTACAACACTAATAATAGGGTGCTGACAAATGAAACAAGCTGGTAAATATAAAGCTTGTTCATAACAAGATTGCACAAGAAAATATACTGTAATGACCCTGTCTTGAACATCCTGTAATAGCCCATTGTTCCTCTCTATTACTCTCATTCAGCAATTTTTTTTTTTAATAGCGGATGCATCTCAGCAAAGGAACCAGTGTAATGTGGGATTGCACGTGCACAAATTATGCTACATAATAGAGGTGAGAAAAAGACCCTGGCACACTGAGAGAAGTTTTGAGTGGGCTATTAACTGGATGTGGAGCCTTACAAAACCACCCCACATCTTTGCATAACTTGAGCAAGACAAATAAAAATATTTACCTATAAATGCCTGAAGGATTTGGAAACACTGAGAAGGTAGCAGAATCATTTTACCTATGAAGGGCAACAAATTACAAGAAGAACGGGAATGAAAAAGGAAAATCATACGTTTAAATTCTGAGAGATCATGGAGTCTTACAGTCAGTACATTCAAAGTTAGCATGGTAACAGAAATAGGAAGAATCCTTCCCTTGTATAGATGAAGAAGAGATGTGGTAGAAAGCATCTTCCATGTGTGACAAATGGATGTTTCACCTTCACCCTGTATGAGAAACGATGAGCTAACATCACTGGCATCTTAACTAGATCATGTACTGAAACCCAGCATCTGCTTTTGTTGCCAATTTAAAATACTGAATAGACAATTAATTTAGCAACCCTACTGTGAATTCATGTCACACACATAACTCCAAATACAGATTTCTCACCATCTAAAAGAATCCTTCAGTTTATCCAAGTGGCTATGCATGTAAAGAAATGGCTTTTGACTGACCACAGGATACCTGAGTCAGCTTTGTCTTTGCAATTAGAAGGTCATGCTAAAGACAGCATCATTCCATTTACTGATTTGTTCACAGTTTACTTTCCTATGGGAACTACATTTTGCAGTTCAGATTTTTTTTTCTTTGTGCATTTGTCTTTCCTTCCATCATTTTATCTTCCTTGCTACCAGACTTCATCGTTTTACTGTTACTTAGTGCTCAAGGAAGAAGGAGTTGGACAACTGTCCTGTTTAAAAGCTGTAAATATTTAAAAATATAAAAGCTTGGAAATCTAGGAAACACAAGGGCTAAAGAAATTGCAAAAATAAAATAAAAAACCCAAACCTCTGGCTTAAGAAGTCCCACATTCCTGCACGGTATAAAGCTATTTTTTAACATTTTGGTTTGGCAAATGTGCACTCCCTGAGGAAGCTGAGTTATCATGGATAACTGTCCACCATGCCAGTCTGTCTTCACTGGACAAAGTGTATTTCAACAGTATCTTTTCTCCCCTTGCCTAATCTGACTTAGAAAGCTCATTGCAATCAGTCCCTAAATCTGCTTTGAATCTGGGCTTTTTTGGTGCTGCCTTCACCCTGACTGTGTATGCTTAATGTTACACATGGCGGTATACACTGACATGCTCTGGTGCCCCAGTGCCCCCACAGAGACAGCGCAAGTATTTTGCCATCCTTCCAGCAAACCCTGAATTACTGCCATGTCCTTCACTGGGCTGTAATGTGACTCTAGGAAAAGCTTAGCATGTCAGCAGACGATTTTATCTCTGTAACTCTAAATAAAAAGTGTCCAGTTAAACTACATTGGCTGAATTCTACCCTTGGACTGCATGCACAGTTTTTAGAACAGGGATCTCCTGTAGACAAGAAACTCTATCTGTACAACCTCTTCTCAAATAATTGGGGAGGAAAAAAAAAAACAGAAAAGAAAAAATACCCAGGTCCAGCAGCAACTCCAGTGGTTCATGCTAAGACGTTAAAAACATCTGAATGACGTTTTTCTAGTGCATCCAGCATGCGGGGTGGGGGGACATGAGGCTCTTGTAAGACTGTGCTGTGACTTCCGCAATCAATCTAAGAATGACATTATCAAGATTTGAAGACTGCTCAAATCTTCTCCTTTAGTCAGAAATTAAGCATTTTCAGTATGAGAAACTAAACATAAATTTAAATGAATATAAATGAATACCCAGTGATTGTACTCCAGATAGAATTGTTTGATCTTCCAATTACAACCATTACTCTTGCTTTATATAAAACCTATATTGTGATAGCAAATAGAAATGAACAAATTTTCTATTTCTACTTTGCTTACTGGTGTGTAATTTGTGTCAATGTTAATAACACTTATGACATAACACACAGAAAACAATAGAAGGGATATAATCTTTCAGATCTCCCTTCGTGAAAACTGATGGAGTATGAGATTTCCCAGCTCTGTGGGGTAGGGAGAACACGGCAATAGCGGAGTTTAACTTGATGGGAGTTCTTATTCTCACTTGTGTATTGGTTTCCAAAGTTGCTCTTCTCTAGGACTATAATTTTCCCTGCTTGTTTTGAGCAGAAAGGCTTTTATTTCCTGATGCACATACACGAGTAACAGATGAGAAAAGGGTTTTTTTTTTTAAAAAATCCTTCTTTACCCACTCCTTCCAAAACAGGGCAGGGAGGGTGGTAAACAAAGGAAAAAAAAAAAAACAAAACAAAAACCCCAAAACTCCCACAAACCTCACACTACATTGGCATGCACATAACCACAAGAAAGGCAACAGTTTAGTTCAGTGTTTAAGTGCCCACTTAGTGTTAAGCATGTGCTTTTTCCGATTGCTGCTAGCTATATAGAAAAAAGCACAATCCTGGTGGCCTTCTTTCAATGTATTATGTTGCAATAAACAACACATTTAATAAAAAAAATGAAGAGTGCAGAATGGTGGCCATGCAGGGAGTACTTGAATAGCACTCAGGAAAGAGCCTTAATTTTGGCTTTCCTGAATTTGTTTAAACTAACTTCTTCCCGACTAAATACTAAATCAATTTTTAAAAGTTTACCGATCTTGATACTCTTTTACGGTACACACATCTGTTGTTCCTCTTCAAGGAAGATGACTACGAATTTCAATATATAGTCATTTATGGAAAGGGTTCTTACCCCCACCTCCCCCTTCCGAGAAACTAGACCTGTGAAGACAGACATTTCTCTTTGAGAGGAAGGATAAGGCAGAGGTTAATTTCATCTGCATGAGCCAGTGTAGGATAAGCTTTTGGAAATATTGTCAAGCCACATTCTTAATGCCTGGCAAAGTGACTCATTCAGAGTCATCACAGGAAAGGAAGTTGAATAGAATAAAAAAACGGAACAGGATGGGGGCTTGAACAGGAGAAAGAAGTGAGAGAAAGGAAACTGGATTGTTTAAAGTGGCCTGAGGTTACAAGTTCTATAGCGAGATGATTTTTTAAAAAATATATGTGTAGAATATATCTATACACATGTAAAAAAATATATACACATTTATGCATATATAAAAATACATGTACGTATGCATGTATTTATGTAAAACAACTTCTTTTTGTTTGAAAAGAGACTTGTATGTGTGGATTGCCTTCCAAAGCTGCCTGCTGAGGTATTTGTGTCAGTACAAGATGGCATTAACATGGTACAGGAAATAAACAAGAATCACCTGTAGAAACCCACAAGTTTTTAACAATTATGCTCCTATTCCACATAACATGGACTCCACAGATTATGGAGTTATACACTCATGTGAAAATCCACCAGAATGCAACACACACATTGTCATACCATGCACTAAAGAAACACTCTGTGCAATAAACAGGATGTTTTTCTATTTTTTCAAAAAAAATACAGCTTGTACTTTCTTGTACTAGCAACAGTGCAACGTGAAAAAGCTTCTCTTCTCCAAATATTTTTACTGTGAAACTTTGGATAATTAGCCACCTATCATGTCAATTTTAGCAAATTCAAACAGAAAACAATATGTAGACAGTTTCAATAAATACATTCACTTACAGCAGCCTACTACAGAGCACCTCCTTGGATTCAGTGTAAATGAAAACACATTACTTGTCATTGGAAATTCTAGTTGCACAAAACCCATAATTTTGGTTCCCAGAGAAGATGACAAAAGCATTTTTTAAGATCATAAAGGCAATATTCACCTGATTCCCAGCTCTTTATGTTTCAAAATTGACACCTGTGAGTAAAGCTTCTCATTGTATAGTCCAGTAGTAACTACTGTGTCATTTTTCATGTTCAAAGGGATACACAGAAAGATGAACACACCTGTTAAATCATGTAATTAAAAAAAAAAAAACCTTAAAAATTAAAAAGGCATGCACAGTCAAAAAATTATCCAGGAAAAATGTATTAGAATAAATATTTCTAAACGCTACATCTCATCTCCCAAACAAATTTATCTCTGTTTGTGAAATAGTCCTTATTTAATCCCCAGAGTGACACCTGCTGGATTTCGCTAACAGAAACAAAAAGGCAGATATCCCCATTATACAGAACATTTCAGGATAATCATTGCAAAAATGTGCCCTTTTAGTAATAAAAGGTTGCACAGTATCATATTTTTTGCTCCATTTAAGGCAGTAAAAATCAATACATAGGTGCAACCATAGAAGAAAGAAGTATGATTTCTAAAGTTCTTATTGATTTCTGAAATATGCATTTTCAAATTTCTGTCTAGGAAGGATTATAGAGCACAACGTTGGGAGACAAACTATATTCATGTCTGATAATATTAATATGAAAAATATTTGTAAAGCCCAAAACAAATGAGTTTTGGTATAACGAATACATTATCAGTACATCTTTTGCTTTACTTTAATGAAACTCTACCAGCATTGCCAGTATGAAAATAATACAAAATTTATTAAAATCAATTTCCAAGATTTAACCACGGTAATGGAGGAGAAAAAAGCGAGGGGAAAATCTAATCTACAAAGAGTGACATATTATGCCCATGCAAGCATCAAGGTTGTGCAGTTTTCAAAGTCAGAATCATCTAAAGAATATGTGGAAAAGATTATATAGTTTTTAGGAACTAGAAAGATATTCAGCCTAAACACATCTGACGGTATACCACAGTATATGAGGTAGCTGCTCTGAACATAATAATAATTTAAAAAAAAAAAAATCACTAATCACTGCGTTTTGCTCCTTGTCCTTGGTATTATATGGGAAGTCAGAGTGGTACGGGCTTCATTAAACAAAACTCTGTCACTAATTTTGTTTGGGATATTGTTTAAATAAGGTCTGCATGATTCAGCCATAAATCCAGAAATAAAACTTTGTTTTATTTTCTAAAATTCAGTTAGTATCTTAATGGTCAGCAACAGCTTAATAGTGGTCAAAACTGTCAGAAAAGTCTTGGGTGACATCTATGCTATACTAAAAGGTAGCAGCTTCAGAGACACATGCAAGTTTACACCAGCTGAGAATCTGTTTTCTTTTCTTGAAGTTAACTACTTTGCTTCTCTCGTGGAAACTCTTTTTTTAATGCATTACATTCAGTTAAGTGCATTTCAAATGCATCTTTCCAAGGAAAAGCAATTCCAAATAAATCACTTCTGTTCTTTTGGACAGCACAGACTGCAGCAATGATTGAAAGTGTTTGCACAGAACTAGGGCAGAAAAAGAATGACTTTGCTGGGAAAATGTAAACAGTATAAACAAGCTAGGGAGAGTAAGGCACATATGCATGAGAGAGAACTGTGAAAACAAAACTTTGAAAATGTGAAAGTTTAGCCTTCCAGTTTTGCCCAGATTCTAAAATAGGACAAAAAGAAAAAGTATTGCTAAAAACAAATGCTCTAATGGAAACGAATTTAATAAGATCTTATACTGTACTGCACTGGCTGTGGAATTCTCCATTAAGATAACAGGTAAGTAATAGGCTAATTTCTCCTGCTCTTTGTGCAAGCCTATTATACTGAAAACATTGGAATTGCCAACGTGAGTACAAAAAAGAAAAAAATGGATTGTGAACACCCATGGAAAACTTTCTCCTTTTTTTTTAAATATTAAAAGGAAACAACATTCAAATGTATTCAATTTAAAATATTAACATTCATGACTCAGTTTTCTAGACAATCGATGAGGTTTAGGACTAATTTACTTTGAAAGCCTCTTTAAAAATGTACATGTTCTCTCTTTAGATACATTAGGAATAATAAAAGTCAGCATGATATAGACCCACACGTATTGTGCATATGTACATAGAAATAATATATTATATATATTATTATATGTCTAATACGCATATACACAAACACACTTCCAGTTTTATTTTACTGCTTAAAAGTTATTTGTTTGGCAACTCACATCTGTTTTGGTAAAGGAAGTATTCAATGCTTCCTTGGCACAATGGTATCAAGGATATAGTTAATTCCAGAGTTCTGACAATTTGCTACACCAAAGACTTAAAACATTTGCCAGTAACAGAATAGTTACATGAGCAACTAAGAGACTGTTTTCCATAAGCGTAAAGCTTAACCGCGGAAACTACTACATATGAAACCCAATGACATAGCTACACATGCTTTTAGAACAGAGATGACTGGAGCACTGAGGTAATGCCAATATTGTGTACACACTCTGTAGGAATGACAGCTAATCAGAAGCACAGAAGGAATTTTGCTAGCAGATCAAGAACACTGTAAACACATTGGGAACAGATGGGAACAGCTTCTTAAAGAGAAATTCTGTTTTGTTTTCCTAACTGTAGACTTGGACTTCTCATCAGAGAAATTCCTTCAATTGCTTTCATAAATAGCTTATGTTATGTTCAGTATTTACTATAGAAGTGACTAGATATATACTGTTTAAATATCACTGTGTGCATGTTATTATTAAAAACATATTGACAGCAATAGTTTCTTCCAATTGACTGTGGACTGGTTTGAATCTTTTATCTGCATGATTTCATGGACTCTTGTGGGCCCAATCCTACCCAGCTCTTGCACATGCCAGGAATGCTATTGGAAGCAGCTGATTAGTTTGAATGCACAGAACATAGAACTAAGTTAGTAATTATATTGGTGGCCAAGGAAATGTACTAGTGTGCCTTCTTCCCTCGGTTTTGTTCTTAATTGTATCCTAGTCTAAATCTGGATTGCAATACCCAGACAGCCCACAGAACAATAATGCATTCCCGGAGCAGGTCCCTTTATTTAGCCAGATAAGACATTAGTCACCAAGAACGAGACATGCAGATGTGTGTTTTTCAACCTGAGCATACGAAAATTATAGAAGCTGTCAAAACCCACCTGCCAACGGACTGCAGAACGCAAGTGACTGCATGGGTGGTGTATATATAACTCCTTCAACAGAAAAATACCCCCATTTAGGAACATCTTGCCCTTTGAGAGTCAGTGGAAAAATTCCCACTGGCTCTTAGTGGGCCAGGATATCAACAGTTGTGTCGTATCAGGAAAAGCCAATTCAAAGGGACAAACACTACATTTCTTAATGCAGAGCAAGACTCCAGCTGATCAGGAATTCAGAGTACGGTAACACTTGAAGTTGACAGGACATATACATCATGCAATTCTTGAACTTGCAATGCATGTTGCGTATTCAGGTACTTAGTTTTGTCCACTAAAAAGTGCAGTCACTTTGTTCTGCATTGCTATTCTGCCACTGTCTTTGCATAATCTGCAAATAATGTAGATTCTGGCATTGAACCTGTAAACACCTATACGCCTGACACTTCGTGTGGGCAGTCCCACCACAACCTAAACCAGTTACTTGAGAAGAGCATAAAGTAAGAATCTAAATCATTCAGCTGAAATACTTCTGAAGACCCTTGTTCCTACTGCACTGATCATTAAAAGAGCATCAACACTTTTTATCTGAAGTGTCATCTTGTTTGATTTAGTATCACCACGTGCCTTTTGTGCTAGGGATTTTCAAAGTCGGATACAGACTTTAGGATTGCTCCTACATGCAGTCAGGTCAGTGAAAGTTTAAGCACACTACAAAAGTAAATACTGTGAAAATACCGATCATTATTTTTAATTGAGAATTTCAGACCATATTGCAGCATGCGTACTTGGAAAGAAAACACATGGATTCAGATCTGGTCTTACTCGTATTTATCCAGATCTAGCGTGTCTCCTTTCAATGCAGGGAAAGGACGTCAAATTCAGAACACAACCATCACTGATCTGAACGCGTTTAAACTGTTCTATGCATTATCACTGCAAATGAATGACAAGATGCCCAGTATGCACTATATGACTGGAAAGACTCTGCACTGGCACAACTGTAAGAGCAGGAAAATCTGGCCCCAGGGTACCTGGCATAAGTTTATTAAGGTAGAGAGCAAAAAAACCCCAGCTATTTTTATTATTATTTCAATCTCAGCCCCTGTAACACGTACAGATGACTAAATGAATCATTGTAGATCAAATCCAAGTGTGATTTATAGCCTATACTATTTCTTAACTATCCTTCAGAAACAAGATTTCTTTTCCTGGTTCTACAGACCCACTGCTTACACACACGCGCAAATGACTAGATGTAGCAATCTCAGTAATGCAACCGTATTTGTAAAAACAGGGGACCTCGCATCTCTTTTGGAAAGCTGAAGAAGTGGCAAGACTCATAACTGTCTCTGAGCTGATGCTGGAAGGCACAGAATCACACACTTCCCACCGTTTCTGAAGGCAGTGAAACAGCGGACAATCACCTTTCAAAAAAACCCAGTTCGGCGTTTGTGGGAAAAATCTCAACCAGTAACACCCTGGCACGCGTACAAGCTTCAAACTCGAGCTAACTTTTTGTCAAGCGAACAAAGTCCAAAGAAAACAGAAGCTTTATCTTTTTAGTCGTGTAATTACAACACAAAATCTAATTATGAAAACTCAAGTATGACCTCTTTCCGGTACAATAATGTCAATAAGATTAAAGGAATATTCAGTAAGGAAATCCACACCACTTTATCACCTAATTCAGCCTCCCTTGAAAGAGCTCCAGTTGTGTTGAATTAGTCTTCAGGACCCTTTTCAGCCCAACGAGCCTCTAATTCTCTCCAGATGCAAAGGCAGAAATTCGGTTAGCTAATATTAGAGGTTTTAGACAGAATGCTTTAAGTGCCGATTAGGGTATTTTTATCTCCCTTTCTACCTGTTTATCGCCGATTGCTTCCTCGGGGCTGCATTATAACACCACCGGTTACAAAACCAGCTCAGCGTCTCGCTCCCCCCAAATAAGCGAAGCTCTTCCTCACGCCCCCGTCCCCCTGCAGATCACACACCCCCCGCCGAGGCTAAGGCACAAGCCCGCACACAGGCGCAACCGCAAGCGCGTCCGGACGGCACAGGACCAGCGCTGCTGCCCGCACACCACGGGACCCTTTCGACCGCTACTCACCGCGCTGAGCTGCTCGCAGAGCGCCTGCCGACCGATCGGCTGGAGCTCCCTCTTCAGCGAGGCAGAAAGCAGAGCTGCTGCCTGCCCTCCCGCCGCGGCCACGGCGGAGACGGAGCTAGGCGAGCCGGACCCTCCCGCCGCCTGTAATCCGGTCCCCGAGGCCGGCGGCGGCAGGGGAGAGCTGCTCCGCGCCGCGCCGCGCTCCGCCGACAAGCGCCGCCGCGGGCAGCGCCGGCAGCCGGTCACATCGTCAGCGCCGGCCCCGAAGCATCAGCGCTTCCTGTGACATCACCCGGGCCCCGCCCGCAGCCCGCGCCGAGCTGCGCTGGGCGGCCGGCGGGCAGGTCGGGGCGAAGGCGGGCGGCGGGGGGGTCTGCGGGCGGGCGAGGGGCAGCTGCCCCACTCCCGAGCGGCGCCCGCGGCTCCCCTGGGGACGCGGCCGGCCCGCGCCTTGCCCGGGGTCGGCGGCAGCTCGGTCGACCGAAACCGGTCGCAGAAGAGCTCGCCGGCTCGCTCGGCTGGAAAGGAGGAGAGCGCGGGAGCCGGCTTTGCACGCGTGGAGCCGGTGCGCTTCGTCCTCCCCCTCGAGATAGACCCGGAGAAGTAAACCGCTTCGGCCCTTTACTCAGGGACAAGTAACGGGCAATAGCGGCGTTCCTCCTTGGTGCCGCTGACCGGACCCACCTCTGCCAGAAAGTGCAGGGGCTGCGTTATGTCCCGCACTGCCAGTGCTGGAAAGCGCTGCGGAGAAATGCTTTCGTTCCTCAAACGTAAAGCTGCATTAAAGGTCAGAATCAAATTCGCAAATTCAAGCAGGGGCATCATTTAAAGTGCCCCTTCGTTTTACATCCAAGAAAAGACCCTGCATTCAAGTAACCAACTCTCTGAAATACCAGGGGTAGAAAAAAGGCAGCAGGAATATCACTATTGCTGCACAGATCTCTAGGCTGCAGTTTGTTAAATGCCGGTCACTCGACAGCACAAGTATGAGCTTCCCAGTTTGAAAACCACCATAACTGAGGACAAGACAAAATTAATGGCGGTCCTTCTACTAGCTTCAAAGCATTTTCTATCAGGACCTAAAAACGTTTCTTTGAGAGCGTTTATCGCTTGCTCTTTGCACAATTGATACCTGTCCTACAGACGGAATCCGGGCCCTCCAAATCAATAGACAGTTGCTGTGTGCACAAGACCATACTACGCTGAACAAATGGGGAGTTCACGGAGCATTAAGCTCAAATAATATTAACACCTCTAACACCAGTACTCCTTATGGAAGGCCATAAGGGCCTCTGAAAGGTCATGGTTTCCTCACTGCTTATCAAAATTAGAACCACTTAATTTGCTTATGAAAAAGTATTATGATATGAAAAAGCTTACGATAAAGTATTCTGCTTTCTTCTCACTACCTGTTGCTCATCCACCTTTTTACCAGCAGAAACATTTGCGGAACAAGTTGTGAACTGGATAAGGGAATTCATCTAGCCATTGAAAATCTTTCCTTCAAAAAAACCAACCTAACAACAACAACGACAAAAAAACCCCAGCAAGAAACCCAAAACTAAGAAAAAAAACAAGCTAGAACAAAAAAACAACCACAAGCCAGGGTCAGGAAAAATCGGAAAAGGGGAAAGAGGGGCAGGAATACTTTAAATCCGTATGGCCACTGGATAATACGAATTGTGAAATCACACTCCAGGGTCAGTAAAAGAGCAGGCATATGCCTTTAATACTCATTTGGCATATACGATTGTTGGTGCTTCTAGGATCTGACATCAACGGGAGAATGTTTGAATTTTTTAATCAGCAGAGAACTAAGAACTGGCACTCTAAGCTTCTAGGCAATGTAAACAGACAAAACCCGGGGATTAGCTCTGATTCTGAAGAGTGATAGAAATTAACTTCTCCGAAATAAACGGTGTCACCTCAGGTAGTAGAATTTCGTCAGAGCTGAGCCTGGTTGCATTATTTTAGAGCAATTAAGTCTAGGCTATCGACTACAACATGGTATGTTACACATGGTAACCTGGAAAATAATCCCCGTATTCCAGCCCAGCACACACGTTCAAGGCAGGCGCCTGAACTGGCTGGAGAGATTTATCACATAGGCCGTGTTTGATTTGGCACATCAAATTCAAGTGGAGTTGGGTAGGGTTTGGGGGTCTTTTATTTTAGTTCCAAAGTCTTACACTCTACTTCTTTAGCTATCATTGGAACTTTCCTACTTCTACTCTACAGGTATTTGAGCCATCTCGGCTGGTGTAATTTGCACTTCAAAGGCGCAGAAGGCCCCCACGCTACTTCAGCGCCCCCTCCTTCGGGCTGAAAGGCACCTAAATTACACCGATGCAGCCTGCCCGCGTTATCAGCAGCGCGGCTGCCAGCGCTTCAGGGGGGATCTAAATGAGCGCAACTGGCCGTGCTTTAACCCAGGAAAGCTTAAAACCACGCAAAGGGGGGGGGGGGGGGACGCCCCCACAAACCTCTAATTCCACCTCTTACCACGAATCTTGACCTGATCTGAAAAGTTCAGGGATAAACACGCTGTTGCAAATAACGAGACTGCTCCTCACCCCCACGGTCGGCTCCGAGAATCCCCCTCTCTAGCCTTGCAGCTGTGACAAACGCCTGCCGGCAAGGGGCCGGCCGGTCGTGTGTCGTCCCCCCCCCCCCCC
>JANXJC010000001.1:17501803-17514347 GCA_027564655.1 Leptodon cayanensis
CATGGCGGCCCGGCTAGTGGCGGAGGCGGGAAGGGCGCCTCGCGGCAGGGTGCCGAACTCACGCGCGCGGGGGGGGGGGACGGCGACGACACGACACAAAAGGGACGCGTGAAAAAAAACCACCCGCCACGCGCGACTCCCAACGTTCACAAGAGACCACGGGAGAGGCGGCACCGAGGAAGCTGCTCGCGCTTGGCCAAGTGGTGCCTATGAATGAAATATTTGGGGTTCCTGCGTGAACACTCCATCACCACAAAACGTATATGACGCTTTACCTGAACCTGACTGTTTCGAGAGAGAAGATGGCACCGAAAGCAAGCAGTTACAAAACATAATCCTCGTGTCCACTATAATACGAGTGGTAGAATCTAGAAAGGTGAAGATTTTCTCAAAATGTAAATAAATGTGCCAGTTCTGAAACACTAGATGGATGGGAGACGCAGGGAGAAATGTTGGATCAAATGAACAGGAAAGAAAAGCGAAGCAGGGGATAGAAAGTAAAAGGAGAAAAAGGAGGGCATACCAGTAAAAATGCGAGGGGGGAAAGAACAAATAAAAAGACTTTAAATTATTTCTCAAAGACATTTTGCTTCATCACCTCTATGGACTAAGGGCACATACCACGTTATTGCAGGTCAGATGATACGCGGAAGCTCATCAAACCTCTGTAAAATTGCTTCGGCTTGTTGGCTCCCATCACACAAAGTGGGAGAAATTTCACACCACCCTGCATGTTTCCTCCACAGCAACCGGGGCAGATTCTGGAATGAAATGACTGGGTGAATGGACTCTAGTTAACTGGAAATGGACAGTCACTCTAACACCTTAGCAGAGCTTCATTTTCTGACCTCTTCGGCATTCTGCCATCTGATTCCCTGTCTTTCCCCTCTGTTGTGGCTCAATTATCCCCCCTTATACATTCACCCTTTAATTACCTTTGAGAAATGCACAGATCTTTTTTTCTTATTCTTGCATTTGGTTGTTCTGCAGATATTGGCGATACAGGAATGAAAAGCGGTGAATGAAGTAGAAGGGCACAAAAGAAACTTCTTGTGGAGTTGATGAAGATCAGATCACATTGCAGTTTGGACTTTTTAAGGGAAGAACTAATTCAATGCACTGTAGAGCTATAAAAAAAAACAAGATAGGAAGACAGCCAGATAACTGGTATGGTGGCCAAACCTAGTACACACACCAGGAAGAGTGTGTACTCTCAGATCAAATCTCTGACTGTAATCAGACCAGTTTTTATACAGTCTACAACATTCCAGTCTTCATTCTCATTGGACTAAGTAACGAGCCTAAAAGATGAATCATTTTGTAATGTTTTCTTAGTCAACTGAAGTAGAGGTACTGTTGAGATGCTATAACTATGAAGTCTTTTCCCATCTCAACAATGACATAAGAGTTCCCTGAATGGATCACTTTTTAAATCACTGTTACTACAAAATGAATGCAGGAGAACTTTCTTTAGGATAATGTAAGTAGGGGGTGGCAGAGTATGGGGGAGTACCTGTTAGTCCGGTCCTAGCTACCGCAGTCCTGGAAGAAGAGAAGACCTCACAGTCCTGGAGAGCAACTGAGCACACTCAGTGAGGAGACCCTGTTAGTTTGCAAGAGAGCTCAGCAAGCGGGAGACTTAGAAGGCTGAGGAGCAGCCACACAGCCAGGTTTCTGCAGGGTTAGAAAGGACGTTTTTTCCTAGACTTCCAGGGTAGATTTTGTAGGTGTTGAATCTAGGCCGCCAGGGACAAGTCGCTGGGCCAAGAGGGAGCCTGAAGGAGAGATACTGCCATGAAATGACACAGGGATCACAAGGCAATCTGTGTACGAACAAATGCATCTATTCTTTCCTATCTATCTTTTATATCTATTGTCTCATTCAGAATATTCTGTTTTAGAAAGTTCATCATTCTAGTTTATGATCTAATAAAACTTAAGGGTTACAAATCCTTGTTAGTGTTCTTGGTGGGACAGCTTTAAGAAACACCATGGGCAAACCCCTTCCCCTTCCTCCCAACCTCTGCAAGGCTCCGATCAGAGTCCCATCACAACTGAAAACACCACCGGGTTTAGAGCTGCAGTCACAGCTGGGCAGAGGACACTGCCTCAGAAACAGCTCTGTCCCCATCACCTTTATTTGGGCTTGATGCTGAGGAAAAACTCTGCTTAAAGAAACACTGCCGCAACAACACAGATTCATATAAACACTAGCATTATCTGAATGTTGCACTCCTGCTGCTGAAGAATGAGCTTCATTCTCTTTTACGTGACAGCTCTAGAAGATTTAGTTTAATGTGAATCATGGTCAGATACCTCAGAATCATGCTAGGGAATACTGCATTTCGTTATAAAAGGATTTTAACATGGTGTATAGGATAGTACTGCCTATCTGTCAGACATCAGTGACAGAAGGCAGGTATTGCAAATGTGTTACTCACCCAGCACTTGACACTTTCTTTTTGCTTTAGTCTGAAACCATAGACTCAGAATGTCCTTACTGAGTCACTGAGCTGCTGGAGAAGCTAAGTTGCACATACCTCAGCTCTGCCTCCACTCCGAGATACATCACACCATCCAGCAGTTACGTTAGTTTTAATATGGGCAGCCCATGGGAAATTATTATGACCAATAATGGAAGATTAGATATTTTTACTGCATTAATCATAAAATTTATACTAGAAAAGGTGCAGACATTTGTGCACTCACCTGCATTCCTAGCCAAAAATGATGAACTAGAACGGGAAAACATCAAGCTGGAAGTGAAACTGGCAGGTAATGATGCACCAAATTAATTCTGTGTAGAGAACTGATGTTACTACTTTTCACCAGTCTATGGAGTTCACAGGTTTCCTGCCAGAACTGCACTTGTCTGATTTATATAGTATTGCATTGTAAGTCTGTGGTGCTCATACATTTTATGTGACAAGACTCTACGTAAATATTTTCTGGTGTACATTTAGTTCAAAGTTCATCAGCCATATAAAACATAGGTTTTCTGAAATCACACGTGCAATTCCTAGTGCACAGGCAAAGGCAGCTTAGTCCAACAGATCGTTTTTTATTCTGTCATTGCTGTCCTTGCTCCTCGCTGTAGTGTCTCAGCCCCTCACATCTATTTCAGCTACTTATTTCCACACCACCTCTCACAAACAGCAGTGTAACTATCCTTGGTGGTTTTAAGCATAGAAAGAAAACATGTGACACATTAAAAAAAGATTTACATCATCAAAGAAGGTAGGGAAGTTTCAAAAATAACCTGCTATCTTTTGTTTCATAGGCAGCAAGATGCTTCTAAAAACCTTAATAGGAAACCAACTAACTTTTTTTTTTCCTTTCCTTTAAAAAAATCTCATTATAAAAGATTCACCTAAGATCAGAGAAATGCCTTGCAGAAGGGTGGGAACTGTACCACTGTTTCATGTCAGTCTTAAAAACCCCCACCAAAATCTAACTAAAAAACCCCTCAAAGTCAACTGGAGAGTAAGCATAGTGTTATGTCTAAAGCAACTGCATTTATTTCCATGAAAGGAATTCTTTCTGATTTTCGTAAAAATTTAATACATATTTCTGGAAATTATTAACTTGCTAGCCATGAGGCTAGTTCAGTAACAACGGTAAAAGTCAATGATGCCAGCAAATGTACTTTTAAATCTTTGCAAATATCTGTCACATTGTTTCACACATTTACAACGTTAACACTCTCTTCATGGTTTTTGGTGATTTTCTGATCTCACGTTCATTTGACAACAGTGTAATTATATGCACTTTGATGGAGTTAAATCTAGCTTGCATAACCTAAAATAAATCTGATTAAAACAAACCCAGTGTCTATTTCCTCTTTATAGCAATAGACCTATCTTTTAATCTATGATTGAAGCAATCATTCTTGACAAGTGATTACTCTTTGACAAGAATTATGCTTTCTTTAGCACAAAAATAGATTTCAAAAAAGAATAATGGGGTAATAAAGTAAATTTGAATCTTGTCTACATTTAAATTATTGTAAGTTATACACCCACACAGTCTGTTCTGTCCTGTTTCAGCTCTGACAATTATATACAATCAAGCTACAATTGAAGAGCCTTTATCAAAGTAAAAGGTGTTGTTTATTAACATGAATGAGGAATACATAATGAAAATATAAGCAGCTTAATAATATGTAATCAAAATAATCAGTACAGTAAATACATTTAAATGTTGTACACTAAAGGTTTGCATTCACAGGTGGATAGTAGTTTACCATACATTTCCATAAAAATCAAAATTGTATCCTTTCAGGGATTATTTCCTCGCCCAGAGCCTTTACTGACTGTTTCTTTCTTTTCTTGTTGATTTTTATTAATCTTCTTTCGCCTTTTTTTTTATTGAATCCTAAAGGTAAAATGATGAAAGAAAGATTAGATGCTGCGTGACTGACACATCCAAGATTATCAGAAATAAGAGACAAGTCTTGTTTTTGAGAAATATTCTTTAAAAAAAACAGAACAAAGAACAGTCTTACCTAAAGTCTTCATATGCCTGACCAATGCCAAGCTGTCTTATTTCTGTTCTTGTACACTGTATTTTACTGTCCATCTTTCTCTCTAGCTCTGTCTCTCTTCTGATTTCCATTTTCACTTTTCTAAGACTTTTCACTATTACATTTTATCAGGCCAATGCTTAGCGCCAAAAGTTGCAAGAATGTTTCAGCCTGCATAATATTTACCTCTTACCACAGTCTGTGGCAGTATCACTACCCATACCTTTCTTGCAGATCCTCAAACACGACTTTCTGGAGGTGAAATTATTTTCATTCCCACCACAACCACTGTAGCTAAATGGGTGACATCTTCCAGTTGAGTAGTTGTAGAAAAATCTTAACTCTTTGGCTCTACAAAGTCCTCTGTCCATAAGGGTCATGCACAAAGAAGGGATAGGAGGTGGTTCTAGAGATACAAAGAAAAACAGGGTTAGAGACAACACTGCAGTTTACCAATTTTCTGTTATACCGATATTATATATGAGATTTGAAGCTCACAGAACTTTGAAATTTGTATGAAATTTACTGGCAAATTTAATTCTGCTCTCCTGAAAATCCAGGATACTTTACATAAGCATCTGTCTTTTTATGATTACAAAAAATACCGCAGCAAATGTTATTCTCTCTTTGAATTCCAAAAGCCAGCAAAAGCTTACCTGAAAGTAAGGTTCATTTCCTATATATTTAGTGATAAAATTGCTATTTCTGTGATAGAAGATAGTATGCAAATTCAATTAGAGAAGTTTCAAGTGAAGTATTTGTAGGAAGTGAAGTGAAATAAATTAAACTTGGACAGCTTTAAAAATATGGTAAATATTTATGATCATTAACGAAGTGAATTTTCTTAATTGCTGCTAGACATTCTGAAATCAAGTAGAAGGTAAAAGTACCCAGCATTTCCAATGTGAGACTCAACACCTTAATATTGGGTCTGTCATATGAATACAGAAAGCTTGACCTAAGTAATAGAAGTCAGTCTACTGGAAAACACTGAGCAATTATCAAGAAAAAGAACGTAACTCTCAGAATAACAAAGGACTGAATGCGAAGAATAAGTGCACAAAGTGACTGAGATGCTAGTGCTTTAGTGGTGCTGTTAGGTTTTTACCATTCGAAGGAGTAGGCTGATGGTTTGTTTCTTCAGTATCCCCAAGTGAGATTATGAGAACTGAAACACCGGAAGATGAACCTGAGGTATTCGAAGTACCTGGGCACTGGAACAAGTTGAAGAAGCAAATCCATGCCAGAATTCCCAAACCTGGAGAAACTCCATCATCTATCACCCTGGAGTGACTCATATACAAAATTAGAACTGATACAATTGCTGCACAGGATGCAAGAAATGGGAGCCATTATATCATCAGTTATAAGGGACCTAAAGGAGCATCATTTTCATTCAAGAAGAAGCAGAATTGAGATAGCTGAGATCTGAATGCATAAATGGAAACCTGAAGCTAGTCAGATGGCCTTCTTGAAGTTATAAAGCCAGGTAGAAGTTGTTTAGAGGAAAAACCAAGGAAAAATTTTAGGGAATAATTTGGGTTACAACATAGCTGGGGACATCCTGTTGTCACAAAAGTGGGAAGCAGAGGAGTTGCTGAAAGCAAGAAGTTATTAAGAAGAATTAACTTGGGCAATTCAAGAGACTGACAAGAAAATATCCAAAAAGAACATGGGACACCTTACATGTCTTGCACATATTACACCTGCTCAAAAAGGTTAATCTGCCAAGTATAATAGCTGAACTGGATTGGTGAAAGAGTATGAAAAATTGCTAGGAAAGAAACAGAATGGTGATTTATGAAAAGCTAAGACAGCAAAATAAATTAATGATATATTTGAAGCTGTGTTAGCAACATCATACTATTCAAAAAGAATCCCAAAATGCAAAAACTGAGTCATAAGTTCATTTTCCAAGATAGATTAAGTTAGTTTCAGATATAAAGTGAGCACTACTTAATTTCTTTTTGTGACTGTGACATTATTGTAAGAGTAAGGTTCACTTTGGATCCAGAGTAAGAGCCCACAGTGTAATACAACTTATATTACATCTACTGTTTTATTTATAATGAAGATGGTAGTTAAATTAACTAATGCAGTGCTTTTGGTACCACTCTAACTGAGAAGTCTTATGCCTAGAACTAATGTCATCTCTCTCTCTAGCTGGAGAGGATCTTAGCTTTCAAAGCGTATGTTCAGCAACATTAAAAAAAAAATGCTTACCTAATTTTAACCTGATAATTTCTGGACCTAAAAAGAACAAAGCAGAAAGGCTTGCCAGTGACGAAAGGGCCAAATAGCATTGGTTTGTTAATTATATAACAGAATTTAAAGCTACACTTTGTAAAGTAGATTACTTATCTCTTATGTAAAATTTTCCAGAGACACTCCACAGGCCCCTCATGAAGGAGTTCTCACAGCGACTGTAAGGTTTAGGGGAGCCATAGAGCCAGCGATGTGGTTACTGGTGAATAAGGACTACCTATGTACGTACAATGCAACTGGCAGGGTGGCATCCAAATGCTATTTAGAGTCTCTCTTGTACTCTTTCTAAAAATTGTGTTGTTGTTTGTCTAGCTCATTGCTAGATAAATGCCCCAGATACCAATCACTATACCTGTTCATTTTCAAAATACCTGCATATTCTTTACACTCACAGAAGCAACCAGCCCATGAAGACAACCTCTTAGTTTTGCCATATCGAAGCCATTTTTTTCAACAAAACAGTATATTAAAATAAAATGACATAATTTCCTGTCTGTTGAGGATCATAAAAATATGAATTGATTTTAATATACTGATCACTAAAAGACTTGTTAACTTTCAGTTACTGTAAATATAAAATATGAACTGTGTCATGCCCAGCCCAACATCTCTATTGGCAGGACAGTCTATAAACCCGTGAGCCAGTATGTTAACACGGTCACTAGGAGCATTAGATCCAGGTAAGTTTTCTCTGTTCAGTCCCAGCTTCTAATGCTGTACTTATGTATATGATGTTACAGTAAGTTTAGATATTATGCCTGTTCTTGAGTTCCTCAAACATTTTGGTTTTACAACTTCATTTTTCTGAGAGGTGTTGAAATGTTTTATCTCCTGCTTTTTCTATGGAGGAAAAAAAGAAGAAGAAAGAAGCAAATCCCATCACCTGCAAAACTACACAGAGGAAGGGGTTACACACTGAAAACAGTAAAAAAAATAGCAATACATGTCCCACTGTCAGAATTATTTTCCCTAATCTAGTCATTAGAGGTCTACAAATTTCAGATACCAACTGTATTGAGAGACTACTTGAGATAGAAATGCTGTTTTTAACTCTACTTTTTTTCTCAGTTTAGATTACTTTTTAGCAATTTTTTCACAGTGCAAGTAGCATTACTCATTACATTACATAACTCATTACATGTTAACACTAAGTAGATCATATGAACCTAAAAATTAATAAATGTCATTAAACGCTTTCTAACTTTCTTATATGTGCAACTACATGGCCCATCCTATTGCCTTCGATGCAGTTTCCACAGAAATGAACTGGTTATTTACATTAACAGCAACAAGCCCTAAGAATCTGGCTTCACCCTTGTGTTCATGCTATTCTGTTTATTCAAAATATCTGACTTAAACAGGTTTTAAATATCCAATAGCATGCTCATAAACTTGGATTTGCTACGTATATTATTTGCCAAAAATACGCCATATAAATCAGGTCATGAACAGGCATGGGAAAAAAGAATTTACAATTCATATAGGCAAAGGACAAATGAAAGTTTCCAAGCTGAGTTAGTCAAACATTTCCAGGTGTAAAATTTTCTTCTGGAAAATGCCGATACAATGAAATATAAAGTGTTCCTCAGAAACAGGCCAATTCCATCAAAAACTTTTGAAGGAAATTAGAGCTTGGAACCCATCTCAAGTGGAGCTTGGGCACTAGAACTCCTGCCACTAGCTCTGCAGGAGCTTCTCAAATGGGTTTCAGGCTTTACAACAGCAAAATACAGCACATATCTTTCTCTTGTCTTTCTGGTACTTCTTTTTCTTGATGATGCAGACGTTTGGACTGATTTTGTTTTGGTGAAAGAATGAGACCCAGAACTGCAATATTTGTTTCAGAAAATACAGGTAAACTAATTATATGAAATAAGCAGTAGATAAAAAAGGCTAGTATTCTTACCCAGAAAAGGACTATTGTATCTTACCCTTCACTGCTGCCTAAACAATCTTTAGGTTGTGGTGTATGGTTTAAGATGTAATTCTTACAATACAGCCCTTTCTTGAATCCCAGACACCACTCTCTGTGGTGTGAGCAGATGACACGATCATACTTCAGAATGTCTGAAACATGTATATTCAGATATAGACTCATATTTATGAAAATAATCCCAACCCTGTATTGCAACAATATAATCGTTCTCTCTCAGGCTTAGCTAGGCTTGTGTGACAATGAACTGTTAACTGATCACTGTACAAAAGAAGTTTGAAATTATTTTGGTGAGCTGGATGAGAAACAATGCTTACTGCATTCTCTTTCACTAGACACAGGTGTGTGACATTCTTGAAACTTCAGATTTATTGCCAGATTTTTGATGTATGTAGGCTTCAGTATCTCATTTCTGATTGCAGCAAAGAGAAAATAAAAGAATCTTCAAGTAGACAAGCTATTACAAAAATAATGAGTCATCTGCACTTAATGGTACTCTGTAGGTATAAATTGGTGCAGATCCATTATAGCAAATGGAACTGTGTCAATTTATATCAGCAAAAGATATGGCCCTGACTTTGAGAAGTAATAACAGCAACTGCCTGTGTGCCATTCCACATTTGCCGAGTTGAAAACTGACTTTTGATCCTGCATCCCACTTAGATCTCACAAATCAAATGTAGGGTATAGCACTCATAATTTCCTATTGTAGATCACTTTGTATAATCTAAAAATGAAAGGTTTGATTCTTGGATTCACTTTCTCTTAACTTTCCCAGAATAAAAGTTATTTTAAGTCTTGCAGCAGAGTAAGACCAGAACAATCTTCATTGTCTGCAGAAAGTTCATTGCTGAGAGGTAGCGCTAGAAGTTTCATGTTTATATGCAGAAGAAAAAAGTTTGTCTTGTTGGCCATAGAAGAGTTTAATTTTCTAAAGATCAAGAACTTTGTTGGAAATCTATTAATCTGATATTGTTACAGAGTTATACATACCGGCAATAATTTGTATATTTTCTTGAAATCAAGATGAATAGCATTTCAGTTGTGAGGTAAGGTATTCTATAAAAGACAACTCCTTGCAAATTTTTTTTGTAATGGTGGTCATATATTTAAAAAAAAAAGAAGCTACATAGCCAGGCCAATATATATGCAAAATGGATGTTACAGTGGCAGACCAGCTACTTTGCCTTTGCTTGAAAAGATGGACATCAGCCACTCCATCCCAAACAGTCCATCTTGACCTCATATGTGCACAGCCAGATTTCTGTCCCTCACTGAGGGCCGTGGGGAGTCACGGTGCGTGTTTGTGTGAGATGGCTCTACCTTGCAACTTCAGTTTACACCTCTGCCTCCAGTAATAGCAAGCATGGAGGCTATGTTCTCCAAACCTCTGTGGAGAAATCAGCTGTCAGTTTTGGCCCTACTCTTCCCTCCCCCTTTAGTCGGATTGCACAAAAGCACAGGATTTTAGCCCACCCCAGCAACCTGAAAGGTACCGGCTGATAAACAGAATGGCAGCAGGTGGCTGCATGGGACAGGCTAGTATAAGGCAGACAAAGGTTATATAGTAGGAAGAACCTGTGGTGTCTTCAGACTTTCCACTGAAACGCACTGGTCCTTCCAAGGTCGCGTTTCTTACCTGACCCATGCGGCTACACTGACTCCACACACTCTTGTTCCCTGACCCTTTCCTCACCAACCTTCAAGTCTTCTCTCTTAACCTCACCTCTCTCTCCCCAAATCTGCTCTACCAGAAAATTCACAATTGCTGACACAATCAAGAACCCTTCCATTTCCTCTGAGAAAAACATAGTGAATCATGCCCCTTTGTTTGTATAGATTGCTTGTTTTGGGGATCTGGGGATTCATATCATGAATAAAAACCTTCAGAGAACATGTATGCTCTTACGTCCCTAGACTTATTTCCAGGCCTTCAATGATTCAAATATTTTTCAGTAAAATAACTTGCCAGAAGCTTTACGGTTTTATATTCAGTCATTTTAATAACAGAGTGTGTTGATGCTCTGTATGCAGTAAACAAACAATCCAGCTATCACCAAAACTTACCTCAACCCAACAGCACAGGTGGATCACAGTGCAAGGAAAAAAATTGAATACAACACACATTCAAGCTTTATTAGACATGCCATTTGAAGAAAAAAGCACAGGAATGTTATCCTACATGCCCATTATCTTGCACATCGTGTAAAACACAAAAACCTTAATGAATCTGTAAGCCATCGCTCAATCCCCAAAAGTACAAGGAAGTGTAAATGCAAAAAAACAACAGAAATACTTGGTAAGAACGCTCAGGCTTTTTCCAACTGTTTCTTGTTTCCTCTTGCATAACTGTGGATCATAAAAATGACATGCCTCAAATTCAATCACCCTTTACAGTGTGAGCAAGTACCAGCAATCTACAGTGGACAGCGTCCAGCTGCAGAAACTGTTAAAAACTAGCCCTCTATGGTAAAAGTACAGATTCTCATCTGCATTATAATACATAGCGCAAAAATACCTTGAAGCACACACAACATTAATTCACACTCACTTTGATTATACTCAAACCAAGAACTGAGTTTAATATGGCCTTAGTGAAAATAAAAATGTGTTATGATAAATATACTGTGCCATATTCCAAAATCCAAATATGGTACTTTTTTAATGGGTAAAAGGCGCTTTAAACTGGCTGCCAATTAGATCCCCACAAAAATATTAATTTGACTAAAAGAACTCTGCATCACTGCTTGTGCTCTTGGTCCTCAAATGTTTGTATTTATCAGACCTACGGGAAGCGCACAGTTTCAGAAGAGGACAAGGTGTGGTCAGTCTTCCACTTTCTGATATTTATGGAAGATCTGTAAGTAGCAATATATTTCTTTGCTTTAACTTTCTCTGCTTATCAAAAAATTTGACATAGATGTAAGCCCATTCTTTAGTCTCAGACATGTTGGAAAATGGGTGGAAACAGAAAAGCAATCCAGAAGGCATATAAAAGACTGAGAGTTGAGAACTGCAAAAGTGAATTCTTACCAAAAAAAATGGGAAACTGGTTGCGCTCCTCCTTTGGGGAGCTGCTGTTCAGAGTATTGGACTTCTTGTCATTTGGAGCAGTTGGCAACAAATTGACTAAAAGAAAAAAAAAAAGGGGAGGGCGAAGCAGTAAGTGACAGGCTATCTAGACACAACAAAGCTCTGAAAATAAGCTATGATTAGTACCCATTTGCCTTGCTCCATGCCAGTATTAATACCACCAAAAGGCAGCATTTCTTCAAGTCCCCAAGGCATAGGAAACGGATGTACTGAGGCAACTTTGGGATGGATTCCTTTTTCTTCTTTAATTTTACTGATGTAAGATTTAAATCAAACATGGTTTGGGAAGGTTATTTTTATATTACTAGCAAACATTCAAACCTTTGCAATTGTAAGCCTTTTTCACAATACGTATTACTGACAAGAAATGGCTATGAAGCTAGTTTTGATGTTACTGACTTCACTGTGCTTATGTATTTCAGCTAACATACATATCTTCAAATAAATGGGAAAATGAGTGGACAAGCCAAGGAGTGTCTGCATTAAAAAAGGATAACTATAAACAGCAAAAGCAAATTCTTACCAGAAATCCCAGGGAACTGGTTGGGTTCTTCTGCTGGGGAACTACTGTTCACAGTGTTAGGATGCTCTTCAGCTGGAACAATTGGCAATAAATTTGCTGAAAGAAAAACAAAGGAAAATTTAATATCTTTATCTGTTTAATATCTTTATTGACGATTTGGATGAGGGGATTGAGTGCACCCTCAGCAAGTTTGCAGATGACACCAAGT
>JANXJC010000001.1:17514447-17576408 GCA_027564655.1 Leptodon cayanensis
GGTACTCTGTACCATGGTCTAGTGGGCACGGATGATGGTTGGACTTGATGATCTTGAAGGTCTTTTCCAACCTGAATGATTCTATGATTCTATGAAAAACAATAAGGAAAAACCGTAAGAAAATTGGTATCAATGTTTCAATATCACTAAGGTAAAAACTTTGATCTATTTACAATGCCCTCTAATTCTCTCTTTCTTCTTGGGTATTCATACAAATTTACATAGAGGTGTTATTTCAGATTAAAGTCAGAAAAAAAAGCATTCTGCAACTTTTAGTCCAGAAGGTAAAAGTGGAATCGGAGCCCAGGAAGAAATACTTCGGCAAAGGTAGGGGAAAAGCACATTGCTCTGTATGTATATCTTTAAAAAAAAAAAAAATCTTTAAAAAAGAACTATAGTGAGTCTTTCCTACTCTAAATGTGAATACACTCAAGTTCCCCTTGCCAAAATGACAGATTATGAAACAGTCCTGGAAAAAGGCCCACTAGAGACAAGCAAGACAAAAGGGTCTGGAGGGTCTGGGTGGGAAAATGTATTCACCCTATGAATAAAATGAAGTATTTTGTGAAGGGGAGAGCAGTTATGAAGGTTACTATATTCTGATATAGAACAATTCATAGGAACTAGTAGGACGAGGAAGTGAATAAATGATCTATGGTCAGTCTGAAGAGCTGCCTAAGATGCACAGCCAAATCACTCAGAAGTGAGAGACAGGTTTCCCATAATCCTTTGGTGGGAAGCTAGCGATGCACAATAAGGAAACAGTAAAAACAAGTGAAACCAGTAAAAACCCAGTCTTGTAAAGAAAAGAGGTGCCAATACAGGAATGTCAAGACTTGGTCTGAAAAGAGTATATTCAGATATACAGGTTAAAAAAATATACATTAGCATTTTATGATATTATAAAGCCAAACAGCTGGCAGATTTTAGATTAACTGTCATGAGAAAAGTAAAAAAGTAGGAGTCTTGTAATATTCATTAGTTAATAGTACCTGCAAGTTTTTTAATTTATATTTTTCATTTTTGTATTTTTATTTAAAAAAAACAAACCATGTAATTACTGTTAATTTCAGATACAAATTATTGGCACCTCAGGGTACCTACCTTAAGTTGCCTTTTTTTCCATGCAAGATATCTTCAAAACACAACATTGTTTATATAAGAATAAAGCTAAGAATAATGAGGACAACAACTTACAGTTGCCTTGGCAGGTAGTCTGGCATTCTTCCAAATCCTTGAAGTTGTTCTGGTTTCCTAGGCACCCACCATACTTGAATACTTCACAAGACTTTGTCTCTTTGTTATAGAAATACCTGGAAAAATAGCCTCGGCAGATTCCAGGGTCTTTCTCATGAAAGCAGAAATTGGGCTTTTCTAGGAACAATGGTAAATGATGAACAGGGTGGGGGAAGAAAAAAAAAATCAACACACATTCCAAGACAACAATAGAACTGAAGGAAGTTTATAAAATAAACCTGTAACTTTGGACTAAAGACCATACTAACTGCTGCTTTATTGTACTGCTTTTGTTCTATATATAACACTGCATTATTATGCTTGAGCATTATAGGGATATTTTTAGTGCTTTTTTTCCTCTTTTCAGGTAGTCAGTAAATTATATCTTGGAAAATGAGGAATAATGATTCCTTTAAGTGTGCTCCTACATAAGCTCTAAGATGAAAATTAGTTTTTACTCTGAATTAAAACAAGACTTGAATCCCAGCTGGATCATTTGAACTAAGTACACATTCTTGTCATTTATGTTGTTGGTTTAGTCAGCGTTAGTGTGAATCATACAGAAAGCAGTGTTAAAATAGAAGGAAAAAGGAAATAGTTTTTGAAAAGGAACAGAAAAAAAATCTAACAATGCATTTTGTCTGTTACAGTCTACTGCTATAAAAGGATACAGGAAACGGAGACAGAGCAGCTATTCTAACTATCGTTTTTCAGTCCCAGTTCCTAGTTTGCCATCAGTAACTATAACATCAACCAAGAAAAAGTTAACAAATGAATACTGCATAATTTGACTGAATATCAAGGCATGATATCATGGCTTCTGGCAAGGAAGAAAAACACATAGCCATATAATAATCCACAAGTGTCAATTTCTCACCATATTTAATTTTTTCCTCAAAATTATATTCTTAAAAGAAAATCATGAAAACAATAATGAAATATATATGGAGGTATTCTCAAATTCTTGCTAGTAGACACTTTGAAATATGATTCTTGAGTGAGCCAACTTGCAGAGAAAAATATATTTAGCCATCATATAAAACAATCATATCAGATATCACATATAAAGACCTTCCTTACTTGTGAAACTTATAGAATATTGAGACTAAAACAGTGTGCAGAGGGCTGCCATTTTAATAAAAAATGACTACAGAACAATTACTTTGAAGTCCCTAACATTTTTGGACTAGATTATGGTGTTGTAAAGAAGTTAATCCTATTACAGATATTTTAGCCAAGTATCTATTAAAAATCGTTGCTAGAATAAGAATATTACTAAATTCAATTGATGCACATGATATATTTCTATAAAACATTATAATAGCTCATAATTAGTGTTTTTCCAAGAAATAATTCTCAATATCCTGTATTTCAATTGTTATAAAGCTTCATGGACAGCAAAATGTCATTTTCAGAGATCACATGTAAAATTAAAACATTAAGATGCTCTTGCATAAAGTAACAAAATCAACTATTTTAAGCACTCCTGGATAGCTTAATTTTGATTTTTCACTACAAATTTCATTCTCTGCCAGTAAGTATATGTATTCTACAGTTCAGATATTTCATGTTTCTTACTACTCAAATGCAGCACCTATTGTGTTCACAGATTTACAAAACTAAGTTCACAGAGGCCAACAAATATGAAAGGTATAGGCTTTCACCTGAGAACAGAAATGAGACAGTTACGTAGACAGGTAGCAGGCAAGAATCTACCAGACTGGAATCTATTTCATATACCATCTATTAGGAGCTCACAGACAATAGGAGCTACAGAAGAAACAATACTTTCATCAAACACTGCAAAATATTGTGAAATAACAGAAAAAGATTATTAGATAGATATTAACTGAGAAAGGATGACAGATAATAATAAGGGTATGTAAAGTAGTCTACAGGATTATGACTGATTCTTAAAAACAGCTGCTCTTAATTTAGAAAATCCTTATATTAAAATGGTTCTTGCAGAAAAAGGAAATAAAGTCTGAAAGAGTTGAGCTCACAGCTAACTTTTATAGCCACTTTCGAAGAGAGAGGTCATGAAGGCGATATAATCCTAACTATACAAACTAGTATTATATTTTTAAATACCATGTCTTTCTCCAGAGACTCAGTATTCAAAACTACGTTACTGGAAACAATAGTAAACATGTAATGATGTTGGTGACACCCATGAGCTGCATTTAACAGGATATATTCTGTTTTGTCATTAAAAGCAGGGAACTAGGGTCTAACATTAAAGGAAGTAGTGCCAAACGTCTGCAGAATCTGTGGAAAATCGACTTTAGTAACTTCCACAGCATAGAATCGTGATTAATTTTTTTGTGCATTAAGAATGGACAAGACAGTAGAAAACAGGAAAAGAAAACCATCATCTCAGTACAAAAATATTCCAAATACCATTCTGCAAAGATAAATAATTTATTTAGTCTGTTTCAAAATGTATGTGCAAATATTGGCATTTCTGTGAGGAGTTAAATGCACACCAATTCAAGAGGAAGCAAGTAGGAAGGATGAAGGAGGGTAAGCAGAGAAAGAGGAGCTGACTTGTGAAAAAAATTTACTCAAGCCTGTATTCAGGGAACTCTGGCTACCAGCATTGGGCCCAATCCAGATAAGTCTCTAATGTGGAAAGAGGAAGAGTAGAATAAGTCTTCACAAGCTCTATTGCAAGCATCAAACTTAAAAACCCTTGTTAGGAGCACAGGTTACCTTAACAGACCAACAGTGTTTCAGACAAGTGATTCTCAGTGCTTAAGCTTTGGCTATTTAGGAAGTCTGGGTATCAGGCATTTAAATTTCTGTAAACGGTTTGCCCCTTCAGGAGTGGGAAACTTGCCCCCTTGCTTAATGTGTAATCTGGGGATCTGCCCTAACCTCTGTTAGCTGCTACACAGGCAAAGCTTGAAAAGTTCTGTTTCAGAGTGATTTTTTTCCTATTTTTGCTAGCAGCGGAGGAAGCATTTAAATTATTCTCAAAACACACAATAAGAGTTCCACATCATGGCTAATTCTACAATGCTTGAATCTCTGCAGAGTCCTTCTTTTCTCTTTACTGAAGAAAGAAAAAAAAAGTGTCATGATGTGTTTATTTTGGCGAGAAGAGATTGCAGCTCCCATCTTCAGTGACCACAACTGTCCTTAAAGTCTTTGATGAATACAGAAGAAGAAGATTAGGAGTAAGAACTCACTTCAGTCTGACATTACTGGATTTGTTAGGACAGCTTGGAACAATACATAAAGAATTTATCAAAAGAAGCTAAATTCCTTATCGTTGCATAACAGTCTTAAATTACTATGTAAACATAATTACCTTTCTTAATTTTTGCTAACATCATCTTCTGAGGCAATTCTGCAATACAAATAGAAAGAAAAGTATTTAGCAAAAGCAGACGTGTCGTCTCACCTGTGACACTAGGGTGCTTAGCAGTGACGATGAGCAGTGAGGAGGAAGAATACAGCACCTCTTCCCCTTCTCTCCTCTCTTTATTAGGGGAGTAGCACAAAAGCTTGTTCTGGAGGACAGAAGTATCATTTCCTTTGTATGAGACCACCTGCTATATTGGAAACTTGAGGATATGAAAGTACTGGAATCAAATTATGCCAATATTGAATTGAACAGAGAAACTCCTCTTCATGTGACTGGAACCAGAATCCTGTATTATGTAATCTTACTCCTCAAAAGAGGAGTAATTAGCAGACTAACTTAACCCAAATGCTGTAGCTACCAATACTGCTAATAGCTTTTAAGCTGATCTAGTTAGCAATAAAAACCTCTCTCATGCTATCCAATTCTTTGCTATACTATGTAGTGTCTGAGTAAATTTTTCATTATGCTGTTTATGATATTAAAGCCCATTCAGCCAAGTATCTGCAACTACCTAGACGACAAACTTGTTTGCACTGTTCTTTCAGTGCACAATCAGCAGTGATGAAGTTGCTATTGTCCTTCGTAATGGAGGAGCCTGGGTTTTATTGTACTTGCTCAAGAAGCTGGATAGCTGAATTCAACCCCACATTCCATTTCAGCAACTGAAAACAAACCTTCTTCCCCTTCTAGGAGACTACCTAATCATAAAACTACAAAGGAGTCCAAGGGGAGACCAGCTCAGCCAATGTGTAATAAAGGCTGAAAATTTTTCAGCAGCTGAGAGACAGAAAAGTGGCCAAGAATAGCTTATACATTTCCTATTACAGAGATATTTTGCAAAACACATGAAATAGCAGCTTCTGGACTTCACCTAAGTAATCTTAATCACATTGCTTCATAATTCTTGTTTTGTACTTGTGCTTTTCTTATTAGCATTACAAAATGCTAGTTTCTCCTTTGCCTACCGAGCTCTTGCGTATGAGAGAAGGGATAGAGTGGTATAGCTAATGCTTTGCTTGAAGTTGTCTGCTGGAAAGCAAATGCAACCAAACATACTGTAATGAAGCAGTACATTTGCCTGACCTCAGCCAACTTACTTAGCTACCACAGCCCCCCTTAAGAAGACACCAATTCCCTATAGTACATGCCAAGAGTACCAGTTCAGTAGCAGAAGCACGTTACAACTACTTTTTACTGCTGACGGCTCTTCCTGCATCAGCGGATACGTGTCTTCCAGAGACCTCCTCATAAAGCCTCAGTGTAACCCATGGTCTAGCCTTCTTTGAAATACAAAATGAAAGAGAATTGAAAGGGAAGGACAGATTTTAATCTGAATTTAAATCACATGCATTAGTCTCTCATGCCATGTTTCCCAGAAGGCCTTTAAGTCATACACCTAAAGGACATCACTACAGCCTGTCTGTGACTCTGTGTGAGACACGGTTGCTCTGCCCAGCTGGCAAAGGTGAGGGATACAGGAGTGCTGTGCCCTGTCTCAGCTTGGAGGTACCTACTAGCAAGACCTCAGATGAAAACAGTTCATGCTGGAAAGTAGAGTTGCTGCTGTGCCCTTCCTTGTTATGGAAGCAGTAACAGAAGATACATGAGCCTTCTGTATCTTCACCTTTTCTGTATTTGTAATTTTAACAAGGTGTGACCCCCACACACTGTTTATAACAATCTCTTTGCAGTCCAAAATTGAAAGGAGTTTTAGCAGTTTATTCTCCACTCATTCCAGAGCAAGTGTTTCTAGCCATGCTTTATATAGTGATATACCTTCCGTGGCTCCTATTTGAAGAGGTGCAGGTGATGACTAATAATATTTTAGCATTAGATGTACTGCCTTGTGTGCTGTAATCCTACTGCAGTTTTTTCTTTTTCTTCTGGAAACATGCCTCTGTTATATTTTCAAAGCAAATCCATCGTGTCGAAATTTTGTCATGATACATTTTCCTTGCATCTCTGGGACAATGCAGCTGGCATCCTTAAACAATATTATTTAAATACATGACACACACTTTAGAGTGACATATCATTTGTTTGAACATATTTCCAGTGCTTCCTATTAGTAGGAGGCTGTGCCTTCAGCATTTAAACCCATGACTTAAAGCATGGATACTAACATCAGGCCATTTTACTAACTTCACTCAGCTGTCCTCTTCAGGCCAAAATTAGCAATCATACTTTGGCATAGGATCTCTACTCCTCTGGCACAGAACAGGAAGAATTTATTGTGAGTTTATGCAGGTCTAGAATATTTTAATCTTACTACCATGTCAACAGTGTCTTTTTGCTTCTCTTTTCATTCAAAAAGCCAAATCCACAGCTGAGTTAATTTCTTCTTTGTAAGCAAACTGTGTTTCTGAGTAGATCTGCTGTGTATATAACAGACATTAAAATTGCTGTCACGTCCAGAACCTTTTATCAGTAGGTATTTTCCCGTGTTAGAAGCTTAAGTAGCCTAAGATATATATTCACTGCCTTGAAAATTAGGATCTTTGTGCTACTGATGACATTTGTGATTCTACTTATATCCAGTAAACAAGGGAGCATATAGGCAAACTCCTCTTGGAAGTAGCAGCTGATTTCTAGGAGACTTGAGTCAGAACTAGGCATCCTGAATCTGAACACCGTCTTAGAGAGTCTTGGAGTGGCCACCTGTAGTTGGGCTCTCTGAACTCTCTTGTACTGGCTTTCGTCAGTTCTAGGAATTACTTAATACTGTCTTTGATGGCTTGTTCACTCAAAAATTTTAAAAAGTTTTTCTTATTTAAGGAGCCTGGCAATTCACTCATGTTGGCTCATTTATTCTTGTGTTTGTGCTTAATATTGGAAAATCAGACACTTTGACTATTTACATTATTTCTTCTGAATTTGTATGTATATGGCATAACTTCCCCTCAGGTTATTTTTAGCAATCTTGACCTTCACATTCTTCACAGTGACAACTGTCTGAGTATCTCTTAGATTTTTCTTTATATTTAAGCATCTTCCTGTCACTCATACTCTCTTTTCAGTCTGATTTCTACAGTTACTAAATAGTGATCTTCCTGCAGTAATAAATACTGGAAACATTAGGTAAGATGAATATAACCATATACTACGAGATTGCACAGACAGAGCCAGATTTAACAAAAAGGACCTACTGAATTATATGGGGTTTTTACTGAATTATGGTAGCAAAAGCAGGTTAACTTATTAGTTTACTTTGTTTTATGGCTGATGGTCAACAGCATACTGTGCGTGCCACCAAACCATTTTATCTGCTGTTACTCATTCAGAGAATACAGAAATAATAAGCCTTTATTGCTCCAGTTCCTCACAGCAGATTCAACACTTGCAGAATTCTGGATCACTATTATACATACAACAAATATTGTACTTGGGTGGAGTATCAAGTTCTCATTTTAAATAACTTTCAGTTTTATTCTATGGAGTTATGCCAATTATATGCCAGTACAGGATTTGGTCCAGAAGATCTGTTCCAGACGTTGATCCAACATATGTGTCAGAATTAAAATAACAGTATTAGTCAAAGTAGTAGCATTAGGTTGAAGAAATAATTTTATAGATCTTCACTCATGGCACCTGATCATGACTTTTGGACCCTTTTCATTCCAAATTCTGTATCTATCAACCCTGCCTTTTTCATCTTAGCCCCCTGTCTTAGCCTTTAAACTGGAATTTAGGACAAACACTCCAAATTACCATGAAGTTGCGTGGTTTGGATGAGATACTGGCAGCTGCAGTCCTACAAACAACCTTGCTCCAAGCATGGCAAAATGCTGTGGGTCCAGCTGATACCCAAAACCAGATATGAGATGTAAAGTACCAAAAGCCTGCCCGGTGACAGAAAAAGAAGAGCTATCTTCACATCCTAGATCCCAGGTCTTTCTGAAACTGAATGCTAATCAAGAAAAATAACTTTACATTTTTTATCTTGAAAGATTGTATTCATTAAACTTTGTGGAGCCATAACTAGTAACAGATTAATCACGATCTTCTCAACAAAACACTGTAGAAGTGAAGAAAATGCCTTCTAAGGAAGGTTTTTCTCTTAGGATGACATTGCTAACATTCATTTTTAAACTTTTATGTACATATTAACTGTGGAGTTTAGCAGCAGGTGTCATTAATTTCTGTGCTGAAAATTCAATAAATACAGAAAGAAACTTTTAAGCTGGTTGTCTGGGGGCAGGGAGGGGAATATAATTTAAATCCATGATACAACCTTATGACTCATGGAAGCCATATGACAAAGGAAGATTTTTTAAAGTCTAGAGAGGCCATTTGTCAGATAAACAGACAATTACGATGCAAAATATTAATGCCAAAATTTGAATAATTTTTAACTCTTTAAAATTATATTAATCTGTCTTGAATGCTCATGAAAACATCATCATTCAATTCTGACAGAGGTACCTCTTCTGGATAACCATACAGAATAATTAATATTAAATAATACTCAAAAATCTGCCCAGGCTGGGTTAAGTAGAAGGAGGACATCAGTTTCTTTAGCCATAAACTTTTACAGTGGTGATGACTACCAAATACTAAATGTAAGTCTTTTATACCCAGTTTGGTTGTTGGCAACCTTCAGCCGAAATTGGAAGCAAGACTGCCTTTTAAGACTCAAGCACTACATCCCTGCCTTCTCTACCAACAAGTACTAAAACTGGCATATTCTGGTCAGAGAAAATGACCCAGATATAGGGATATCAGAATTATCACTTAGGCCTTGATACAAGAAATCTGAAAGGTGTTACTGATTGTAAGCTGGGCTATAACCAGCACAAAGCTATTTGCTCTCCTTAAATATTGTAGAGTTCAGTTCCCGAACAGGACAAACAGCTGGAACTTTTGAGAGGACAATTTGTAGAAATGTAAGAACAAAGCATCAGAGGTAGAAAAGGAGCAAATGTCATTTTTCTGTTAGTTTTGTATACTGCTTAAGCACAGCCCTGATGTTCCATTCCTTTGTAATGAATTTCTGCTTTGTTTGATTTTCTGCCAAGAACTTTCATCCAGTAGTTTCTTATGAAGATTTAAAAACATATTACTTGAATTCTATCTTACTTTTGTATCTATTTTTTTTACTCGGGTATGAAGAATCCAAGACAGAAATAGTATAGTCTGGAGAAAGAACAATATTGTAAAGAGCTTTTGTCCTGATTTCTAAAGAAACAAATACAGCTACATGAGCACCAAAATAGTAATCTGCACTTCTAGTAGTATCTGAGACTTCAACGTAAAAGAAACTGAATCGCTGATCTAAAGATTCCCTCCCTTCTCAGCCAGTTCAGTAAGGGTTGGCTTAAGACCCATTTCAGATCCAAGTAGGACAGAATTTCATCAACTTTGTGTGTGCTTGCATTTAGGGCAAGATGTTTATATTCAGGAAGATGCTTTTCTCTATGTCATCTTTTTTTTTTTTTTTCTTACTTGAAATGCTAGATTATGTTATTTACTAACTAAGGAATTATGATATCCATACAACTTTTCCTCAATGGGATGTCATTTCAAGATATACCTTATTTTAATATCAGTAGCACTATGTTTACCCATATATGACTCCTCAAAACAGAGCGGGTCTGTGACTGATTCTTGCCACTTCTTCCCTGGTGCACATCTGGTCTCTGAAGCTCATTAGTGGATCTTGCCAGAAGCCATCAAAAGATAAGTTTCAAATTAATCCTTAAAGTAAAATGCACCAAAAAACTGCCATTCACTTAAAGAATGGAATGATATGATCTTTTTCACTTTGAAAAGTTGTTAGTGAAAATTTGTAGTGTTTTTTCCATTGTGATAGATAGTTTTATAAGCATGCAAATGTTTGAAAGCAAAACATAATTGATCAGAAAAATCACTGAAATCTGCTTTCATTCAAAAATTTAAGGTTCATATCTTTGTTTTGGGTTTTGTTGTTGTTGTTGTTTGGGGGGGGGGTGTTTTCGTTTTGTTTGTTTGTTTGTTTGTTTTTTTCTCAAGTGGATTGTCTGTAGTGCCAGATACAGTAACAGAAACGTCTGGTGGTGCCAGCAGATCAGAAAATAGGCGTAAATGGTAAATAATGCCTTGACTTAGTATTTAGTGAGTAAATAAAAGGCATGCAGTCTCCTTGCTGGAAAGATCAAAGGGATGAAGACCAGGGATACCTTTTAGGAAGGTTGGGTTTTCCTCTGTTAGCTGTTCTGCCAGTATCTTCTTTACCAGTGAAACTTTGCTCATGTACAAGACTTCAGGTTAAATTTTGCTGTTATTGACACACACAGTCCCATTGAGGCCTTGTTCCACTCAGCCAGACTATTCTGGCTCACTTTGTGTAGATAAGAAAGCTGACCCGCTTTGCTCTGTAAATCGTAAATGCCGTTGGAAATTGCCATACTAGAAATGTATAATAAATGTGTATACTCACATATTCTTTCCCCTGCTGTGGCTGGGCTGAATACAGAGGGAGAAAGGTCTGAGTCAAAGAACTGAATTACAGACTTGAGAAATTCGCAGAGCCTATGCTGGACAGTGACATGTGTTGCTGTTACATTGGTTTGTATTCAAACAAATTGTTCTATTACATAAACACATCTCCAAGGAAATGTCAGCTACCTATACCAGTAACTGAAAAGTGGTATAAGGAAACATAGAACCTGCAAAAGCTTTTAATAATTTTTCCTTTCATTTTAAACACATGTAACTATTTGAAAAACTTGATCAACCTTGTGGAAGTGTAAGTAGGTATTAAGACTATATAGTTCATACAGACAGAAGAGAAGAGATTATACCTACTAGTCAAGTAAACACCAGACACCCTGAGCTGTACTCCCTGCTTTGGTTGTAACACAGTCTGTTACCTTACTACCTTTCTTTTTCTGTCACTAAAAGGGAAGATAATAAATTGGTCATTTACGGTACCTGGCTTATTCGTATGATCAGTTAATGTTTGCAGATTCTAAGGAATCAGAAGCTTTATAACTAACAAACATTATTAAAATATTAATTAGGGTAACATGCACATCAGACCCAGCCATTACTCTGACACTGGGATGGGAGACAGATACTTAATTTGATGTCTAGAATAAATCTAGTGACACAATTCATAGTAACTTTTATCAGGAAATACAGACGTGTTGTGAAACAGACAATGTAGCAGATTTAAGGCCTGATCTAAGTACTACGCAGATATGAATCCTGGAAGGGACGGGAGGTGGGTAACAGACATTTACATTTATTACAGACAAAGCACAATGCTATAAATCAGCTTGTCTTACATATATGTAGTCTGTTTGGGTCAAAAAACCCCAAAAGGAGCTTCTGAAATAATTTTTCTCATCTGAAATTTCTGGCAGTATTTTTTGTAACATACATAAACTTGCTGCGCTTGAAAGTGACCTATGCTAATCCTGGAAAGTAAAAATTTATATCCTGCAAACCAACTCAGTGCCTATAGCACATCAGCAGACTTCCAATTCTATGGAAAGGCCCGATGCTAGAATAAATTACGAAAATAGGGCAAAGTGACACATACCGAGACCTGCATAGAAGTAGAACGCTGCCAGGGCACATCTCTAACAGGCAGGAGAGAGTAACAATTTTCATCTGATTGTGCTGAATAACCTGTAACCTGTTCTCTACATGCAGGATTGGCCAGCATCACTGTCCTGAGCTTGGTAACACTTAAGGACATATTTTGCTGCTGGGCAAGGCCTATGTGACTGAAAAGTAACTTCTGTTGAGAATGAATCCTTCTATCTTACCTCAAAATGTAATTAAATCAACATCCAATATCTGAATCCACTTGGGAAAAAATCCCCACACAGTTCGTATACTATCTGAGGGTTATCACACACCTTTGAGGAGCTCTGGATTCTGGAATTTTCTTTCAAATTCTATTGTGTCCGTCCCCCCCCCTGCCCCAGTACCTCCCTCACTATCACCTCCTGTTTACACAGCCAGACACATTCCATCTAACTCCTGTGAAAGTCACATCTGTATTAGGTATCCAGAGGAAATTGTCAATAAGACTTGAATTCCTTCAGTGTCTAAAAATACAAACTTGTCAGATCTCTATCTCCACTAACATTAACTTCCAATTTTAAGAATCTTCTAACTTTCATACACTCCTGTGAGGAATAGGAGCGAGGAATAGTAACCTGTTGGTTACTTCCATAAGGCTGAAAGGATCATCTTTAATAGCAAAAACAGGATTCACAAGGCACTCTCTGCATATTCTGCTGTGTATCATATTTTGGATCTCATTTTTCTCTTTCAAATGATTAGTTGATGAGGTTTCAACAAAACAGATCTCCTATGACAAACAGCTATAACTGACATTTTTAATGACAATTATTTACTACTGTAGTTCTAATTATGTTGAATCATAGCAGATGTCCAAGATTTTGGACAGCTTCTATCAGCTTCTCAAGTGAAGGAGAAACCTGGGATCAAAAATTGGGTTACATACTCTGAAAGCAGTAAAGAACATCTGTGCTGCCCGCCAGCTTAGACCAGCCTCAAAATCAATTTCACTTTAAGAACTCATTCAAAACAGGGCGCTAGCTAGAAAATAAGTCTCTCTATTCCACAGGTCCACTAAAAAAAGTCGCACTTATCTTTGCAAATCCTGAATGTTTGCTTGCACAATGTAAAATAATTCAGATGACTACAGCATAAGATAATACTTGGGAACATAATTAGAGGCATCACATTACTGTATTAATAGGAACTGAAGAGGGCCTCTACTTCCAAAATTCATATTGTTTGTGGATGAGAAATAACAGAATGATGAACTGATAAGAGGATAGGAGAATGGGTACTGGCCTGTTACCGCACACTTCTTCTGACATTCTTCCAGTGTTAGAAAGTTGTTCTCATTGCCATGGCATCCACCATATTCAAATATTTCACACTCACGGCTTTGAATATTGAAGTAATAGCGCAGGTGGATTGCTTTGCATGGCCCTTCATCTGCTTTCATGGCACAGACCGAATGTCCTAGTTTCAGTGGTGGCAAAGCAGCACCTGTAATACAGAGGAGAAGCAAAATAACTGGTATTGAGTTAGTTTGCGTCACTGCATATCATAGCTTCAAAATGAGCTTGCTTGGGTCTTCTGCTAGAAAGGCACTGCATAACATCTGGCTGTAAAGCCCTGAACACAGTAAACATAGACGTAAAAAGAAAATAATGACCTGTATTGGAAAACAAATTCCATTCAAACCAAAAGTGCAGTTCCAATTTTCACCAAACCAGCCTATATCATAAACTTTAACTCCTCGTCATAGATCTCTAAATAGCTATGGATAGTGGCTTAGTCACAGGAGCTAGTGAGCAATTCTGAACAACAAATACACTGAGAAAATCCTCGCAGCTCCCAGAGACACAACGACTACCCCTGCATAAAGAAGGCAGAAAGCAGGTTCCTTGTGCTCTCTTCCAAGCACTTCTAAGAGCGAACATAGCTCATGAAGACATCTCATAGCGAACAGCGTGGGATGAACTAAGCAAGAGAGCCCTGCAGAGGGCACCATTACCCTGTCAGATTACACTTTACTGGTACATAAACCCATCCAGTACAGTTGAAAGGTCATCACAGTGTCTTTATTTTCTTTGACCCCACTATTCTTGCATTAGAGCTTTCAAGAGCTAAGACGTACACAGCTAGAAAGTTAAGGTGAAAAGAAACCGTATCTTTTCAAATCGTGTCGTTTCTATGTCCTTCAATATACATCATTACGTCAGGGAATGTTTTGTAAAAATTTTCACATATATTGTGAAGAACGCTAGCAAAGTTTACACTGTCAATGTCTATAAGGAAATTCTGACTGACCATACAGTCTGTGATACTGTTCCCTTATAAATATACGGTTTAATATCTTTTTCTGTTTTGCTTTTCCAAGGAACTATTTTACCCTAGAGGATTTTGAAAGCTTTACAGAGTTTGTGTGCTTGCAACAGCAGCCAGAATAACAGACCTGAAGTTTTTCATTCATTCTCCCAGAGCTAATCAGAACATTGATGTCTCTTAACATGTATATGCAAAAGTATCTATCAGTGCTCTCTGCAGTGGCCCAGGAAACAGGAGAGGAGGGGAAAAAAAAAAAGAAAAAAAAAAAAAGGATGAGGACTTGAGTTTGTGTGATCATTGCACAGCTTCCTACTACTAACTAGATCAAGCTTCCAGTTTTAAATAAAAGAATGCACAAAAATCAGGCTTTATGGCATGGTAAAACCAAAATTTTTATAACTACTACCTACCTGCTCTGTGAATATCTAATGTTAACATATACAATTGGCCTTATTATATGATCTTTAAATGAAATGCACAGCTGAGATAAATCCTCATAAGTACTGAAGTCAATGGAATTTTACTAATTTTATTCCATTTGAGCCGCTTATAACTATTAAACCTACAGGAAAGAAACAATTTTCATCACTAAAATATTTTAACTCATAGTATTTAAATCCTTGAAAAATTAACCAACCTTTATTACACAATTATCATCAACACAAAAATTGTAGCACATAATTAGATCTTCCAAAATTGGACAATTTGGTGTTAAAATATGGATTAAGATGACTAATTTCAAAATTCTCATTAAATATTCAGTCCCTAAAATAGTTTGTGACTGTTTCCTCATCAGTGAAATTATATTTACAGATTTTGAATTAGGAAAATAGATTTGAAAATATTATTGAAGACTGTTTAATAAGAAATGTGGATGAATTAAAAGAAACATTTTTAAGAGACGTTAGATTCAGTAAACTTTCTACAGAACTCAGCTTGCCAGACAGATTTCTGAATTTTGTTTCTTGGCAGTTTCCTTATCTGGGTCTTCCCGAGTCCACGAAGAATTAGGATTTAGAAGTCACAAGGGATTTCAGGTTGGACCTCAAAGGTCTAAACTTCTCCAACAGGTTTCAGAATCCTTTGGAAGGGATTTAAAAAGGCTCAAATTGAAAAGTTGAGAGGATACTGCATTGCGAAATGAAACTTTGGAATTCCCCTACTCAGTAATTGGGAAAAAATGCCTCCAAAAGATCAAAGTTCTCAGTAACTTTTGGAATAACTCCCGAAATGGTAAAATGAAACATTCAGAGCCCCACAGAAACTGATCCAACTCAAATGCGGTTGGGGTGAGGGCTGGCAGCTGGTTTTTAAACACATTATTTTCTTGGCACACAAGAAGTGAGATCTCCTACGTGACCTGTGTCAGTGACCCAGTTCAGTCTAGAAGAGGTTGTGAAAACTTACTAGGTTTCCTAACTACTGGAATTTCAGACATAGGGTTATGTCAGCTGATTTTGCTTGTTACATTATGCCACACCAATGTTGTGGGCTATCAAAACAGAAACAGTGTGCAAGCGTAGTTGCAAAACTACACAAAGATGATGAACAAATGGCTTAGCAGAGTTTATCCGAGGAACTTTCTGGTCTCAACTCCTAGCCTAATGCCCATCAAACCCACAGAACTAAATCATTGTTTTGCTTACCTCTTAAGGCCTTTCCTCTGCAGTCACAGTGACACTGTTACCGCTGTCAGATGTACTGACATCTGCTGCAAACATAATGACTCTCTGGGTCACATTTTTTGGCAATCAGACATTTATTTTCTTACGAATGCTAGAAAGTTACCATAGACGAAAGTCTGTACCCTGTGAAACCCCCAGGGGCCAAACTCTCCAACTTTGAACAATAACCAAGTAGCTCTGAAGAAACAAGGCGCAAAGGGTTTTGTGGGAACTGATCGTTCTTGTGTCTGGGAACAGTGAAAGAATTTTTCCCCATTATTTTACACCTGGGAACACTTAACTCACACAGATGATACAAAATTAGCTTTCCTTCTCAGATTAGAGCAGCAGATGAGAAGGCAAGTGTGAGTGTTTGGCCAGTAGATCTGCATTGATAGAAATCTGCCTATACTCATTTCGCATGTGGAATATACCTTGAGAAAACTAATTCTTAGTACAAGGCCTCCTCCTCTGCTCTTCAACACAGGAACAAATTGTTCCTACTCTGTTTTCGGTCCTCTGTGAAGAGCACAGTATGTGATATCTAAGGAAGATGTCTGTCAGGAAGGTCAGTGAATATTCTTCAATAGAAACATGGGAAGTTAAAACTGGATGGAATTTTAATGGAGTTTCTCATTCAATTTTTGGCATATTTCTATGGGATAAATACCTTAAGACCTTTTCTGACAGATGTCCAAATTGTTCTTAAAAAAACTCCAGTGAACTAAAATTCCCAGCAACCTGAAGCAGTCAGTTCCAGGATTTCACTACCCTTCTTGCAAGACAAGTCTTTTTTGTAATATACAGCCTAAATATTCTTTATTGCATATTAAATCATTTTGTACTTCCTTCAGTGCACAGAGAGAATAATTTACAACCATATACATACAGTAATTTGTTTTGATTTTCTAATCCACCATTCATGTCTTGCAATTCCAGGCTGCTGCAGAAGAGAAAGTTGCCTCCTGCACTCCCAGCCTTTACCTGGGGCTTTCCAGGTTCAGCTCCTTCCCAGGCTGCTTGAAGAGTTCATGGTGCAGCAGCCCCCTGGCACTCACTGCGTCACTTCAGTAGCCCACCTCTGGTCTACTTTCTTTCTTTCAGAAGACTTTTGTCCCCTCTCAACTATCTCTATACTAAACAAACTCCTTTCTTCCAATCTTTTTATTGGCCTTGCTTTCTAACCCTCTTACAACTCTCCTTTGGATCTTTTTCCTATTGGTCTGGATTACTGTTAAAGTATGCTGCCCAGAGCTGAACATAATCCTCTACCTGAGCCATTATCAGTGCCAAATAGAGTGGAATGATTATCCTTTGGTTTTTTTCTTAATACAGCACAGTAACTTACCGTCTTTTACAACATCATTGTATTATTTTTGTAATGCTCTGCAACTTCCACTTACTTTCCAACAAATACAACCTTGTTATACAGGTCTTCTTTCCACCTTATATTTATGAATGCATTGATTCTCCTTAAGTATAGCATGTTGCATTTGTCATTTTAAAAGAAAATTAGTTTAATCCTCCACATTGGATCTGGCCCTATTGGATATTTATTACTCATCCAGTTTAGGCATCTGGTCCAAATAAACTTAGGAAATCTATAGAATTATAGGCCTGTATTACCCTAGACCAAGAAAATTGAGTTTGTTTTGCTAGAAATACATTAAGTAATGGTTACAGCTGATGCTCACTGTCACAAAAAAGTTATTACTTGCTATACTAAAACCAAAATAAAGCAAAGCAAAACCTCCTCTCCTCTCCTTCTCCCCCCGCGCCCTTCAACTTTTTAATTTAATGACTTCATTACATCAGCTACATAGGTTTTCATAACAGAAGTCACTGAACATCCACTGCTCTGTCTTAACAATCTTTCCACTCCATAGTTTGTGGTAAGTGCAAAGTAATGCTGATGAAATGGCTTACAATGAGCACGAGTTTAGTGCGGATATTTTATGTCACTACCTTCTTCCTCCATTCCTTCAGTCTTCCTACTTTTGGCAACTGTCAGAAACAGGATACTGGCCAAGACTGTTCCTACACAGCACAGCCTTTCCCACATTTATTGTCATTTGCACGGCAACTTTTGCAACTCAAGACATGGCAGTTTAACACATGAACAGCCACTATTAACTAACACGCAGTAATTTCACTGTGAGAGCTCTAATAATCTGCTGTAGCCCTGAGCACAGGGACCTTATGTGATCAATGCACAGCACTGTTATCACATTGCTAGTAAGCTGTATAGTATTACAAAACCAGAAGTGGTGAATAAAGTGTCTAATCCTCTTACATTAATACAAGTAAAAACAACACTTTTACCCCAGCTGCAGGCATAATAAAAGACTCTAACTTGACCTTCACACTCTTAAGGAAAATCTGCAGGGCTGGTTGGTAAAAATACATACTTTTAAATAAAAAATGAACCCATTTCTGTACTATACTTACAGCACAATAAATATGAAAGGCAACAGTATTACCGTAGAGTTGCTTTTCAGCATAGAACTATATAAATTAATTTGGGAAAATAAAACCTGGTCAGGAATCTTCCTGACTTTTTATGTAAAATACTTTCTGGTTTTGTTTGCTCAGGTTCTGCATTCTCAACTTTATATGAGTTTCTGTGGTTATCCTTAATTACAAAGATAAGCTGTCATCTTTCCAGGCTTTCTTGTAAATGCCTCTCTTTGTTTGATAAGTGATATCAATACTAAGCACCTTGTCACTAATGGATAGCTGTTTCTCCTCTCTCCATCTTTGTCAGTTTGACAGCTTTCCACCCGTGTGCTGTTCAGTGCTTTTCCTACCCATTTGTTTCCTACCCTTTCTTTAAGCAGTCACGTTTATTGTTGATAAACTTTCACATACGAATAAAAAGCACATTCAACTTGTGAGTCATTTTCTTCAGGCTTTGGAACATCAACTAAAATGCTCCCAACCACATAAAGTATTACTGAACGATATGCATAAACTAGTTATTTTTATATTTTTTATTTTTGTTATTATGCTTATTTATTGGTGGAAAAATGATAGGTTTTGCCAGAAGAGAACAAATTGAGAATCCTTTTTTAACCCATTGGACTTGACCTGCAACCTTAATTATTACTGTAATTTAAATACTAATAGACAAACCCCCCCCTCTTAGATTCAGAAAGCGCTTGTCATACTTTTGGATCACATGGGGTATGTTACAAGTAATGGATGCACACAACTTATTTTATCCTTTAATACCTGAAATTTATTGAATTCTAGGGTAAAATATGTCAATGTTTTATAAACATCTAACTCCAAAAATAAATGCTATCAGTGATATTGCAGCCTACAAAATTTCTACAGTTAAAAATCACTGAGACCAGAATTTCACTCTTAAGAAACCACAAATATAATTTTAATTAGCACCAATCTAATCATTTTACAGAAACAGAGTACTGCAAAAATATATATTTTTTTTTAAACACTGCAGCTGAGTCTTCTACAGTCACAAAAACAGAGTCCTAGTTTAATTTCTAAGTTTCACATTTGATTGTTTTTCACTTTGGAATATAAGCCCAAAAGTTCAGAACTGTTCCTCATACTAAGTTACTGGTTGTATAATCTTAAATAACTGGTTGTAAAATAATCAGTGCAGTGATAAAATAATGCCCAATAAAAAGACTAATTTCCTCGAGATTATTTTCTTATTGTCTTTTATAAACAAAATAGAGGGAAAAAATTAATACTGCAGATTTCTTGTTCTGGTGACAAAGTGTGTTATTTTAACAAGCAAGACAATTCGGCCTTCATGAACTGCAAGCTTCGGCTAAGGATTTTTATAAAACTAAGAGTGGCAGGGCAGAGCAAAGATAAATGTGACTTTGCCCTCAAACAAGGAGGGCATTTATGTACTTCAGGGTTAAAGAGAAACAGATTTATTCTGTATGAAACAGTTTTGACTACACAACCATGCAAAGCATATGCTTAATGCAGAACGGTATGTATCTTCAATTGTAGTGATTAATTGCGACATGGTTCTAAAGCACTGTCTTCATTTGTGGTATAGTCGTGATTATACACAATTAATATTTTTGTCTCAAGGAACGCTGCTGCAAAAGTCCGATATAGTGAAATAATTTGGATGGAAATCGGACAAGACATGGGCAGGTTAAGTAGAGTGCCAACATGAAAAAAAGGTTCCCCTTAGCTGCATTCCCAGTTAGGCTTCAAAATCAGACCTGTCAAATGGGAGAAGTATCCACTGCATAGTTCTCTGCACGTTAAGAAAGACGTCACAATTTTAAATAATTTTCTCAAAGGAAGGAAAAGTATTTTAGTACAGCCCCAAAAGTGTATTTTTCCCTCATGTGGTTTCTCAAAATTGTTTGGCAGGAAATAAAAATATCTTTCACAATGACACCCAGTATAGAAGTTTAATCCACCTTATTTAATTTCAATGAAGTGAAAGTAAACAATGATCTTATAATTGTAAGAATCTGAGAACCTCCCCAGTTATAACAGTCACGCTTCTAACTTTTTTTTTTCTTAACAAAAATCTTTAACTGGTGAGTTTTTATTTACCCAGCAATATCAAATCACTTGGGGCTATACAAAGAGTTTCTTCAACACCCAGAAAAACAACTAGGGTAGCAACTGCATCATCTTTAGACCAAACTTTGCAAATTAGCTGCGACTCAAGAGGGCTGTGCACAGGACAGAGTAACATCAGTCTACAACGTCATTCATCATATTTCTGCTCTATTTGTATGGCGAGATAAAACCTGAGTTTACCAGCTGTATGTTCTTTTCCCTAAACATTGAACTTTTCCATGGGTCCTAAAGCAGAGCTGGAAGGGAATAATCTTGATATCTAACACAGTGTCTGATTAGGATTAGAAGTTCCAAAAAGCATGGGAAACAGAAGCCTTTATAGAAGGCAGTTTTGGTAGGGCTTAATGCAAGATTCTGAGCATCTCCCTGTTAATTAGAAACCAGTGCATTTCAAAAGTTTCCAAGAAAAATTCTGAAGTACAGAATTACATCTGCAGTGCATTTTAACATAGTGGGTTTTGCTGTTTGAGATAGATTTATGTGTCATTTTTGTAACCTCTTACCCAGAATATCCTCCTCATCGCTGTCATGTAAGTCAGTAGTTGCATGCCCAGTGATACAGACGAACAGCAAGATAAAGGTTAAAGGTAACGAACACCCCTTCTTTCTTCCTTTCATCTTTCCTGTATAACATATAAATGACAATACACACTTAAACCAAACTCCTTGAGTGCTCTGCAAAAGTCATTAACAGGGTAGTGCATAGCCATATGGGTACATATACAAACTGGGAGCTTTGGAAATAACGTGAGCTATGTTAGTATAATTATATTGCAAGCACAATGAAAAACAAGACAAGATTTATAGATGTGCTCAGCTGACTGCAAGTCTCCTATCCCACCTCCAGTACAGATCAAAGGCATTGCTATTACTTTTATTTTATTTTAAGCCACAGTTGAAAACACCTCCCAGAATACATAATGATATAAAATGTAACACTGCACTTTTCATGTCCTGATCAGTTTTACACAATGTATAGTTGGCTGGAATGTCCAGTCCTTCCAAATAAGTTTTACTCTGTCTGCAGACCCTAGATTGATTGCCACAAACATAAGATTCTATTTTTAACAAATATTTCACCAATTTATAGTTACCAAGTTCCTGGACTTTTGCATAAGTTGCATTTCACAGGAGTCAGTAAACTTTTTGCAACATGAACATCAATGCTTTAAGAAGTATTTTATATCTTGTAGATCCCTTTAATATTGAAAACCTCACTTAAGTGCAGATCTGTTATTTTTCACGTACAATCAGTGCAACCATAGCCATTCACACAAAGAAAACACTTGTATTCCATGGCAGCTGGCATGTTCATATTTCCAAAGATGAGGCTATACATGCACATATGACAGTACCTCTGGAAAACTTTTCCTTTAACTTTTTTAGAAATACCTATTTTCCAACTAACTAAAAGCTCCTTACGGGTCTCTGAATTCTAATCAGAGAATAGGCTCAATATCTCCTTTAGCTACCAAGAGATAGATTCCCTAAGATATCATCTTTTCCTAAAGTATGATACTAAACTTTGGCTAAGTTAATGAATATTAACTTAATAGAAAGTAAAGGTCAAAAGACTAGGAAGTTCCTAGCCTTCAGATGCTGCTTTGTCTTTAGGGGTTTTGTTTACATGCCTGTGAAGGTAGCTTGTCTGCATCACCTAAAACAGTGAGGGCAGGAAGGGCTATGGGAGTAGATGAGATGACCTGTCACTGTGCTTGGGATACAGCTTTATAGCAGGAAGGCTAGAGAGATGATGCTGAAGTGGCAGGTGACATAAACAGAAGTCCTCTTTAACAGATTAAACTTTTCTGAGTGACATATCTTTGTCCATGAAGTTAGAAGTAAATCATACCTGTGGTATCGAAGAAAATACTAGCGAGCAATGATGTCTTAGAAAAGTTAAATCCTCACAGAGATTGACCAATTTGACACAGCCACTTTGTGCCAGAGCCAGAAGGTGCAGTTATATCTCCAACACCAAATCAGAGTCAGAATTTGCATTTCTCTCTCAACAACTTATCAATTTTCCCCTCCTGCATACTCAGTGTTTTCCTAACTTGCAGCATAAGTAGTAAAAAAAGAAATGCGTTCTTAAAAATAAGTCTTGGTGAAATTACAGACCAGACCATGAGTAGCACTAATTATGTGGATAATTTTTTAAATTCACCATTCCCTTTAGAAGGCTTCAGTATATATTGTAGTGAAAAACAGAGATTTTTTTTTCTTTTTTTTTGTAAAGGGACAGAATTTTGGGATCAAAGGAATTTCTCTTTTAGCCAGAAAATATGACAGCATTAACTTTTTCATCATAATGCTTTCCTGCTAAAATAAAGAATGCATTTGTCTTTCGTTCATTCTAAGCTTAATTTCTACATTGACAAATAAAATCTTTCATCCTCATAAAGTTGGCAAAATGTTTGGCAAAAAAATTCAGATCTCATTTTGCCCTATTAATCATGATTTTTTAAACAAACTTTCCTCAAAGACCATTGTTTACTTCTATGAACAAATTCAGAAATTTCTGCTTTCTACTAGAGATGTAATAGCTACTCTTGGAATAGAAACCAACTTGTTACAAATTCTGAAACGTTATGTAAACTGAGAAAATGTGCAAGAGGTACAATCGCTCATTTTCAGGTATTTTTCAAAGAAATAGAAGTAGTGTCCTTCTTCATGTTTCCAACTAGAAGTCCAGTTTTACATTCCTATATTATTTTACATGTTAAAACTTAATTTAATAAGGTAGTATTTTTCCCCTTTCCCCAGTGACAAATTACTAGTGATCCGTTTGCTCCATTCAGAGTGAATAATCCATAAATAATTTTTCCCCAACCTCTTTACTGGAGGAATTACTTATGGGCCTCTTGGCTAACCTCAGGATATCCCTACAGTATTGCTAAAACACATGGGGGGAAAAAAAAAACCATGGCACTGTGCTATGGATTTGTCAGTTATCAGTTCACTCTAACATGCCAGACGCTTAGACCTAATTACATTCATTAATGCTACTGTCTACATTTACTTGTGTACCATCTGCTCTCATTTGCCTTAATTTTTTGTCAGTCTGTTTGGAAGTCTCTTGTTTATATGTGATAATTATATGCTAGTTAATTATTTCAATTTTCTAATGCCATCCTCCTCCCAGCTGTTGTCCCAATATTATCTCACCACTGAGTTTTTAAAATATTACATCATTAAAGGAAAGGAAGAGTCTTTACTGAAATGCTCATTGCTACCCACTGAATACTTTTGAGTTACAGCACCCAACATTAGCATTAGCATACTCTCTCTTTAGGATATTCTCAGCATTTTGTGTCATTATTCAGGTAATTTTCAGTTTTCCAGTCAATCAGAGAACAGATACTCCCTCTCCATCTTTTTCTAAGTACAGTACATATTATAACTTTGAAAGCAAAGTAACTGTTCCAGACCAATGGCAATGGCCAACCTTGACATTACTGTCACAGTTTCAGGAGGTTTGCTGTGATTTTGATCAGCTTCTGTGAAAGTGGATGAAGTTCAGTGCCAGAATATCCACAGTAATAGATCTCTTTATACACTACCTGGCAAAAATAGTGTCTTAAGCTTCAGATGCTAGAAATAAATCACGTATGTAATAAGCAAATCTTTTAACATATCGATATAATACCATGTAAAACACAAATCCAAAATAAACCAAGAAAACATCTTTAAAAGGAATTCTGTTGACTATATTTTGCACAAAGTGAATAGAGGTAACAATGTTTCTTTTCAGCTTTCATAGTCCGTTCTATGATTTCCAGAAACAGACTACCTCTTACAATGCATTTGGCCTAATACCAGATTTTCTTCCACGCAAAGCTTTGTGGTACATGGCCTTGGAAGAATTTTACTTTTTTTATCCAAAGGTTAGTGAAATAGTTACAGCAAATCTTTTTATTCAGCCCTGATAAAAAGTCCAGTCACGCTTTAAAGGAGGAAGAAGAAAACTCTGTACAAGGTAACTGGAAGTTGTCTAAGATTGTCTTTACGATTTGAGAGACATCTGATTTATGATGTTAGTTTGACATTAACTAAAATTAAAATAAATCCACAACTAACAAAAATTGTACGGGGAGAAATACTAAAAAAATTCAAACTGCACAAGAATGAGTACTTAGCATTGTAATGTAAATAAAGGTGGTGATAGTTTGATATCATCTAGGCTGAATAAAAGCAGAAATATAATAAAATATTCAGATTTGATACTTAGTAATAATTTTCACACTACGCGTGGCTCCTGTGAGTTCATGGGAACAAAAAATTACAAAATACACTTTCAATTTTAGTTTTTAAAATGACATGGGAAAGGGGAATTTTCTAAGCACATTGTTTTCCTTAGCAGTTTTAATTTGTAATCATTGGCAGAGTTGTGACCCTTCATAAAAGAACCTGCAAATTATCCACAACCTCAGTTGCCCATGGATTAATTCCAAGTTTACCCGTGGGCTCTCATTTTCTATATTTGAGTCTTTTCAACCATGATGGCAAAACTCTCACTAGTTCAGGAAAATTCTATTTGAATTTGGTTTGGATCACTCAAGTTGAGGTCTTGGTTCCTTCTTCCAGGAATCTGCAGAGTATGGATTTAGATTGCAAAATATAGTAATCCATTTTTACTGAATCATCCAATATTCCCAAAAGCTTGTTTCCAAGTAGAAGAAAAATATAGGAAACAATCAGCCAGAAATGGAAATACTCAATAAGTTTCTCTTTTTCATTTGAAAATAGAATTTCGTATATCATGAGCTACCGTATATAATTGTCACTGTGTGATTATGAAGATAAATTAGTGCATTTGTACAGAGAACAAAAATCTTACCAGGGTACAGTATTTCTATTCTTCCATTCAACTCCTACATTTCCCTTAAAGAGTATCTTGTCAAAAGTAGGGCTTCTTGATGCTTGGGCAATTTCCCAAGAGGAAAAATTTAGGCTGTATAACTGCATGTCTGCCTTACTGCAAAGTCTACTGAACAAAGACAATCTCCTTTATCTTCTTGTTAACCTTCCCCCAAGGTCACACATTCCCAGAACATTGTGTCGGGTATGGGTGGAGGTGGGTTGAAGGGGGTGAAGGTTTTAGTACTGAATTGCTTAAATCCTTCTGTAGTTTAATTATTTCTTATAATTCCTAAAGGAAAAGTAAATCCAAGATCAAAGTGAACTTGGCACTGCTTTTTCAATTAAAATCCCCAAACCCTCTAGAAAAGTCCAATATTTCTGATTTAATGTTCAGCTGTCCAGTAACAGAACTTTAAAGCTGTAAGCCTCTTATGATACTGATTTTATTTCCTTTTTTTTAATGCACTGTTTATTTTTTATTGTATTTATATGGAAAGCACAATTCTAATTTAGGACAGCCAGGAATCAGTCCAGCGTTAATACTGGCTTTTCTTTATATCAAAGTGTCATCAATGCAAATTCCAAGAATTCCTAAGACATTTCCTTAGGAACCGCACTCTACTGCTCCCAAACTACCTACCTTTTGAGTGAGACATTTTTATATCTATAACAGACAACATCTAAGTTACTTGACAAAGGAGATCAAAGGTCTATGGGTAATAGCTGACACTGATTTATTTACTGGTTTAACTAAATGCTTTCATTTGTGAATAATGCCATTAGTTTCCCTCAAGCTGGAATATAGGTAGACAAAGCAGACCACAAGCAATCAAGGAAGTTCCCTGTAACAGATCCTTATTACCTGGTCTTACAATGAGACTTTTTTATCTTGCCACCTAAACATAGAAATACAAGAAAGCTCTCAAGACTTTTCTTTGCTGAAGACAGACAAGTATAAAACTCTGTGTGTTCTCCATGCAGTTTGCAGCCTTTGGAGCCAGATCTTTTATACGTGTGTATACATATATATATGTTTTTTTTTTTTTTTTTTTTTACTTAGCAGTCTCTTCAACACCAATTTCTATAATTACCAGAATGCTTAGAGGCAAACATTTCTTCAGCACGGTATTTATCTCTAGCTAGCTAGCGGGAAAAAGCAAAATAAAAGCTAGCACTTCCAGTAGTAGCCAAAACCAGACAGCTTTAGAAAATGGCATAAAGTGGCATTGTAATGAGTGTAAAAGTGACTCATTCACACTGACAGCCCAGGAAATGGAAGCGCGCATATAAAAAAAAAAAAAAAAAAAAAAAAAAGCAAAGGATATAAGCAAATAGAGGAATGAATAGCAGGAGATACGATGTGCATAGTCAGAGGTTGAATTTAGCAGAGCCTAAAATTAAAGATATAAAGGTCTAATTAGTCAGGATTATAGCACCTCTGATATAAAAGCAGACCTTTTTCAGTTCACCATACTTCAGAGGCATTATATTTGCCCTATGATATCTTGTACTACCTAGTAGACTCGTATGACAGAGATTTAATTAGACATACCTGTAAGCATTGTCTCCCAGCTGGCAGTCAGTGAGCTCCCTTAAAAAGTATTTTACTACATGTGCTATTTTGCAGCTGTTTGAAGGATCATGTTTTCTCATTTACTCTGGAGTAAGTATGAAGAATGAAGTAAATATGAATTCTGTCACCACTGCTCTGATGTAAACTGAACAAAGAATGATGATACATGCCCTAGCTTTCTAAGTCCCAGAGTCAGTGCTGGTCTATCATTCAAACCCGCTTCCACCAGAGCAAAGTCTTGCAGTGTCACGGTAACTTCATAAAAAGGGAGGCAGTCTGCTGTGGGTCATCAGCACACAAGCATTACTGATTGAAAGCATGAGCTATTGGAATTTCCCCCCCTCAACTTATCTCCCTCCTGTGCCCTACAGCAGCAGGCCTAACAGTGTCTATCGGTCCTGAGATCGGAGACTCCATCAGATTCCTCCAAGAACTTCAAAATTCCTTCTTGTTACGGTAGCAAATTTTGGTTGGTTACCTATCTTTCATCATTTACACAAATGTTGACTTGCTGCTGCACTATTCCAGTCTCTTAAATTCCCAAGTGAAAACTGGGAAGTGAAAATTGGCAAGAGAAAATTTAGAAAAACACAGGTCTTCATTCGCTTTTATGCTGAAAAGTTGTATGACCTGATGTCACTGTTTCAGTTTAAACTCCCACTTTGGTTCTGTTTTTAAGGTTGTAAATGCTGCTTTGCTAACACAACTGATGAACGAATTTAAAAGAAACCTTGGTATGTTTTGAAATTGAAACAAAAAAAAACCCTTTCGCTTGTGCTTTAAAAGTGTTTTCCCTTTTCCAACTTAGCTCCAGGACCTATTTGTTCCCTTCTACTAGTCAGCTCACACCTGGCACCAGGTTCTTTTGCCATCCTGTCTCCGCTCAACTTCCCTCATGACACAGCTCCAGGCCCTTATTTCCACCTCCATTGAGTTGTCCTTCTTACCTGGCTCAGTCGGGGCCTCACATCCATGATATCCATTCACCCAAAAGCTGGGAACTGGGTACATTCTGGGAGGTAGAACGATGGTGAGAGTATGCCTTGGCAACAGTAGCTGGCGAATAATTTTCCTAACTCCCTGATCATGCAGTGCAGACCACCTGATGCAACAGTCCAAGTGAATTATAAACTCTGAAATTAAGAGGGTTTTTTTTTAAAATAGCTGCACTTTTCACAGGAACACTGGATTTGCCTACATCAAATCATATAACTACTAGTGATACCTTTATGGAGAATGGCTAATTATTTTGTAGCTACTTCTATTAGCCATAGGGGAAAAAATAACCCAAAATAAAACACATGGCACAAGATCCAGCATTATGAGATTATCGTAAAGGACATACTTAGAACATTATTTAAATTTCAGTTTCCACCTCATAGAAGACTGCTTCAAACAGAAATAAAGAAATAAGCCAGTTATTTATTTAGATGCGGCAACTGCATCTATCCAACATGCCACATCCCATCCTGAGGTAAATCTCTACTCCATGTATACAGCCCGTTTTCATTGTGACATAGCTTTCAACAGGGAAAGGAAATATTCTTTTCCTCCTACCAAAACATTTTTTAACTGTAGACTAAAGCAAATTACGAGTTTACATAATTTCATAAATCTTAAAAAGCAAAACACCAAACCCACCGCACTCAAACCTGTACTACTTGGGCACAAACTGCCTGTTTCTAGCAAAAATATATGTCATATAATTCTATTTTCAAAAAGAAAATGCCTTCAGCATCCTAATAGCTACTCTCAGAGCACAAAAGCCACTAGCAAAACAGACAAGCAGCAACACATGGTTTTCGGAACAGAGCATAGTAGTCCCACATTAGCATTATAAAGCCTCTAGCCTGGTTTTTTTGCTAGCAGTTTGGACTGGAAATGTATAGCGTACGTTTTCAAATCTCAGCTGTACTTATTGATAAATAGTCACATATTTAGAGGTCAGTTAACTTACCGCAACCTTCTTTTCTAATGGAGACGGTCATTTCAGTGCTGTATATTTGTTATCAACCCAGTTGTGTGTAATTTCATAATGTACACACTAGAGAAACACAACTACTCGATTTCAGTAAAGTGAAGCTGTCAGTTACTGAAAATGTAACAGGTAGGCACAGGAGGAAACTGCTTGCCACACTGATGCCTCTCCTGACTGATTTTGACCGTACTTATTAACCTTTTGCCACCTCATCATCACACGGATCACATTTTGCACACATACCAAAGATCAAAACACAAGTTTCTTTGCTTTGTCAAGCAAGTTTAGCTCACCCTGTCTATCTTGCCAGCTGGAGACACCACATATATTGTTACTGCAATGGATGTACAAGCTTTGGATCATCACACAGCTCAGAAAAACGGTAATTGCCATCAGTGGGAATACTCCCAGATTCAGACTGCCTCAGATTATCACCCTGCAATTACTTAAAGCCAACATAAAATAACACTGCCATAGAAAAGAAAGGGTCGTATTCCCTTCATCTCCCACCACAGCGTAGGTCATGCTGCTTATTCTGGCGGCAGGGCCAGCTTCTGTGGACCTACAGCATTCATCAGATGAGTCTCAGAGCACAGTAAACTTCAGCCTCATCTTTCTACACTACTTTTTCTCTGACTGATGAAAGCATAAATCATTGTCCAGAACCTCATTACGTTAGAGACTGTATGAATATAGAGGAGAAAGACTGCTTCTCAACCAAAGTAGAAAATATTTACAGTAAATGCTAATACCCTTCTACAGACATTTCTGTGTTCATAGAAACTGCACCAGCTAAGCATTTCCTTCATTTAGTACTTGTATTTCTTATTTACTTGCTGCAATTGCTATTTCAATATAATTGTTTTAAAATCAGTTCTTTTGGAATACTCTATTTTCTGGAAGAAGGTTGAACTTTCTCGTGTCCAGATCAAATCCTGGTCAACATGTTCAAATGCCTAGTTTTATTTTTTCAGTATGAACCAATCAAATCAAATGAACCAATTAACTTCAGAAGTATACTTAGTTATGAATGGCACACATCAAGGAAGATGGCAATAATACTAAAGATGGAAAATGAACAGCTGTATTAACAGCAACAGGAAATAATTACGGAAACCGAACAAAGGAGTTGTGAGAGAAAATTAAAAGGACTAAAAATGAGTCTATTTTCCTGTGAAATAACTATCAGAGGAAAGGAATTATACAATTCCCCATATGGTTTTGCTTCATTCTGCCCCCAGGGGCACTCTGTCCCTGTTGTAAAGTAAAAACAGTTTCATAAGAGAAACACACAGAAGTAGGAAATTGTCTCTGTTTTTTAAGACAGTTCTCCCTGGCTTCAGTGTGAATAAGAGCTTTAGATACTAAGACCCCATCAGCTTCTCCTAGTTCTTAGAGAGAAAATATGACTGTTGAGAATGTAGCCCAAACAACGAGCAATAGTAAGTACTGGAATTAGACAGATTTTAAACAGCTTGCTCCAGAATTGTGTATATGAGAGTCATGTTATTTTTGAGGCTATTAAGCTCTACTGATGTTCTATTTTTTGGTTTTAAAATTTCTTTTCTTGTTCCTATACACATGCTCTGATTCCCTCTGCCAGGCATTCTCAGAACATACTGAATGCACACCACAAAATCATGATAGTTAGAAAGCACTTGGAGCTACCACTTGATTTTAAAATGCAGAAGAGAGTTATTGCCAGAATCACCTTCTTAATGTAGATGCTAAAGCAGCTTCCCAGAATGTGAAAGGCAATGCCAATGTCTCTTTTTTTCCAGAGAAGATTTAACATTCATGTTTCCAGAAACTATCTTAATCCCATTGATATATCCATGAGAGCAATCTGTGTTCTCTGCCCTAAAAGTAATTCAAGATCCACAGAGTCAGAAGAATAGCATAAAGGATATCAGTGCCCCTGTACTGCAGAACAGACAATCTGAGTGCTAGTATCTGCTCCTGTTTATGCACTTAACTTGGAAGGGTTATCAGAGAAACATGTAAACAGTCCTTGAAGCTAGATCTGGAATCCCGTAGCTCTCCTTCTATAACTGTGGCTCTGGTCTAGCTAGAGGTGAGATTTCAAACTCACTAAAGGCTCTGGACGTGTTCTCTGAAAGCCTGTTAGGAAGCTTGTTATTTTACACCTTTGTTTTGTTTCCTAGGCACACTGTATCTTGGACCACTTTTCCCCCAATCTCTTAACATTTCCTCTCCGAGAGAAACTCTACCTCCTTTTTGTACACTGTCCCTCGTTGCCCTTCAGATCTGACACTAAACCCTAAAACGGATACCAACAATTTATAAGTTTTTACCATTAGACTTTCAAATTTAACTCTCTGATGAGATTAAGGATAAATTCAATGTCATTAATTGTTCTATCTGTCCTGAGCCAAGAAAATCATAAAAGTTTAACTTACAGTTGTTCTGCATTTAGAATGTTAGCTAGATGAGTAACAATTCAGTTTTCATTAGCAGTATTAGTAAACATGGGCACTGCACTAAGAGGGTAAATGCCCTTTAAAGGTCACATAACTACACCAGACAGTCGAAATGCATTACATCTCCAGCTTACAAACTATGCCATGCACAAAGTAATGATAAACATAAAGATTACTGAAAGTCAATTAAAAGCACACTTGGAGATTCTCCAGCATAAAAGTTAGAAAAATTTCAAAGAAATGGATTTATCAAGCAATTGCCCACAAGACTACTTTTTAATGAACCGTTTCATGTGGGATGTATTTGACAAGAGAAAAGACTGGAGCAGAACGCATTTATTAATCATCTTTACCTCCTCAACATTGCCCTGTGTGCATTACACACAAAGTAAACTTGATTACAATTCTCAAGTTCACCTTAAACAATAATCCAGATAAATTTACTGTGGATATAGATACTTGCTGCCTTCACAATCACAAACTCTCTGCTAGTAGAATTAAATAATGAGCAGATTATAAAGGGAAAAGGCTGACATTTTTCCCAAGTCGGTGCCTAGCAATTCCTACAGCATGCCTTTGCTGTTTGTATCTACACTGACAGCTGGGCTTCCTGTCTTTGCGTCTGTCCATAAGACACTCAGGAAGGAAGCTTTATATTTTTACATGTTTTCCATGAAGTACTTTGATGACTAATTTCTAAAGTACTGAGTCACATTGACCTTTCACATACTCCCCCCATCCAAATTGTTATTGTTCTCCCTACTCCACTTTTCTCATCGTTACATACCTTCTCCTCATTTAAACGGTATTTAGATTTTCTAAAACACAGTTAGCTAAATTTTTTTTTTTTTTAAATACAGGCTAGTATCACTGTTTTTCATTACACAGTTACTAAAAATGAAGTTTATGTCAATTCAATTTCAAGTAATATATTACAAAAATCACCAATAATATTCTGGGTCTTTGAAGGCTGGGGGTGGTGTGTGTTTGCTACATTGGCACCACTGTAAGCCTCATTCACTACACTCCTCATTGTTCAAGGGTTTTTAGTTTCTTGAGAATTTCAATACACATTGTGAGTGAAATTGGCTTATAGTAGCATCAGCTTAATTTGATTCTCCTAAAATGTTCTTGCACTTCTCAAAATATTAATTGCTTCAAATGTTACATGCCTTAGAAAGATTTCAAATAGCCTGGCAGACCACTCTGCCTGAATCAAGCCTCCCTTGGAGCTACTGTAGTGGAGAAATTGCTTTAAAAAACAAGAATTTTTTTCCAAACTCCAGCTACTGATCAAAATTAACATATTCACCTTTAGGATGGTTTTCTTTCAAAGAGCTGTCTTGGAGCTCAAAATACCTTAGTCTAAGACTCTGACAACTAAAGATTAGTTGTATTAGTAATCATAAAAGTATGTTCATTGTCCTACTGTTTCAAAATTACAGAGAAAAAAAAGTCTCCCTTTTTGCAGCACTCATTGCTGGACTTTGAATCTAAACATCTTACTACTGCATCTACCGCATTCTAAAGAAAACATACCAGTAGACACTCCTTTCTGCCAGCTAAAGGAAAAAAAAAAATCTTTCATGTAAAACTGAAAGTCTGTTGCAAAGTACTCACCCAACTCCTAGCAACAGTTCTTGAAGAAAGAAAGAATTCCTGAATATGATCCTCCCCTACCAATTCACGTTGAAGGGGTGTGGTGTAAAACTACAAAGGCAGGATTGCAACCTGATCTTCCTAGAGCAGGCTCCTGCCCGTGGATTAATCAGTGAGTCCTTGTTCTCGCTTTTTGTAGAGCACATGCGTTCACTCTGGGTAGAATTCAGAGATCTGCAGCAGCTGCAGGGACACTTCCTGGCTGAAGTTTTCTGATCTCCCTGCAGTTTAGAGCAACTGTTTTCTGAACAGCCCTAGCTCAAATTAAACGCTCTTTTAAAGAATGAGAGACAGTCTGTATGATATTCTATTCATTATACCTTGCAGGCTTTGATACGGCTCATGAGGATGCCATATTAATTGGCTATTTAAGAAAGATACGTTGTGGTTTACTGTTGGTTTTTGTTTGTCTGTTTGTTTTTGAATAAAGTCATGCTATTCGCTCTAAATCCAGGCTGCATTCGTTACAGTATCTGGAGCTGTACTACAAAGGCTATTCTGCCTTCAGCTAGAACATAGCATCTATTTACAAATCATGCTAGTATGCGCTAAAATTAAAGTTAAGCATCATTAAGAGTACCATGGCTGAATACAGGTACGGGGACTCTAGATGTAAAACTGAGACCTTGTAATTTGTGGATGTAGAGACAGATGACCAGGATCTTAGTCCTGGACATACAGGATGAGAATTTCCCAGATAAGGAATTAAACAGCAACAGAGGCAGAAGTAACAGCTGAAGAACAGTAAACTCACACAGTTAGTAGCTGTAACTAATTGCAATTATTTCTGGGCAAAGACAAACAGGTGAGTTAAATCACTTTCACTGAAGATTTACATTCATCTGCTCATCACCATCCTGAAACAAATTGGAAGTTTCTCATAGTCAGTTAACAGGTTAACTATCTCTTAACACAAACCAAAGTGCTCCTGGCAGCTAGAAGCACTCATGAAGGGGCAGTTTAAATGCTGGGGGTGGGGTTCTACCATACAGTTACTAATTACCAACTCCTAGCTCAGGTAAAGCAAGGAGCAATCCTTGCTCAGGAGAAGTCAGTTAAATGAAAATCGTCAGTCTGTCATCTGTATGACACCGAGCCTCTGAAAAACATATTTTGGGGGCCCACGTGTTAAGAATTAGTATCTATCATTGCTATCCATAAATCTCTTCAAGGGTCACAAGTAAGACTGCCCAAAACAGATGTACAAAAATGACACCATGATTTAAAGAAATCTCAGTCTGTACATTTACAATAGAAACAAAACCAACTAGAGTTCCAAAAAAGACATAATTCCTTGCTTTGCTTTTCTTAGAATGCATCTATGTGGATGAACAGAGAGTTTCAAACTTGCTCCACTTTACAAGTCATTCACAGATGAGCTGCTTTCTTTTTAGTCATACCAGATACTGAATGGTCTGAATTTACAGGTCCGTGCAAATATATTCTGCATCTAGGGACTCAACCTGGTCAAAATTTCAAGTAGGTTTTTTTTGGTTTTAATAAGAAATATGTATTTTTTTAAATGAACATGCAAAAAAGAATTTTCAAAGTTTGTGTCATAATGTGTTAGCATCATTCCTTTTTTTCTCACAAGATCTCACTCAAGTCACTCAGATTTAGTGTGCAAAATAATAAAGTAATTCTGAAAGAAATATTTCACACAGACATCTAAAAAAAAAAGCTAGACTTCTAAAAGACATTTGTCTTTTTATGGTCAAATAGGTTGAGAATCTTATATAAAGAAAAGTACTTTGGGGAACATAGAAGAGAATGAAACCCCTTATTTTGATTAAAAGTTAGATTAAGAAATCTTTGGTAAACAATAAACCAGGACAAGAGTAAAAATACCACCATGTGCATGAAGAACACATGTCCAAAAGAAACATTCAAAGGAAACAGTATTTCATTTTAGGGTGAATATTTTTGCTTTCTATTCTCTTAATGTCTCTCCAGTTCCCACATGCAGTCCTTCTAATTTAGTTGTCAGGAGGGTCTCTGGACTGCTTTGCATTATACCTATAACATAAAAGGCTTCAGCTGAAAATGGAATCAAACTCTGAAGATGGAAACAAAACTGTTTTGAACCTTTAGTGGGATCAAAGAATTCCATTCAGCTATGTCCTGGCCTAGGCAATCACACTAACCTCTGGCTTGCCCTGCAACCCGCTGATATCTTACGACAGTTGTCAATAGTTAAAGATCCACAGTAGAAAAAGTCCCTACAATTCTAAAGAATATTTTTTGTTCCTTTTTAGAAGTGTCTTTCAAGTTGAGCAAGATGAAATTTGTGAGCTCTAAAACTAGTCACTGAAAAGCACTTTTCTAAGGTCCTACGGGAGTCTAGAAACATCTCAAAAAGTAAAACTTGCAAATCGCAAAACTCACCAACCCAGCTTCTCCCTAAGAGATCACCTAACTGTGGTTATTTTTATTAAGCTTTGTTGCTGTTCTGAAGAACCCAAGAATCCTTACTTTGAGAATTTCTAACATTTGAGTATGTGGCATTATCATTATGTTCTCTCTTCATGTTTATTTATAGCATATGCTATATGAATCAATTGCCAATACAAAGATTACAATTTGGAAGATTGCCGTTTCACATGACTTCTGGCATCAACCCACAGAGTCAAGCTCTGGCCAGTTATGTAGTAGTAGGAACTGTACACATTACTGAATCAGTGTGAGAAAAGACCATTTATAGTACATATATCAGCAGGCTAGCTACCAAATTCTGCTTGTTTTTCATAGATTACACCGGCATGCAGAGGGGGCAGTAGAAGCCTAATATTCCAGCCCCCTTTACAAGCTGCTTTCTGCTGGCCTGTTTTGAAATGACTCATGTTTGACAGTCAAAGGCAAGTCCAGAGAGCACTTACATGATCTTTCTTCTATAGCTCAGGGATTACAACCCCCGAACATCACAGATTGGAGAGGGGCAGAAGAGGCCCAGAAGAAAGGTCTGAAGGTCAGTAGACAAGACCAGTACCACTGAATGCATTCCAGATCATTCATATCACCGAGAACTTCCATAAAGTTGACACGAGCACAGTTCATACTACATTTCTGTCAAAATAAAATTGACTTACAGCTCCATTTTTCATGACTTCTATACCTCATTATGTATCAGTAAGCAGATATATACACAAGTACAACTGAAGTAAACAAAAACAGAGAAGCCATAAAAAAATGCCTTATACAAATTCTTGCAATACTCAAAGGTACTTTGGCTCTGGAGAGTTCAAAGCTGAGATGATTAGATTTTAGCCATCTGACAGTGCATAGAATTGCTACCCACAAATTGGCACATCAGGGAATAAAAAATAAAAAATACCAAACAAAAATGGGGGAAGCTTTATGCGAGAGGTCAACATCATTACAAGTCTGATGAACGAACAGACACTGCTTGAAAAGGCACACTGGCTGCCATCTGACAACAGGAAAAATCCTTCAACTCCATGTTCTCAACTGGTAGCTCTTCCTGTGGAGCTCTTTCTGGTGACTATAGCTCCGCTTTTTCCAACAGCAAAAACAGGAGAGAACGTGCCATCCCAGAATAACCCCTAGCTTGGAGCTCTGTCTTGACTACTGGTCTGCAGAAGGTAGGTGAGGATAACAACCCTAATGGTGAAAGTCTTAGGATTTGACAAATGCATACAACCCACAGGTCAAAAACGACTGACTCTTTCTTGAGTCACACCAGTGACTTTAGGTCAGATACTCCACCCTCCTCTCTCCATCATCTGCCATGGTACTACCACAGCCTGTTTCCACCACAGTGTGGCAAGCTATTACTGGTTTTACACTGGGAGTATTGCTAGTGCCAGCAAGACATCAGGAAAATGGAAGACAAGGGCTAATAACTAACCTAATAGCTTCAGAGGACTGGGGCAGCATCACTGTCTCCTGGAATGTCTGTCATCAGTTTGGGTTGGTGGTCATGCTGAGACTGAAAGGGATGGAGGAAAAGACAGTGAACTTCAAGTTCTCCTGTACTGTGCATCTTTCTTTGTACGAAGTGGATGGGCTTTAGCAGAATATGTTATACTTAAACATAGTGCTAAATACACGGTGTTCAGAAGTGAAGATGATGCGCAAATGTCCAATCTTGTTATTGTTTACTATAACAGAGCAGAGATAAAGCAGCACAAAACTATATGAAGTTTTGTGTCTGCATATATAATATATATATTATTTTTTCGAGCTCTACCATCCCTGAAGCAGGATTTACTACATACCACAGTTGGAAAAACACATAAGCATTTGCTTACACAAGCTGTTCTTCGGGTCATAACACAATTGCCTTTCTCAGTGAGGGAGTGACATCACTTGATCTTTAACATAGACGTTTGTGATGTTTTGTTGCCCCCTACTGATGCCACTTCACTTTTCCACTGCTTAGTTCTTCAAAAATTTTCAGAGGCAAGAGCTTCCTGTCTCCTGCTATCAACAAAATCAATCATAACAACACTTCTACATGGTGCTTGAATTAAATGAAAAAGCATGAGTATTTCTGAAACCTCACAAGGAAACAGCAAGCTTACAGGAAAAATACCACCAGCGTAGTTGGCTTGCCCCAGTGAGCTTAAAGTCAGGGCTAAGAAGTAGCAGTCGCTGTCACCACACAGGGTAAAAGCTCCCAAAGGCCTTTTCCTCAGCACAGACACTAATCGTCTCACACAGTATGTACAAGGTTGTTGCTCTTGCAGGATTTATGAAAGCACTGAAAGTTGCTGTTTCCCATGTACAATGGCATACCACTGCAAACACTTACAGGAGGCGACAGTCAGCTACCTATCACACCGCACGTTTGCACTATTAGTAGTCAGTTTTGTAGTTAAGTGTTACATTATCTTAAAGTTAGCTGATCTTTTTGAGGCCATTGAAGTAGATGCCTGCTTTTCCAGCTGAGGTCATCTACACGGTGATAACATTCAACTTCAAAACCCCCATCAGGTTCTAAAAGAGGAACTTAAGCTCCTTTTAGTAAGAGTTTTGCAAATGGCTCTATTACTGTTTTATATTATATCTGTAGTATTATTTTTATTGTGGTCTTTATAGCATTTAGTATTTAAAACCCACCTAAAAATACATGAGGAAGTGAAAGATCTTCTCCAGTGCAAGGAAGATCAGAACCCAGTAGCTGGCCCTTGAAAACCTGTCTCTATAATACAGTCCTCTCCTCCCCCTTATTGCTCTTCTTTCCTGAAACTTCCTGTTCTTATATAAAACCACGGCCACCGCAAGTGTTTTCCAAAGACTGAATCAGAATGAACAGACAGCATGGCTGTTGTTGCTGATTGCAGAATATTGAAATAGTACAATGAGGAAACTCTGAAAACAGAGGCTTTGTTTCTATCTTCACTTCAAAGGTAGTAATACCTTTAAGGAATACAGTAAGGCATAATGTTACTGAAGTTGACTGATGGAAATGTAGGAACATTTTTAAATGGGAGGAAATCTTCAAGTTTCTCAGGCTTTGCACCCAAATTTATTTTATCAGAGATGTCTTGTGGTTTTCTGCTTTGAAAGTCAAACATTTAGCAAGGTTATCAAGGGTAAGTTGGATAAGTGGATTATCCTAACTTGATTTTTTTAGGGGTGAGAAGAAGAAAGGAAGTGAGTGATGGATGAGAGGAAACCAATTATTAGATCAATATCTTACTGGCTGAAAAGGTTCCCCAACTGAACTACCCAACCTGTTTGAGAAGAAGCAAGGAATACCTTCAGCACCTGCCTTTCTGATTTCCAAGCCCAGCTACCTTATGTTGAGCAACTGGTTCTCTTGAAATTAAACTTCTGTTTTGCCCAGCAAAAGTACACTGGTTCTGCAGTCAGCTGATGCTGCTGTGCTTGCCCCTGGAAAAAGTTTGTATTAAGTTATCCTTACATCAAAACCAGGACTAAAAAAAAAAAAGTCCTCATTTTATTCTTTTCTTTAAGCTGAACACTGTTTATCTTCTATCCTATAGAAATCCAGTATTGGAATACTAGCAGAATATAACATTACTTTGTGGATATCACATTAAGAGGAGTTAAATACACAGTATTTTTAGTAATATGAAAACTGCTTAAAACAAGCAGACAGAAGCAATGCAACTGTGACTAAGGCTTAAATTTTTGTTCTTTTCCTGGTACCATTAGTCAAACCATTGGCTCTTGCCTAAGGACACATGCGATGAACTTTCACATTTCTTGTTTTCAGCTGGATAGTTTTTCCTTTCCATTCTTTTAATCAGTTTTTCTATGCATTTCTTTTTGCTTTTGAGTTTATGTAACTCATATACTTATTTCTTCATTCATCTATTTCTTAACAGTAAAAAAGTGGGCAACTTGGAGCATGCCCAGTTCCAATCAAAAACCTTTTGGATAACTGAGAAGGTGGGGGGTCAGGACAGTACCAGATGCTACTCATTTTTAGAGCCAGAAGCTATATGAGGTTTGAATTTCATTATGAAGCTCACACTGACTTCAGCCAAAACAGAGTAAGGGACTTCTTACCTTAAAGGGCAGTAAACATTTTGTCAGCTTTCCTACACAAGGAAGGTTTCTTAATTCTATTTGGTCTTTTTATTTCATTAATTTGATAAAAATTGAAAGATTTTTCCATCATACAGCTGCATTTAGATCTGAGCTAGATCATATCTGAAGAAAAATATAATACAAGTGTTATCTACTGAATTCTGTTGTTATTGTTAAATAATAAAAAAGGGTATGAAATGCTGCATAGTCTTGTTAAACAAATTGCCTCACTGGACAAGGCACTTGGTTTAAAATAATTTATTCCTCATATGGCTCAGCAAATGTCTTATTCCGAAACAGATATGGATTAAATAAACATTTTATAATTTTTCTAGATTACCTATTTATCATGTTTTGCATTCTCACGCAGTGTCTGTTTATCCTCTCAATGAGTCCAGTGTTTCACTAAGAATCCTCGTAAATAAGCCTCCCTTTCCATTCATGTCCTTTAGCATTAATTCCAAATGCAGATCAAGTCTAGAAATAACTGGCTTGGTCACTGGATGTCACTGTTGCAGCACTAGGAGCTTAGGTATTTTAACAAAACAGGATGCAAGTATACTTGTATGTATTTTATTCCTTCATTATTATTAAAAGGTTGCATTCCTGCTCAGGTTGAAGTCAGTCTGAGTTTTATTACAGGTTTGCATATTTGAAAGTGTTCAGGCCTGAGGATAATTTAGGCTTTCAGGGGAGACTCTTCTACCAGTGGGTTTTCACTTCAGTTTTAAAACTCTATTTCTATTTTAATTTAAAGATGTGCCTTTTCTTAGTTCTTTGTTTCTGCTGCTCTGATAAGAGTTTTATGTCCGAATATGTTTTAATATATATGCAGTGTACATAATTCTGCTACCACATATACACACACACATATATACACACCAATAGCAGAATTATTTACATATTAATGTATATGTATGCACATATAGCATCAACATAATATTTCTAAAAACATTCCAAAACTCTTTTCTTGGTAGGTTCATGTAAGCAATAAATTCAAATGATTAATTATTGTAAAAATAAAACACCTACCCTTTGCCTTAACAAGCCTGAGGGAAAGCTTAACAGTAAAAGAAACGCCAATCTACATGTTCATAATTTTGAAAATTGAATAACTTAAGCACGTGTGTAAGTAGCTTACAAAGTCAGAGTCTTGCTTCTTACAGGGGCTTTTCCCAAACCACTTGAAATGTATTGTGTCAGCACCAAAGTTATCAACTAGGAGTATACTATCACAGTATTATTTAACTGTTTCCAACTCTCATTTAAATGAAACAAAATGAAACTAAACGGAACCTGGTTTTAGATAGACAAAACAAACAGAATTTCCTATCCATTGGACTTTCTACTGACTTCTCAGAAAGCTCTGAGCATGCCTGTACTTAGCTCTGAGCATGCCTGTACTTCCTTTGTCTTGACAAAGGATGAATAGAAGTGAAAGTTATTTTCTCTACGAATTTGACTGGGAGACACTGGTTATAGATGCTCCTGTGAACAGAACCTTCTGTGCCATTTTGGTTGTTTTAATATGCCAGCTTCTCACAGGTTGAATCCTCCTCTATGGTATAGCTGAGGAATAAAGAAAGAAGGTACAAGAGATGCTCAAACCATGACATAAGGAACAACAATAGGAGTTTCACAATATGCTTTCAGAAAAGTATTTTGAGAGTATGAGTAAGCGAAGGAGATGGCAACTGAGGACACCACCATCTGGTGCCAGACCTAGGAAGCCTGAGGAACTAGTAATGAAGCATTTACCAGCGGGTGTGCCAAAGCCGTATCCACTCCTCAGCCCCTGCTGCTGCAGCGTCAGACCTGCTTCCTTCTCTTCACCCCACCTCAACACTGTGCTGTACCCTCTTGCCAAGAGTGGCTTGCAGCATCCCTGCCCCAGGTGTCGTTTCTGTTCTATCACCTGCTGACTCCTAATGTCTAAACCAGACACAGAAAGGCAATCCAAGCACTAAGCAGGAAACCTGTTTCCCAACCCTGCTGGGCTGCTAAAAAAAGAAAACAAAGCGTTACCAACAACTACTGTGATAAAGACCTGTACTCTCTGGACCTGGCTTCCTCACCAACTCACTGGCTTGCAGCCTGCCAGGTGTTTATTTCGGAGAAGAAAAAGCTTCTCTAGGAGATACAGAGAGGGCAAAAGTTGTTTGGGAAATGCCACATAAGCTTTGGGTGTCTTCAGCTGCTACCCGGTACCTAAGATGACATCTCTAAGCTCAACAAGCTCCTAAAGTGTTCTCACGAGAAGTCGCTAGACAACTAAAACCAGCCAGTTGTTCCTGTGTGACAGTTATTGCAGTGCACATGCTTACCAGAGAATGGAGGACAATTATTTACACAGTGCTCACAACTCCTAGAAAGCACAGAACAATTGTCTGCCCTCTGCCATGTTCCTGCTCTCCAAGAAGCTGGGAACAATTCCTGTTTCTTTCCCAGGTGACAGAACACTAATCCATCTTCAGCAAAACTCATGCTGCTTAGCAGTGAGAAAAAAAATCCTGTTTTTCCAGTATAATTACTATTTTTTCAGTAATAGAGGATAAATAATAAAGAATGAGCAGATTAGACGCAGGTAGGAAGTCTAAATATCAGCCAGTACTTCAAGAAAGGGGGAAGTACTGGATTCAAACCGCAAAAACCAAAGCACAGTCGAAGTCCAGTATCATACTGTTTCAAGGCTAATCAATCAAGAGAAGGCTATGCCAAACATGGAATATTTTGTACATTATAATACTGAGATTCATGATGCGATACTAACAAGTTGCTTGTCACAGGTCCTGCGAGACTGCTTTAGGTGGGAGACCCCCCTCCAAACTCATTAGCTAAGAGCTACCTTAGATGACTGCTATACATCAAATTATTCACTGGTAATATCATTTGCTCCTTTCTTTAGTAGCAAAATGACTTCAACTAATATGCTGGATTCAAAACATCTCTTATGTGCAACAGTTTCATGGCGCACACACAAAGCAAAAAAAAGCCAAAACAGATCCTTTGCAAGATTGCTCGTCTCAGGAAATAGGAAATGGAACATAACGCCTTTCACAAGAGTCTTGTGTTTGGGCTTGATTGTTTCAAAATGAAGAGTGAACATCTGGGATGCTGACCAGTCAAAATCACTTCAGTGTGTGCCTAACTCTAAACATGTAAGTAATAACGCTAAAATAAGGAAGTACTTTTAAAAGGAGAAAAACACATAACAGGTTGCTACAGAAAATGGTACTTACTGCAGCATTCTTGCCTCATCTAGCAAGGTCAGACAAGTTGGTCTAGATGAATGAATCAACTGAAACCATATCCAAAATAGTTCTTTAATAGAATGACAGTTCATGCGTAACATTTACTAATAGTACTACCAGAGAACAAGTCCGATAGGAAACTGAGAGTGTAGTCTATGGAAGATTGACAACAATGTGATGATCCTGTTTCACTCATTAGAAAAAACAAGTATAGGTGCTTCATGGGTACTAAGTAAATCCTTAGTACAGCATAATTCCACACAATTGTTCAAAGTACTCACAAAAGTTGTATTTACAATGTATGGAAATCTGTATGGCTTCTATGGAAAAATCCAAGTTTAATTTCTGTAAAATCCTAGTTTGCTGATTGGCAAATTTTTAAATGGCAAGAATCTCCCACTGCAATATTCTGATGACATTCTCTGAATTAGCCCATTTTTAATAAGAAAACATAGGGAGAACGAGGATTTTTCATAAAGCCCATGTGCTGTTGGTAAAAGAAGATTAACAATTACTCAATATTTTCCTTTGATCCTCTGCAATCTCTTTCCCGCACCACACAAATCTCCTCTAGATTTTGGCAGAAGCCTGACAGCTTATTTAATTTCTTTACTGCATGTAGGATAACAGGGGTGGTATTTTTTGCTTCTTTACACTACAGGGTAACAAAACCTGCCCAGAGCCAAGACACTGTAACACAAACACCCTGCTCTAATACACTGGATAACTATTCTAATAGAAGCATACAAATTTCTTTCACAGAATAACCCTCATACAGATAAGTTGCAATTACTCTACACCTATGTTCAAGGAAGTGCTTAGTACAAACTACTTCCAATAATTCAAACACTGAAACAGTTTCCTCTCAATAACTAAATGTAAGCTGAACGAAGGTTTCTTACAGTCACCAGAGCACTCTGTTGGACCATATTTAATTAAAGATATTTAAATATTCCCCCAACAGACTTCCCCCCCCCTTTTTTTTTTAATTTTGTTGCTTGTTGGAGAAATAGCTGATATATAGATACAAGATGTCTGTTTATGGTGGCTTTTCATCATATCTAGAAATTCATATAAAATTAAACCAAATCTTTTTTTCTTCAAATATTTTGTAATCATATTAAAAAAACCCCAACAAAACCACTTACACAAAAATACTTCAATTATTTAAGTAGAATAAGCAGCTTACTTGGAAACTATATGCAAAAGAAAGTGTGTTACCATTAGATTGATGGAAAGATTTCCAATTTCAGATGTTTTTGATAGAAGGCTAAGTTTTTATTATACACTCTTCGCCCCACCCCCACCAAAATTCAGGAATACACTGACATGCATAGATTTCAGTCAGGAATGAAAATTAAGAGACAAGCTATGTATTCAGAGAGACAGATTCTGAATACCAACTTCCTTTAAGAAGGCTCTGTTCATTCTGTTGTTTCTTCCAGTTTCATTTCACAGAAACTAGTTGTGAAGTAAGATCTTGTCCATTGTGCAGATGGGTCAGAATCTAAACTGGGTTAGTAAAATAACCAGCCAGCCTGTGTGATCTTCAAAGCAGAATATCTCAGGTTAATCTTTCTTAGCCACCATTTGCACCACAACATGACTCATGCTGGTAAAATTAAACTCAATAGGACACACCGACTGAGTCTGGAAGATTGGCACTTGTCTCAGCAGGCCAGTTCAGCAAAGGGAATGTCAACTAAAGAAGCATAGCGAATAGCTGAGCAAGTCAATTGAGAAAAGCACCAAAATAAATAAAGTGTGAAATGGGAAGCTAACTGGCACCGCTTTTGCTATAAAGTAAAGGTTACCACATCCAGCAGTGAGAGGTTGGCTATATGCTAACACATCTGTCTTTATGAACAGGGATGCAACCTTGATCTGCTGTGCAGAAATACAGGAGTCAGCTAGTACATGTGTTTCACATCACATTTCTCTTTACGCACATTCATGTTTGCATATACGGATGTAATAAAAGGGCACATCAGACACAAAATGTGAATTCTTTCAACTCTGAATAACTTTTGTTGACTATGTTTTCTTGTTAAATACCTACTTCCGTACATGCAGTTCTGTGCTTCTGAGTTCTTGTATAGGCTAGAAGTGCCAGGTAAGTACTGGGAAGAGCATTGTTGCAAGACACTGAACACAATGAAGAATTCAATACACTCGCCTCTGGGACACAGTGGAGATTGCAGTATCATTCTGTACTTAGAAAGATGTCACAGATCTGGAGCATATGAAGCATTGTAAGGATTGAGCTATAATAGTACGCAGTGTATTTCCTACTGGTCAGGACAGAAGAACTTCAAGTTTTAAGGGCGAATCATTCTCAGAAGCTCTTTAGGTTAATTTTGCAGACTATTGGCATAAATATATCAGTTATGCTTTAAAGAAATAACTGCTCTCCTTTTGTATCCTGCAGAAGGGAACCAGGTGATCTCTATTTGCGCATAAGGACAGAAATCTTGTAACTGCACCCACTGCTCTACCATTTCATCTACCAGCTCCACAAAGTATGACTCTGATTGTTTAATTAGAAAGGTGACAAATGACTACCTGCTTTCTTATTTTTGCTTCCTTACCGCCGAACTGACAAAAATAGTTAGAAGTGTGGATGCTTTGTAAATAAAAGAGACTTGAATAGGTTACATACCCAGAATAGAGTTAGAATTGTTCATACACTGAAATGCAAGAAGAAAATGAAGTTTTTCAGGACTTGTTCCAAAGATGTAAAATGGCATGTATACAGGCAAAAGCATTTTTAAAATTCAAGGTTTTTTCTTCATTTCTGTTAGCGTGGTGCAGGGAATGGAGGGTGAGGTCAAGTTTAACAAGAAAGCAAATTGGAGTGTTCTTCAGAATAATCAGTTGTTCATGAGAAAAAAAAATACTTTGTAACATATGCACAAGAACATACAATAATTTAATTAAACATTTTCAAGCTAGGCATCTTTGACTCTACTACATGATTTCCTTTCTTAGCATGAAGACCATTAGTTCAATCAGTGCTATTGATCAGGATGTGTTTTTGGTGGGTTTTTTTTTCAGGTTAAGTCAAAATTTCAGAAATAATGAAGAACGCAGGCATTATTATGATTGCTTTGTTCCACCTAAACCAGAAAAATCTTACTGGTTTTTGAACTGTGCTTTTTGGATACGAACTGTAAGCAGGTGGACAGGCCAGTTGAAAAGCAGAAGGAAAAAAAATTAACCCAGAAAGAAGTTACAATTGCTCGAAGCAAGAGATACATTTATTTAAAGATTAGTCCCTAGGGAGGTTTTGTAAGTATTTTTGGAAATAAAAATATTCATGCTAAATTAGGTCCTCCCTCAGTAAACAGCATTTTTTTCTGAAACTAAATTGCTTTTTGCTAAACATAGCTGATTCACATCATCAAAAGAAGGCCCTTTGATTTTTACAGAGAATATTCACTTTTCTTATCAAATCTCATTCTCAACTATTAATCCTTTGCTCGCAATAGAGAGCAGAAAAATGATTAAACCAAGTATCTGTGTGAATAATGGGCTACCAGTTCTTCCTGCTTATGAAATTAAGGGGGCACTGAATAATCAATTAAGTGATCTATTGAGTGGATACCTTGCCTGGGCATAAAGCATATCAAGGGCCATGTGCTTAAAATACCAAACATTAAAACAGTTTCTTGATGCTTTATTACTTCTTTTTGGTAAAAAGAATGAAACTTCATAGTATTTAATTTGATTACTTGTTAATGATTTTGCAGAATCATTTGTGACTCAGGTGGTAGCTTTTACTACCATCAAAGTGGGAAAACAGTATTTCTTCCTTCATTGTTGCATACCAACCTACTCTTTGTGTCTTTGAAGTCAAAGAAAGTAACTGCAGCTCTATAACAGTAAACATGGCTATACAGAGTACAACGAGCCTGGAGCTTTCCTCCTAGCTTTCAGATGGTCCTTTATGCTTTACCCTAATGCCTGCAAAGTGTCTGGAAAGAACCTATTTACCTTTTATTTAAAAATGGACTAGAAAAGAGACACTCTGCTCAGTGTAGCTTTATCATTAGGTAAAAAAACAAAACAAAACAAAACAAAAACCTGCTCTACTAGAATATACACATCTAAGGTTAAACAGTGGAGTATGTTGCCAGATGAAAATAGGATTTGTGATTTATTTACTCACTGTCTGATGTATGCAGATTTTCTGTTTATGCACTTTGATTTTCAAAAAGATTTAAAAAAACCACAACTGTTGTTTCACATTTACTTTAAAAGGTTGTCCAGCTGTAAGTGACACAGCAAATATTCTGTATGTGTGATACTAAGCAATGGTTGTGGAAAAAAAAAGTCACTTCTCCACCGAGTATACATTTGTAAAGTATACATAATACGAAAGAACCACACTAGTACTCTGGTATTACAGTGGCTTGTGAGACCATCGCTCTTCCTCCAAATCAACCAGAGTTTAAATAAAGCTGAACACTGAATATTTACCACCTCACAGGCATGGAGATACTCCAACATCCTCAGGCAAATCTCTGCATGTGTTCGGCTCTGGCAGATTTTCAAGTTCACTGCTCAGAAAAGCAGCTCAGCCACTAGAGAGTGGGGAGGTATTCCCAAGGGCTGGGCTGCGCCAGTGTATGGTCAATATTTTATGCAAATCATTAACATCGCAGTTTTGTAGCATTTGCCCAATACTTTAAGATTTTTCACCTGCATATCCTATAATTTTTTGGAATTAAACATTTTTGCCAAATTACAGGGGTGTTTCAGTAACCTGCACCATATAGAAACCTGCAAGGTACAACTTCTCTGTAGATATAGACTTTCCTATTAATCCCAAAGTATGCAGAACTTTGCCAGTAGCCAGTATTTACAGCACAACCTTTTTTTTCTAGAATGACACAAATAATATAACCTGATAGGCAACTATGGTTTAATTACTGCCATTGGTATAGCCTTTGAAAACATAACCAAAACAAAACCAAAATTAAAACTTGATGACTTGGTATCTTGGCAGACTTCAGCAGTAAATAACTCACAATTGCTCTATACTCAGAGATGCTCTACTTAGACTTCTGGAGCACTCAAAAATATATTGACTGCTTTAAAAAGTTTTCTAGAGGAACTTCTGTACCTCTTTAGAAATAAAGCAGTTACTAATTTGGCCACTATCACCAAAAAATTCTCCCTTACTCCTAAATTTGTCTCTACATTATTATTAAAGTCTTTGCAACATAGTTAATGCTTTCCACACAGAGCAGTCTCCAATCTTAACAAATGCTTCTGACTATACATACTTAATCTTTGGAATCTGCCGTAGGAAACGTGCATGATGTCATGACTGACTTTAAAACCACCCCAAATTATAAATCATGGGTCTTAAAAGCACAAACAAAAATGCCATATATAAAATATCCGCCAGTTCATCCAACAAAAGGGGTTTTCTACATGAACATCATTTTCATTCTGCAAAGCACTTTTTGCAAGATCATTTTCCATGAGTTCTATTTGCAAGTTTATACATGAAAACCCAGTATTTTATGACCTCCACTAGCATGGACCATTATGTTTAAAGGTCATCTTCAGTCAGAATGCTGACATGTCATTTCCTTAGGACTCGTTCTTCCTTTTTTTTTCCAGTATTAAGAAAGGTTGTCGCCAAAAGTCATCCATCTAGAATGACACACATACAAGAAAACTCCATTTAGGGAACAGATATTATTTGAGAATAAGAGAAATTCTGGAAACACTGGTCCTGCTTACAAGGTCCTAGCTTCTGTAATTTTGAGAACTTATCAGCAAACCTTTAAAGTAATTTGAAGGCAGAATAGAAATGAAGATGATTCCACATTTCTGACATAATATTTAAAGAAAATGTGTGTATTGATTTTACAGATTTTCCTACCCTGGAACCAGTTGCAGAATTAGCTTAAGGAGAAGGCATTCCACCACTTAGCTTCAAGTATGTTCTAGATTTATTTTTCTAGTTCACTGCTATATTCTATTATCTATTCTGTTCAATCACTAAAACTGCTTCACAAAGAAGCAGCAATCTTTCATTAATCTAACAGTAGTGAATAAAAGGTTTTGTCTGCAGTATATGTTTAGGCAAATTGCCCTTGTAAGATGGCATTTGGCTCATTTAAATCAAAGACAACAGAAAGAAAATTCTAAATGAATACTGCAGCTAAGGGGGATATAATCCATTTGTGTTTTGCAGGATCAATCTACAGGTCACTACTCTACTTGCCTGTACATTTCGTGGCTGACAAAGAGAAACATCTTCCTTCTTAGCAAAATGACTTTTCCTGACTGTTCCTGCCTATAGTTTTAGATCTGAAGAAGAGGAAATAAATACCTGAAAGAAGGAATCTTTTTTTATTTTATATGAGATGCCGTGTTTATCCATGGCTGCTGCAGCATAAAAAGCAAAAAAAAACCCCAACCCCCTTTGTTTGACATAATCTATTTTCTTAGGATAAGCAATGGATAAAAGATTTAACTCTATTTTCTACAATAAGAAGGTCAATGGATGCTTATATTCATATTATTATCAACTCACTCTGAAAAGTAAAAAGAGGTGATTGAGGAATGTGTTTCTCTGATTGCTAAGTCTGCACCCTTCCCCTGCCCAGTCACTGTATTTTTTGACTGGGTTTTTTTTGTTTGTTTATTTGTTCAGGTTTTTAAAGTCTGAATTATAACCATACAAGTTCCCTGGTTAGGACGAAGTCAGGTCTTAATCAGTTATACTGTGTAAACTTCCACAAAAGACAGGCCTTTCCAGACAATCATAGAAAAAGGAAAAAATAAATAATGTAATTGAAAAAGAAAAGCAGTTATGCAACAGATTAAGCAGCTAAGAAGCAGCAGATTAAATGTATCATTAAATTAGAATCCACTTTGATTTATTCATGTTGTTTATATTCAAAATGAACTCTTTAAGTGTTCAATGCTTCCAGGGATAATGCAAGGGTTTTTAGAAACTAGGTATCAGTTCAGGACTTTTGAATATGCAGACCTTATTAAGATTTTCTTCATCGAGTCCAACCATTAACCTAGCACTGCCAAGTCCACCACTAAACCATGTCCCTAAGCACCACATCTATGCATCTTTTAAATACCTCCAGGGACAGTGACTCCACCACTTCCCTGGGCAGCCTGTTCCAATGCTTGACAACCCTTCCAGTGAAGAAATTTTTCCCAATATCCAATCCAAACCTCCCCTGGCACAACTTGAGGCCATTTCCTCTCACCCTATCGCTTGTTACTTGGGAAAAGAGACTGACACCCACCTCACTACAACCTCCTTTCAGGTAGTTGTGGAGAGCGATAAGGTCTCCCCTCAGCCTCCTTTTCTCCAGGCCAAACAACCCCAGTTCCCTCAGCCGCTCCCCACCAGACTTCTTCTCTAGACCCTTCACCATCTTCGTTGCCTTTCTTTGGGCACGCAGCAAGATACAGTTATTTAACAAGCTATCCTAGCTGGTAATACAATATAAAGTTTTATAAGACAAAATAAATTAGAGAGAGAAAATTGGAAAAGAAAATAACCATTGATATAAGGGTAAGTATAAAGTATAACCACTGAGGAATTAAGAAGTTAACCCTTCAGCATTATCTGATGCTGTGAAAGTACATAATAGCTCTGCTTTGCATGAACAGGATTTGAAAGTAATAATTATACCACAGGCTTTGAATCAGCATGCAATATGAAAATTGCAGTCATTAATAAGCAATTTTATTCATGGACAAGAGATGATGTAAATGGAGCTAGTCTTAAGCAAAACAAGTCAAGTCTTGTCACTGTGCAGAGGGTGAGCCCATGCTTTCTGCATGCTTAATGACAAAGACCAAGCTGGTGGCCAAAGAATTAAGTAACTTCTGCGCCACGCAGCTCTCACGCTAAGTGAAAAAGAGGGTCATAATGACACAGTTCTGGACAACTGCAGCAGAACTTCAGGAAATTTTCTATTCCATTGGAATAATATGTTGCTTATTTCCACAAACTCCACAAAACTATACAAATACACATTCTATTTCAGCAATGCAGAGCAGAGAACTAGGCTCACGTTCCTGAACTGGTTATTTTTACAAAGGATGTTTTGCAAAATGTGCTCACATTGCTGGCTAGTTATGAAGAACCACATTCTTGATACACAACCAAGCTAAAAGGTACTTTTCTTTAACTCTTTGCTGGATCCTTTAAACAAGTAGAGGATACTGTGAATTTCAATAAACATCACATTTATGAAACAAAGTCTCATGGGTTGTTGCTTGTCACCATTAATGAGAATAAATTCCTTGAATCAGTGTTGTAGCTTTGTTGGCTGAGAACTAACTTACACACTTTTATGATCAGAGAGAAGTGTGTTTTAATTGCTAGGCATTTCATTATAGATAATGAGTCCCAGTGATCATCAAACAATGAATAAAGAAACAGTATTGCTTGACACAGTCTAAGAAAAGGGAAGATACTGACAAATCCTGCTGACATGGGGTGTTCAAGCTTACGGATAGAGGGTGTGATATCTTAAATATTTCTATGGCTCCTCGAAGGCCAGAAGACATGATGAGTTCTACAACACAACTACCATTTTTCAAGCCTCATTAATGCTGAGACATCAAACCAGGAGCAGAACAGACTAATTCCTGGCTAAGGCTCCAACATTCCTCTTCCTCAGTCTTGGACTACAGTACAAGGTTTATTACATAGGTCTGATCCTGCACAGGCTCCCCAGTGGGACCGTTCCTACTCCACCCACAACAACATCTGTTCTTAACAAGGCATTGGAGAGTTCAAGGGAAAGGAGTATTTCTGGTTTCAGTTAGAAAAGCATCAGATACTTGCTGGTGAATAACCTTATCCTTTTTATTTTTGGTGCTGGAGGGACCATTTAACTCCCCATTGCCACTGTGTCCTCAGCCAGCATTTCAGCTGTGTCAGATATTCGTATTCATCTGTTAAACAAAAACAAAAAGAAAAACCCACAACAAGCAAGGGCTGCTAATTCTTCTTTTAGTTTTTATGACATAAGTTGACAGCTTACATATTTTTATGTGTCTTCCTTTCTCCTCTGTGTCTTTAGTACCTTTCCAAACCTGTCTTTCTCTGACAGAAGATCAAATAGTGACATTTACAGCAGAAACTTTTGTCCAAAGAAAAAATAAAGCACAATACAATAACAGTAGCACAGAAAATATCTGTAGAAACAAATTACATGTTTCTTATATAATGCTGCAGGAATAGCTATTATAACTAAATATCACTTATTACAAAACATGGAGTTCTGCAGTGATGGTTCCTCATATCATCTGGCATCAAACTTGTTCATTATACTAAAAGGGACAATTTCTTCTGTAGTTCTAACAACTCCCCTGACTACAGCACTTCTTTCTGACCAGCAAGAACAAATCCTTCTTTCCTCTTCCTTGTTCCCATTAAAGATAGAGATGGAACAAGTGTCTTACAGTTAGTTTATCCCCGCCCCATCCCAATTTCTAATAAAATGTGTAGTACACTTAAACATGTCCATGCTTGAATTGGTGCCAGTGGAAATCCAATCCTCGTTACAGAAGTCATTTCAGAATAGGTAATAGAGTATGCCGAACTGGTTTAACTATAGCTCCACAGCAAGTAACACCAACACTTCATGATATGCAGTGACTACGTAGTAGCAACAGTATTATTTAACTATAATTTAAAGGTAAATTTTAAGACAATGGGATAAGAAAACACTTGGGCAACAGTAGTTGGACTCTCTTTGAGGCAAATTTTAGGTGATTTTTACATCTGACCATGATGATTCTAACTATTGAATCAATAATTTTTCATTAAACTGCCAAGAAGTCACTGAAATTAACACACAAAAGTCTGACAAATACAGAATTTCTAACACTTAGTGATAACAAAGGCTGTAATCAAACCTGGAGTATTTGGAACTGGAATAAAGGCATTTCTTCAGGAAACACAAAGTGTGTCAGAAACAAAGAAAATTTCTTCCAGCTTACATACATGGAATGAACTTTTTGGGTAGCTTATCTTTTATCATTATTACTTTATAGAGTTCAGCTGAAAACTTTGAGCCTGCAGAGTTTTAACCCATGTTTCAGTTTGTGTGTCTGGAATGTAACTTTCCTATTAAAATGCAACCCATGCTGCTAACTTCAGGGTTTACCTACAGTGTCACTGGACTTTGAAATTAACTCCAGAGCAAAATGTGAAGCTTGAATTACTTATAAAAAAAACCCTTGATACTTGGAAAAAGCAATAAACTATCAGCTAATTGGGGCCAAGATTTCTTAAATAGCCTTTTTTTGCCCACAGATCACTGATCACTTCAAGTACTTTCAGCATTTGATTTACCTAAATTACATTAGAAATTATATACTAATGCTAATTTATAACAAAATAAATTACAAGGTCAAGAATGAAAGCTGGAATTTTAAAGGAAGACTTAATGCCTGGCCCCATACACTTATATATTTCAGTATTGAAGTAGCCAGTGTATGTGTTGCACATAGCACTGAAGTAAGTTAAAAACTAGTAATCAGTTACTTTAATTTCAGTCTCAGTCCTAAATGGCATCTCATTGTGGGGGGAAGTCCATTAGCTCCAGCCAATTATTAAAATGCAGGTGAAAAGTTACAAGCACATTTTGAAAAATGCATTTATACAAGCCTTCTGCCTTCTAACATACAAACGCACAAGTAATTACTTGCATAATTTCCACAATGTGGATTTCCACATATGATTCATAAATATGTTATGGATAAAATGTTACAGACTATGCCTTTGAGTTCTGAACACTTATTTGATTTCAACACTACTGTAAGCTTTGACAGGAATATCACATACCATCTAAGCAATATGTAGTTTACTATATGCTATTTCTACATATACACTATTTCTTAAGTTAAAAAAAAAACCAACAGAAAAAAACCTTTAGAAGTTATTTCTTTAAAAGTTGTTTTGGAGTTATTACTTTTGATTTTTTTCTTGGACAAGTTAGCAGGAAGATTCTACTTTATTCAAATACCTCTAATAACTTGGCAATGGTGTAAAGTGACATAAATGTCAAAAAGAAAGTAAAAATTATTTAAGTTTTGACAATAAAAGTCATAATTTTAACCCCTGAGACCAGTAGCTCCCGCTGAGGTACTCATTACACAGAGAAAATGTTTTTTGCCTCACCCACCACTAACAGCCCAAAAGAAAGGAAAGGCAGTCCTAATCCCAGAAAGCTATCTGTAAGCATGTCATACCAAGAGCACCGAAGGCTTGAAATTAAAGAAGATGACCCCATTTCTTTTCTTAGAACTCTAAAGTATTGAGCAAAATCCACTAGAATAGACTGAAAGAATAAACCTGGAGGAACAGATTTCCAACCTGAAAAAATAGGAAAAGGGAATACAAGTAGTAGCACCAGCTTCACACTAACTCTCTCTGTTTTCTTCTCTTGCATTATCAGCTGTACCACACTTTGGCTTTTGCTTCAAATCATCCTTTTCCACATTAGCAATTCAACAGTATCAGCAGAGAAAGTAAAAGACTCAGAACACCAAACACACCTTCTATTCAAATATAAAAAATGCTGCAGAAACCCAAAAGTTATTTAAAGCAAGTGGATGAGATCACTAGACAAAAAAAATCATTAAAGATGTTGAGGTATTGCAAAAACTAATTGGTATAAAAGCATTTCCTCCCTGGTGTTTTATTCTACCATTTTATGGATAATCTTGACAGTGTGATAATCTCGAAAAAAACTTCCACTGTGATACTTCCACTAAAACAATGCTGTCATTGATGAGGTCACTTAATGATTTGCTGGAGGCAGATATGTACGTACCCTGTGCAATACTACTGTATTGTCTGTCTCCACTATCTTGGTATAAGAACGTGACCAAAATATGGAGGTGAAAACACATTAGGGAAGCACGTGAATAATTTCTTGCTGAAAGGCTAGGCCCCAGTAGTCACAGGCAGTTAGCTCTCGAGCAACTCAGCTAGTCTTCAATACCACCAGTTCCTGAGTGACAGGACTGAAAAACTGGCTTTGCACCAGCAAGTTAGTCAGATTTTACCCACGTACTGAAATGAAAGCAAGATTGAGCTCTAAAACCCCAGTAAAGTATACCTTTCGCAGCTTAATCCCTGGTTTGGGCCTTTGAGGCAAGGAGTCGACTATGTCCTCCCACTGTTAAACAGTTTTATGAATTCTTCTATTCTGTTGTATACTTAAAAAACTGACATGCTTAAATTCTGAAGAGCCTATTTCCTCTGCTTTGCAACTGAAACACGCACTACAGCTTTTACTTTCTCTTTCATTCTCCAAGGAGAAACTTGCAGGGTTGCTTTATTAACTAATAGATTATAAAAACAGAAAAAAAAGCATTTTCACCATCTAATTTGTCCTTTTGTATAATTCTGACCACAGAATTTTGTTAATTTTACTAAATTCAATTGCCGGCCATACGATATTTTTGAAATACATATCTAATCTTGATTTAAAGGCTTAAGATCATGAAGAGTATCCAATGTACTTTCACAAATACATCTGGTGGCTGATTATCCTCACCACATGCATCTTATTTCTAAAAAGAATATACTACTCTTGGTTACCCAAAAGGTAGCCTTGTTATGAAGTCAGCTATCAGAAATTTCTTCCCAAGCTATTATAGCTGGACAAAGACAACATAATTTTGATTGTTATTAGAATACGCATTATTTCATTTCTCATCTTTATTCATTCATTTCCTCCCCAACCAATGACCAGCTAATAATTAAAGTTACCAGCAGTATTGTGAGTGGCACTACTAGTGCTATCAAAATTTTTCAAATCAATCTACCAAAAATACAACGGAGAGCCAAATGTACTAGCTACAAAATAATGTTGCAATTAGGTAATTTCTCTGCATTTTCTATACATGCTGAAGTAAAAATCCCTCAGAAGTCAGCTGCTCAAATAGCAGTACAGCTTGAACTAGGAATTTTGGGCCAATTCAATTCAGTACAGTCCCAAATAATATCCACTGAATGGCTCCTCTGGGAGTGAATTTTCCTCCGCTATTAGTTGACAAGATGCAGCAGACATCCCACACAATCAAACAGACTCACTAACTTATTGACAGGCATTTTACCTGGATTGGAATAAAACATTAAGGAGTTATTAAGCAACAGTGGAAAGGGAAGACAGAAATATATTAATGCCTTTTGCAACTCTCACTTGGGTGCAGATTCCATAGAACCACAGAAAAGGAAAGCTATAATAATTAAAAGTCCATAGTGATTATAGATTTCCCAGTACAAATCTGAAGTTATGACTGCTGTAAGATAGTGATGCTATGTTTTGTAAACATTCCTACTTTGATTTCAGCTATTGCAGTATGTCTTCACACAAATACAGTTAAAGGGCTTACCACAAAAAGAAAATAAAGCCCCTAAAAGAACTTAGAAGAAATGTGAAAGAGAAACTTTCACATTCTTTGCGCATCAAGATGAAAGCTTTGCACAGCTGCTCTGCGCTGTAATCTTATTAATGTTGTTCTTTAAAAACAACAACAACAACAACAAAAAAAACCAACAAACCAAAACCAACCAACCTCTAACCTAAACCTCTCTCTCTGAAAGGCTATTAAATCATGTCTACATATGGATTAACAGCCACCTAAAATGTCATTGGTGGATTTGGGAAGGACAACATCCTTCAAATGTGGATATGCTGTACAAATAGGGATGGTATTTCATGAAACAGCTTTCAACCAGAAAATGCCAATCCATTGAAACTTAACCTTTTCTTGGGAATGTACCAATACAATGCTACAATCAAATCTATGCAGAAAGCCAGAAACTGAAGATAGACACCAGAAGTGCCAATATCTTAACAATTAGAACCTTACTTGAAAAGAGAAAATGGTCTCAGGCAAGTGCTCTACCTACCAGTCTGCTTTTCATTTTGTCCTTTTTGTTTTGTGACTTAGAAATTTAACAGCAGCAGCAACATGAGAGGTCTGGGCTTTCGTCTGCCACAGCAGAACAAAATTCTGAAACTCTGCTTAAAAAAACAAAACAAAACAAAAAACAAATAGGAAAATCATCTCTGTAATTAGATAAACATCTTTAAAACTGTTGTTCCTTACACAACACAGAAAATTCTTTCGTTCCTCCTTTCAAATCTTCTGAAGAGCTCATACATAAGCTCCAAAAATTATAACTTATCCAAAGCTGGAAAAGGAAATGTGTTCCTCTAGCTACGTACTTAATTATTTCAAAGGATCATTTGTCTACAGCAGCAAAAAATTATTGCTCTCTGATGTATGTCATACTTATTACATGAAGCCATAACAGGAGAGTACTGAATACTTAAAGTGTTACCTTTCTTTAGCATTACGTGATGATATTACTAAAACTGTGTGAGACATCTTCAGTATTTATTTTCTTTATATTTACATTTCTAGCATTAGGTGATGAACAGGTTTAGAAATTACTGGGAGTTGTGACAAAGGTAGTGAAACTCAGGTGACATTTTGCCTCCCTCTCTGCCTGAATTTACTGTTAGGACTGGGGAATGGAAATGTAGAAATCCAGGGATGACTGTAGAGATGGCAAGAAGGGAAACTATGAAAGCAAATTAAGTTGGCAGGACCAATATCCTGAGTCATTGTTTGGTGAAAGACTGGCATGGGTTACAAGCAACTGTATCACAGGGTACCTTATGCATGACAGAAAGAAGGAGATGTATAATAGCAAAGAAGTGATGGGGACAGCAGCAAAGAAGTGATCGGGATTCTTAAGGGAACTAAACCAGAAGCTGAATACCAGAGCACGTCTCCAAAGAATTAATAATCATTGTGCAACAAAAAAAGTGTCCCTTTACATCCTGTCTGCCTTGGGCTAAGGTTAAGATGAGAAAAGAGAAAAACCAAGAATGGGAAAGAACAGGAGCTGCCATAGAAAATGCAGGACAGGAAAGCCCTGTCCCCTTTGGGCAGGTGTCTGGGACGGACAGACAATCATTGGTGTCAGGAATGGAGCTGAGTTAAGGTGAACATGGAATGGGGACACAAAAAATGGGGCAGATAATGGCTGCCTTATGCATCCTGAGGGCTCATAGCATCAATTTCCTACACTTTAGCTCAAGCTAGCAGTTACCACCACCACATCCTATGGCTGCATAAGTTTTGTATCTTTTCTCTTCACAGAATCCCCACAAGCCTTATGTGGTCCAAGTTTCTCCTGCTGGACAAGACAATGTTTGGAACATTTCTAAAGCTAATCCTATTACTGCTTCTGCTCAGTTTGTAGCCAGCTGTGCTACAGACCTCCCTTTTCTGATACATGTAGGTCAAAACAACCAAAATTGCTGCCTTCTCACTAGTATCTTTCCCTGGAGTGTGACAGTGTAATACCTTCACCTGACACAGAATGGATTGTGGTCAATTTACTTTCTCTGCCTCTGACACAAAAAAAAATGGTTGCTCTTAATAACCTTGATACTTTTCTAACCTTGTTTTACTTTAAAATACAATTTGTTTGCCATCCTTTCATCTCTCAGGTTGTATTTATATCCTTCTCCTACATGAAATGGTAAATTAAAATCCTCTAGTGACCTTCTCTGAATCATACTCATTCAATATACTTTTGCTGTGCTCTTTGTTACTCCTGTCTAAACTGAATGAACTTATCTTTCTGAGCTCTTCTTTCAGGGAAATCTTTCCTTGTTTAATCTTACTGATTACCCTCTTGTGACCTATCTGACTGACAGTAAATGAACTGGGCATTGTATTTAAGGCAATGCATGCCCTTGATTTACATTGTTTGCACTGTATTTTCATCAATTTCACCCCATTCTTTGATCATTATAATCTAAAATAATTTTAAGTCTTTTCATCTTATTTTCTTAATGACATCTTAGAACAACTTGTCAGTGTTTTGCTGATACTGTTTCCTTCTCCCTTATTTACACACAAAGCCCATGGCTTCACAAAGCAACCCTGGAGAATTACTGCTGATGGAATTGGCTGATACTGCTTTAAACCTTAATCGAAACACAAGTATATTTATTGCCTGTTATTTCTTGGGGGTTTTAAGGAACACTTTAGACTTCTCAGAAAATTTGTTTTAGCAAAGCAACAAACAAACCTAGAAAATTCAAAGATATTTTGGAACCTTGATTACATACTATTCCTTTCCTGCCTTCTCTCTTTCTGAAGAGTTCGTTGTCACAGAAGGCAGCCACACTCTAGTTGCTCTCTTCACTCCAGAGAAGATGCTTTTCTATATAAGCCTGGCAGACTTAAAAAGCAAGGATTCCCCATCACCCATAAAATATTGAGACAAAGGAAGTGCCTGAATTCAGAAACTTTTCCACACAGCTTGGAACTATATAGCACAGAAACAAACCACTGCAGTCTGGCATTGCTTTGTTTGTAGTGCTATGAAATATTTCAACTGATCATAAAAGAAGTGCTACTGTATAACAGCTACCCAAAACCTCTTCTCATTTTGGAAGCTGTTTTGCTTATGCTGAAACCTGTTCTACAGGAAAACAAATTATTTCAAACCAGTTATTTGCCTGGCACAAATAAAAATTGGGAGACAAACACACTTTGTCAGATTTCATTGAGGTATTTTCATCTGCTAATACAAAAGCCAAATATGATCTCTTTGCTTATTTTTTGGATAGAGAAATGTGCTGCAGGCTGCATGAAGAAATAGACTATCAGGGAGGTTGGTTTCTTTGAAGACTTGGAGATGGAGACTGCTGCATCTATTTATCTGTATAAATTGGCTCGTATTTGTAACAGTTGGCAAGGACAAATAATAATAACCTTCAGTGTCTTTTCCATAAAGTTGTTTCCAACTTAAATAGAATGAAATTTTACCCTTCTACCAAAGATCAAAATTAAAATCTACTAGTGATCCAACAACTGCTTTTTTGTTTGTATGCTGAACAGTGTCCTTGACTGGAAGGCCACAGAGTGAGAAAATAACCAGCTTACAAAATAGCATATGATATATAACCCATGTCCAATTGTGATCACCCAGAATACTGGTCATTATTCCTTCATCCTCATCCACCCTCATCAAAAACTCTGCTTTTTCATGTGATAGTTTGACTGGATTCCTTCAGGAAATAAAGTATCTTTGTTTCACTTGGGTGATATCACTTACTACCTTGAGTTTTAGCCTCTGTTTAGCTGGCTTACTTATTTAAATCACACAGCTTGTTACACTGGATTTTTCTGGGGGAAAGAAGGAACAGATTACTAGTGTCTGGAAGCCATGTGACTTTTTCTGGGTAAAAAGCAATTCCCATAAGGTAAACGCCTTAAGCTTTTTCAGTAGCAAACTTTAAAAAAAAAAAAAAATCAGAAAAGGCTTAATTTCCTTTGATGGAGCTCATTGTTATATTCAGTTTAAAATTTGAATATATCCTTAAAGGAGAAGAGAAATTAATTTATCTTTTCACTTTCTTGCTTGAGATGCACCATTCTTGATCAACACTAGAAAGATTTTTACAGACTATATAATAAAATCTTGTCAAGACACATGTTAAACAGGCAAGGAATAACAGAATATGCAGAAAGATTACAAAAGATTAAATAAATAATTCTTACTTGAAATCATGTGGTACCACAGCTATAAATTGTTATGTTTTTGAAGTGAGGTAGTATAAGATTTATTCTGTTGTTCTTGTGGAAATTGGAGCAGAAGCATGCTCCTAGAGCATGGAAATAATACACCATGATACTAAAAAAAAAAATAAAAAAAAATTGGCTAGGTAATGCATGGAACAGTATTGGGAAGTATAAGCTGTGCAGCATGAACCAAAATCAAGTCAAATCTACCTAGCTATATTTTTTAGAGACTCAGAGCAGTTAAGCCTCATCAGATGCAGCTCCTGGCTTCTGTAAGGATTACGACAAACTGCCTTTTCAACTCCTTCAATCCTAGACTGCAACAGCAACTGAAAACACCAAAAGAACAGCCTTTGAAAAGGCAAAATATGAGGTGCATCAATTTGCAGCAATCACTTAGCTGTGACACAAGATTACCTTACAAAGGAATTAACATTCCCATTGCTTTCCTGTCACTTCATCCAATCTCTGCTATGTTCTGCTTACAATGAAGTTTGACCTCACTATGTAGAGGGGAGAATTATCAAACAACAGTGTTGCATTGTAGGTTCTCTAATGAGACCTAAATACAAATTACAATTAAATTCTTAGCTAAAATAGTTGAAAAACAAAAGTTCAGATGAAGACAGTAGGACTCTCCAATTTTGAGTGTGTCAGGAACCTTTTCTTTCTATTTCCTACCCTCGCATTCCTAATCTTGTACTGCTTAATGACACTGGTCCACTTGAGGTTTTGTTTTTTTGTTTTTTAAAGGTGTTTGGGATTGGATGTGTCTGTGTTTGTTTTTTTTAAACACAGTAATACACATATGTCTGTGGTGGGTTGACCCTGACTGGAAGCCAGGTGCCCACCAAAGCCATTCTATCAGTTCCCCTGCCCCTTAGCTGCACAGGGGAGAGAAAATATAACAAAGGGCTCATGAGTCGAGATAAGGACAGGGAGAGATCACTCAGTCAATTACCATCACGGGCAAAACAGACTCAACTTGGGGAAAATTAACGCAATTTATTGCCAATCAACAAGAGTAGGGTAATGAGAAATAAAACCAAATCTCAAAACACCTTCCCCTCCACCCCTCCCTTCTTCCTGGGCACAACTTCACTCACGATTCTATATCTACCTGCTCCAGTGGCATAGGGGGATGGGGAATGGGGCTTACGGTCGGTTCATCACATGTTTTTTCTCCTGCTCCTTCCTCTTCAGGGGCAGGACTCCTCACACTCTACCCCTGCTCCAGTGTGGGGTCCCTCCCATGGGAGACAGTCCTCCACGAAATTCTCCAATGTGGGTCCTTCCCACGGGCTGCAGTTCTTCACGAACTGCTCCAGCATGGGTCCTTTCCACGGCGTGCA